>BEGY01000037.1:35839-106562 GCA_002335675.1 Chlamydomonas eustigma | reverse complement strand
CTAGATAATGACATTGTATCTTGCACTTATAAATCATGGATCCTGAAAGTACTCACTAGATCATGACATTGTGTCTTGCACTTATAAATCATGGATCCTGAAAGTACCCAATAGATCATGACATTGTATCTTGCACTTATAAATCATGGATCCTGAAAGTACCCACTAGATCATGACATTGTATCTTGCACTTATAAATCATGGATCCTGAAAGTACTCACTAGATCATGACATTGTATCCTGCACTTATAAATCATGGATCCTGAAAGTACTCACTAGATAATGACATTGTGTCTTACACTTATAAATCATGGATCCTGAAAGTACTCACTAGATAATGACATTGTGTTAATTACACTTATAAATCATGGATCCTGAAAGTACTCACTAGATAATGACATTGTATCTTGCACTTATAAATCATGGATCCTGAAAGTACTCACTAGATCATGACATTGTGTCTTACAGTTATAAATTATGGATCCTCTGCCTCTGATCTGCAGCAATGTATGGTGAGGATTGTTACTACCTCCAATTCTCATCTTCAGTTCACACTGCGGCTGCCCTGATGTTCATTCATTAGGTGCACAAGCTCTTCTGCAGGCAGTAGCGGATTCAGCCTCTGCAGTGACGCCTGGAGGTGCCCTTAATGAAGATAAAATGCATTCACAAATAGTGTCACCTGGGAGGGTGTCCTCTGCCATTCTTCAAGGTTCAGGAGTACTAGAGATTAAGTGAGTACCTGTTTGAGTATCTGGAAGAGGGCCAGAGTGAGAGACTTTACATTGAACCTGTATTGCAGGGCTCTCTCCAGAGCTCTGCAATAGCTCTCTCGAGAGCTCTCTCTAGGAGCTCCTATGGCTGTCCTCTTTTCTTCAAGCATCCCATTTTAATCAGGCATGCATAGTTGCTGTACTATCTGTTTGTAAAATGCATTTTTGTGCGTGCTTAAAGTTCACAGTTTATCAGCGCTTCTTGTCCTCATGGTGATGAGTTCAGTCATGTATGAAGTCCTGAATTGTCATTTGTCATGACTGCCCGCCTGGTGATGAGTTCAGTCATGTATGAAGTCCTGAATTGTCAATTCCTGGTGATGAGTTCAGTCATGTATGAAGTCCTGAATTGTCATTTGTCATGACTGTCCTGGTGATGAGTTCAGTCATGTATGAAGTCCTGAATTGTCATTTGTCATGACTGTCCTGGTGATGAGTTCAGTCATGTATGAAGTCCTGAATTGTCATTTGTCATGACTGTCCTGGTGATGAGTTCAGTCATGTATGAAGTCCTGAATTGTCATTTGTCATGACTGTCCTCCTTAAGGTGTCCCTTTTATAGTGGAGCTGTTGACAACGTGGATAAGAACTACAAGTACTTGTTTCAGGTAATAAGTAAGGCTAAGGTAACAGAAAGCGTGTATGAAACATCGTTCAAGTTGGTAATGCAATGGTAACCTTCTGATATAATGTACATTGATTCAGCTCCTGAAGTAATCCTCCTGCGAGGGATTGCATCAGAGGATCATCAGAAGTTGATCTTAAGTGGCCTGATGCGTATTCTTTCCTGAAGTTAGGCTCTCAGGGCAAGACGTGATAACTGAGAGATAGCATCATGCACTGCCCATGTCCTTCACTTCTTTCCAAATACCTGCCATGTCGTAGATTCAAGGTCTGATGGAGATGCTGAATGTGGAGTGGGCTGATCTGTTTGTGTACAGTGACATGGGAGGGGAGAAAAAGGCTTTAAAGGTGAGAAATTAAACAGTCCTTCCAACAAGCATGCTCACACCTCCACATTATTACTCTTGGAACTTTCTACCTGAGCTCGATCTAAGACAGCTGGTATTTGAGATTCTGCTTTATTGGTTGATGTACCAACAAATCAAATGTAGGCCGCTGATATCTTAAATTCTTGATTCCATTAAGCAAGTTAGTCACATTCTTGTCTTCATCAAACTTCTAACAAGGCCGATTTGTATTCGTAGTTCATGTTGTTGACATGCATTTAGGTTCGCATTAAGCGTGACAGGGCTTTTTGGGCGGCCTTGATTCCTCATTTGTGGAAGTTCTGGTTTCATCATGTTATTCCAGCCAGACAGGCTGTCCAGAAGCACATGCTTAGTCTTGAGCAAGGGGGACAGTCGTCAAGCCTGAGCAAGGGAGCTGCAGTTGTCAATGCCAAGGGCTGCTGGGAGACAGGAGAGGCTGATCATTGTTTAGATGATGTAGAATCAGAGGATGAAACAGGATCAGCAGGTTCTCCAAGCAACATAAATTCATTGTCTGAAAATGAAATTGCTTTAAAGGAAGTTGCACAGAAGAAGCTGAAAATGAGGGAGAACAAGGAAGCTACTGATATCCTCAAGGCTGTTGTCAGGTAAGCCGCTCACGATTCCATTATTTTTCAAGGATCAAGACTTGTACATCTGGATACTTACACCGCATTTTTGTTCTTGGTCATCGTGCTTCTCAGGGAATATTTACCTTCAGCTGAGCTTCCTAACAATGCAACGAGAAACCTGGACGCTTGGGCTAGAGAAATGTACAACAGCGCTGAAATTCATGCACTATAATACTTCCTGACGTGTTGAAATGTGACACTTAACCTGACACTTATTAAAACGTATTCATGGGTATCAATTGTCAAGATAAAAACTCAAAACACGATGTTTAGAAGAGCTGATCGTTTTGTACCTGATAATCAGTAACGAGGATGGGACGCTGTGTACTCGCACAGTAGTTACGTAAACGGGAGTGACGTAGGATGTGCTGCATGTCAGCTTCAAGTTGTAGCAATACTTTAGAGGTGCGACGTTCAAATAAAATTTAACTTAGCACGTTCATCTCCCTAAATCCAAAAATGTTTATATTGTCCTTCCTAATGATGACTCTTGCTCGTGGCCGCGTACTTCAGACTCAAACATGCAATCCAAATACTTTATGTGCGAGCAAAGCATCAGGAATGTACCCTGATCCATGCGCACAGCAGTGCAACTCATACCTAAGTTGTGTGAATAATCTAGGGTACAGACAAAACTGTTCGATCGGTCTCATGTTCAATCCCTCAATTCAGGTGGGGAATTAAATATGTCTTAAATCAGATTTTGAAAGCAGCTTCCTTGATACCTTGTAAGTAAAGTCATGAGTTTTCAATTTTGAAACGTTCGTAATGTGACGACTCATGCTCTACATCATGCAAATTTCTCTCAACTTTGATTCCAGGTGTGTGACTATCCATCTAACACAATATGCTCTCAACCGAGCTCGCCTCTAAGTCCTTCGCCAACTTCAGTTTTCTCTCCACCACCATTAGCTTTTTCTTCGCCTCCATCGCCAATTCGATCCTCTCCTCCAAATTTACTGCTCAACTCACCACCATCTCCACCACCAGGTAGATACCCTCAGTGTCTGTAAGGTCATGTTATACTTTCTTTTAATTGTCTGCAATAACAATTCGTCAGGCCAAACAACATGTACGGGAACCCCTCAGGCACGTGCAGCATGCTTCTGTGCCACAGCCCCAGCCTCCGGAATGTTCGCAGACGTGCAAGGTGGTTGTGCAGGATTCTTCAGTTGCTCTCCAGGCATCAGTGCTTACACCAGCTGTCCATCTAACTTGATCTTCAGCAATCGTCTCCAGTAAGAACACTATGCTGCTCATCTTTCACACTATTCACACAGGATGTGGCAGTAGCAGGGACCTTGTTTTACATAATGCGCATACTTACTATGCCTAGCATCATTGTACTGGATCTCATAAGAAGGCAGCCATTTGAGACCCTATTCTGTTCAAATTCAAAGTGTCTAGAGAGGAGGTTGCAAATACTTGATGTTATGATGGTTGCTAAGCTTCCTACTAACAGTAACATACTGGCACGACTCAGCATTACTTTGTAGTCACTTGGCTAGCTATTTACTGAATGTACTGACACCGCTCCGGCATCGTCTTCTCCTGTGCAACCCATATTAGGTTATGTGATTACACCTCTGATGTCTCTTGTGTTGCCACACCCAATCCTCCGCTGTTATCATCGTCCACTCACATCCTTTCACCGCCTTCAAGCCCGCTGCCACCACCCGCTCCGCCCGCCCCTCCCGCTCCTCCTGTCGGTGCCTGGCAGGGTTGGGCAACCACTACGCAGTTTGGGTCTGGAGAGACTTCCTGGCCTAGTGGTGTTGCCTATGCTGAGAACTTGACTATAATCAATAGTGCCAGTAGCCTACCCTATCCTACTATGGGTGCAGCTATACCATGGAGGTAAGTAAAAGATTACTGTGCATGGAGGCAAATAAATCTCATCCAGTTGTTGTATACTTAGTTCTAATAAAGTGGAGAGAACTATATCTAGCTTCTTTGTTTGGATGTGCATGGTATGATTGGTATGAAAATGTATGTATGGATCTGCAGACAATGGAGGAGAAAATTTTCATAGAAAGTCTGTTCTTTGCTAAGTTCTGAGATTTCCTCTCCTTGAATTTCAACCCCAACCCTCGTCATCTTCCTTCCAGATTCTACTGTAAGAAGTATGGCGGACGCTCTGAGCTGCTTAAAGCAGTGTACAACGCATGGACTCTTAAGAATGCATCTCAGAATGTAAGTAAAGTGGCCTATGTATGGAAGGTCATTGATTAAAGGTGATTACTCTTGCCAACTTTGTATTTACACTTACATGGCAACGCTTGTACGGCAACAGATAGAGTCTGGCTTCTGTATCATTCTGTCGTAGGCTTTGCTGTAATTTGCCTGAAAGGATGAACATTCTGTAGGAGGATGGGGGCATAGGCATTGTTTTGAGGTCCAATCTTTGGAAAGGGACCCTCTTATTAAGAGTCATGTTCCTTTGGCATTAGACTGCAGGCGCTAGTGAAAAAAACTCCTTTACTAGCCTTGCGTTATTTTCTGCAGGTCTGTTTTCAGGTTCAACCCATTCGAGTGACCCCTTCCCAGCTGGCTCAAGGCAGCTATGATCTTCCTAGTCTTCAGCAGGTCAGGAGAGCTGTACTGCTAGCTAAGAGGTTAGGAGAGCTGTGCTGCTAGCTAAGGACATCAGTTTTCAGCAGGTTAGGAGAGCTGTACTGCTAGCTAAGGACGTCAGTTTTCAGCAGGTTAGGACAGCTGTACTGCTAGTTAAGGACATAAGTATTTTGATGCTGGTGGCGGTGTCAAATCAGGACCTCTAGTCCATGAGTTCACTAGCATCCCTCATCTCAACTAGCTGCAAGTTACTAGTGTCCGCTCTAAAATTTAAACTTAGTGGTTTGATATCTGCAGGCCAAGTCCACTGTATATGATGTAAATGATGATTCCATTCAAGCCCTGGATGCGATTGGGAACCCATACCCTATCTACCAGATTGTAAGTTCACCTAAGCTCCATCAGTTTTCAGCGAAGGTCTAAATATTTTTCTTAAATATCTTCACTGCTGGTGTATCTTCTGGTTCATGTGCCAGCCATGGCATGACAGTACGTGAGCCGCTGATGATGAAAAAACAGCAATTTTGTCCTTTGGTTTCCTTGCATCTGATGCGAATCACTTTGTCTCGTCTTCTATTGGCTGCAGGTTCCTTACGAGGGTTGCGGTGGTAACTGCGTTGCACAGAATGGCTCTACCACTTCTGATTGCTTCAATGACTGCATTGCCTCCATTTCAAACGCCACGGTGGTGAACCAGGTATGTGATCAACCAGTGTTTCAACTTGAAGTGGAGAGTGGTCATGCCATGCCATGCACCCAGGAAGACCATACCATGAACCCAGGAAGACCATACCATGAACCCAGGAAGACCATGCCATGCACCCAGGAAGACCATGCCATGCACCCAGGAAGACCTTGCCATGCACCAAGGAAGACCATACCATGAACCAAGGAAGACCATACCATGAACCCAGGAAGACCATGCCATGCACCCAGGAAGACCATGCCATGCACCCAGGTACACCCCTTACGAGCCCTGCTTACATGTTTGATGCAGGTCTTGGAATGTAACTTTGCATCTGCTGCAAGTAATGTGTGTATGGGTATGAACACACTGTGGAGTGGTGGTGCCTGGCCTAACACACCTGCAGAACGTACAGCTTTTGGGCAGTACAGCGCCAACACAGCTATTAACTTTGCTAATGGCTTGTGGCAGACCCAGACAAGTGAGTACAGCACCATAGCCTTTGAGGCCCTCAGATTAATTCACTTCAGCATAGCAGGGATAAATTATTTTTGTCTGCAGTTGCATGTATGGTGTTCAACATTTCCATAATGTTTTGTTCCTAGTTGATCTAATAGCTCATCATGTGTGATTCCTTGATTACTGATGCAGCTGCTGGATACTTGAACTGGTGCTCTGGATTCAACCTACATTTTGACATTGCCTTGGACAGTCCCTACTGGTATGCTCTCAATCACAGTTTGTGCTCCTTGTAGGCGTTGGCTTGATCATCAGCACCAATGTGAGATGTGATGAAGGGTGATAAAGGGTCATAACGATCGTCTCAATCCTGTTGCCATGCTGTATGCCTTTTTGAACAATCCGTTTCGTAGTGCATGTGTGAGCCTGTGTCCTCATCTCCTCATTATCAGGGCTGGTATCGCTCCAAGTGCCTCAGCTCCACCGTCCAGTCGAGTGTCTGGAGACCTAACTAACATTTTGGTGCGGTACAGGCAGGCACCATGCAAGCCTTGGTAGACAACCCAATTTGAATTTACAGATCACTGTTAATAACAACGACTGCAGGAGCAGGACTTCTTTTCGGATGATGATTCTGATTAAAGAAAGGAGTGTATCTGAGGCAGCCAAATGGTAACGTTCCTAGCAGCCACCAGATTATGAATCAGACTCAACAGGCATCTTTCCAATGATGACGAAAGGCGCTGCAAATTAGCGCCTCTGTTTTCTAACCAATTCTCAATGCTTTTATTCATTACTAGAAGAGCCTACCATACTTCATACATACTTGATAGATTTGACTTCTGTTGCAGTGGCATATCTAAGCCTTGAGAAGGGCTGGGAGTCTTGGTATGATGAACAAACTTATGATCAAACAGAATGTCTGCACAGCACTCGAAACTTCTGTTCCCAACTTTCTTTATGTTGGTAGATATTTGAGCCTCTATAGGCAGCAGCTGATGAACCGCGCACTATGTTGTCAATGTTAGTACAGTATATCATTAAGATTTGATCTGCTCATCTCAATCAATAAGATTAATCTAGTGTAGTTTGTGATGTGGCTTTATAAAGACATGCAAGTTGTTTGTGAACTGTACAAATCACCTGCTTGTCTAAGAGCACATCTGTTATTGTTGAAAACTGTCGTTACTACGGACTCAAATTTGCTGGGTACTACTCTCTTTCAAGAATGGCCTGAGCTCACAACATGAACAAGAATATCTACGACATCTGACTACACCCAATCAGAATGGTGCTATAAGAGCAGATAAAGGCTGTCTTTAAGGCCTCAATCCTATTCTTGCTTTTTCCAAGATGTCTTTCCTAATCTTTGGATAGTCTGGGAACGCCTTGATCACTTTGTGGCACACGTCAATGGCCTCCACATACCGTTTAGCCTTCAGATAGTTGAAAGCAAGCTTGTAGCCAACCTGTAAGTGAAACAGGAGGATCATAACTCAGAATATCTGCATCTCTGTTCTGTACCTATCCACATTTGCAAGCACTAATTTTACGCATTATGTAAACTTGTGAACGTGCATCCAGGCTGTTCCTACCTGAGCAGAGGCCTGATTCTCGTGCTTCCAAGCCTTCTCATAGTGATCAGCCGCGTCCTTGTAAGACTGCTCTCTCTCCATGATTGCACCCATCATCTCCCAGGCTTTAGCACATGACTTGTTGTACTTTAAACACTTTTGACACAAATCTTGGGCCAAGTCAAATTTTCCACCCTTTTGAATTGCAAACATGAAGGACAATATATCATAACCAAGAATTTCGGGCAACAGCATAGATGTAATAGATTGTTGTTAATAATAAGAAGAGGGCTGCAATTTCATTGCAAGTGATGCCCAACCCAGGCAATGTTTAAATTGGCTTAGTTCATCACAGAAGAATAGTGCTGTTGCACCTGCTGGACATGAATGCCATATGATATTGCACCTGGACATGAATGTCAGCCAGTAGTAGCCAGCTCTTCTCAAACTCTTCCCCTTCGTCAGGTTTGTATGTTATCTTCTGAACACGCTTCAGTTGATTCCTGGCCTTGGGTGTCTGCTTGAGCATCATGAACCCTGTGTGCATTATGACAAAGAGGCGGGCAAATCAGGCTATTTTTTAATCAACAAATTTCTAATAATTAAAACAAACGTTTCCTGTCATGCTTTTTAGGGCTACCTTAATATCCCCTGTTGGTGAGTCCTCCCAGAAGGCAACAATGAATTCATATTTTAGGTGACAAGGATCGCAACATGACGACTTGCCTGTAGCTAACGCCAATAGGACTGGGACATTATTGGGGTCATCATTTCCCATGTCCAGGAGCTGAGACAGAGCTGCCTCAATTTGACCCTGATATTTAAATTAAGACACATTGGAATTGAGTTGCAGGTGCCATTATGCCCTGGAGCAATGCTCTCTAAGCAAATCATGCAAATAAAAGGATTGAAGGAGACTGAAGGACTTCACAGTGCTACCTTCTTATGATCTTGAAGCCACATTTACCTGTATCTTCCCAGCCATACATGTAAAACAGTACCTGTATCTTCCCAGCCATACATGTAAAACAGTACCTGTATCTTCCCAGCCATACATGTAAAACAGTACCTGTATCTTCCCAGCCATGAGCGCATAGCACTCGAGGACCTTGTATCTCTGGCTTTGCATATCCTGGGCCCGGACCTTCAAACATAACATAAGTCACTACGCTTTCACCATCAAGAGCATCAATATTACAAGCGCACCCTGTAGGTTCCTCACTCTTATACCACACAGTTCCTCACCTCTTATATCAACAGTCATTCAAGCCATGATCTGCAGGAGTATAATACCTGTCCCAGAAGATATCAACAGTCATTCAAGCCATGATCTGCAGGAGTATAGTACCTGTCCCAGAAGATATCAACAGTCATTCAAGCCATGATCTGCAGGAGTATAGTACCTGTCCCAGAAGATATCAACAGTCATTCAAGCCATGATCTGCAGGAGTATAGTACCTGTCCCAGAAGATATCAACAGTCATTCAAGCCATGATCTGCAGGAGTATAGTACCTGTCCCAGAAGATATCAACAGTCATTCAAGCCATGATCTGCAGGAGTATAGTACCTGTCCCAGAAGGTATCAACAGCCATTCAAGCCATGATCTGCAGGAGTTTAGTACCTGTCCCAGAAGATTTCGAGCGGTGGACACAGCTTCACGGCTCTCTGGTGTGTCTGCATTCTCTTTCTCTTCCCAAACTGCATCATTGTCAGGATTCAGGTAGATCTCCACCATGTGCAATAAAGACTGCCCACCCCACTTGGTGTCCTTGCGGGCAAGATTGAACTCCTTCAGGGCTTCACGGGGGTCATTAATATACCTGTCATGAGGAGGAGGTTCACAGAAGTGTTAGTAAGGAGAGAGAAATGCAGAAGAGCACATCAAAGCACATCCTTCATCACACATCCCATGCAGCTTCATCACAGATTATAGCACAGTGTTATATGACAGCGCCATCATCATCTCATGATCCAAAAAAAAGAGAGAAGCTGCGCTTGTCCACAGGCAGTGAGATGTCTTGTATTGTCTCTCGGGCCTGCCTTCCAAGTGCTCACCTGTTGTACACTCCCTTGCAATAATGGAACCCTGGGTCCATGATGGCTTTAGGAGAGGCTGTCTCTGCCAAGGTGAAGTACCTTGGTACATCATCCAGGCGGCCAGCACGGCGCAGCAGCTAGCAGTACAATGGAGGAGACAAAGAGCAAAAGTACATTAAGGTTTGAGCTGTCTAATCTGCTACCACAAAATGTTACAATGAGACAATGTATCTGCAATCTCATGGACATAAATCCTATTCAAAACTAGTATGATGAGCCTGCAACATGAAAAAGATCAGTCTGGTGAGGGACCACTGAACGCAAGTACAGTAATACCTGGATGAGGTTTGAGAGCGCCACATAATGTGTGGGGCTGCGCTCCATGAGCTGCTGGAAATGGAAGATGGCGCTGTCATAATTTTCCTGAGGACCCAAGATTGCAGAAACAACAACATCAGTAGCTCATGGTGAAAACCTGGAGCATGAATGTTTAGTACTCACTGAAGAGTGAGATAAAACAATGAATTGACTATTTGCATGCCACTCTACTAGGATACTTCAAGGAAACACAGAGTTGATCATGAAGAAGTACATATGATTCCAAAATTCAGGGCCTCATTCATGTCTTGAGACATTTGAAGGATCTCAGCATACCTTGTGGAACATGAGCTCAGCATACCTTGTGGAACATGAGCTCAGCGAGCATGACAGCTGCCTCCTCATTGTCCGGGTCGTACTTCAAAAGAAGTACACACCTGCAACCACACATGATCCTCAGTAACGACTTTTGGGAATGCTGCAACTTCTCTCAATCAGCTCTCATATCATCTAACAGGCAAGGCTGAGGCAGCTCAACATCCCCCCTACACCCCCCTCCTAGTTCATAATGTTAGCTGAAGACATTGTTCAGGGTTGCATGACTCACTGCTGTTGGCAGGCATCCATGTTTCCATTGGAGAGGTGGAGCTTGGACAGTGCCAGGAGGGAGCCACTGTGTGACTCACACAATCGGAGGGCTTCATTGTAGAGTTCCATGGCCTACAGTCATGAGGGGCGGAGTATAGGATCATCAGCCTGCTTCTTTTACTAACTACAGCAGTCCTGGAAGTCCATAAGAGTGGTAATGCATTACAAGGACTGGTCCATTTTTGCAACCCTCACGGCAAAGATGTAAAGCGGCCGCACTGGTGACACGGGCTTGACACTTTTTTTCATATTGCAGCCTCATTTTACTTGCATTTGCATTTAGTGCTGCAATACAGATCAAGACATCACTATCGGTTAAGGAGCAGCAATGTAACAGGAAGTCATCATGATGTCACCTTTTCTGTTTTCCTCAGCCTGTTATTGTACTCAGCCAGGTCAAAGCAGATAGTGGCTGCCCTGCTGCGCTGTGAGGCCAGGGCCTCCGGCAGCTCCCCTCTCATTTTAGCCAGCAGTTGTTTCTGTTGGAACAGTTTTTCACACAAGTGTGAAAAATTGTGCAGGGTTTCATTTTAGAGCTGATCCTCTAGTAGGAGGAGGAGGAGGTCAACACAGCAGGTAGCATGTGTCGCCATGTGTCATTTCCATGTGTTACCATGTGTCAATCTTGCTTACTTGTAAATCCAGTGCCCTCAAACAAGCCTCCACATAACTCTCCATGTCTCCGCTTCCTTTATAAACCCTGAACGCATGTTTCCAGCACAGCATAGATGTGTACGGGTTCAATCAAAGACTTCACCGCACGCATCTGAATGATATGGTAAACCAATTCAGGATGAACATGTGAAGTGTTTGAAGCAAATTTATTGTCAGATATAGATGCAGCTCAGCTTAGTTTCTCCATGCTGAAACTATTTTAAGACCATCAAAATGCTGACCCGAGTAGGTCCTTAGGCCTCAACAAGCAGCATTAGTAGTGTAGCATTTGGGACTACTTCTTCAGGCCTCAACTCACTTAGCCATGACCATCCAGGCCTCAACATCAGTTGTCAGATTCTCAACACTTGAAGCATTCTCTTTCTCTCTGTAATGGAATATCAGAAGCACCAATTCATTTCAATGAAAGCAATCATTCAGTCGAGTATGCTTCTGTCTCTGGGAAGCACTTTAAGCAGCGCATTGCAGAAATATGTAAATCTTGATAAACGAAGACATAGAGAGTCACAACCTGAAATCCAAAAGGAGAACAATTGCGCCTGTTAGGATTTTGGTGATACCATCACATGAACACTCGAGGCATCCTAGTCATCCAATTGCACTCTTACCTATCAAGACACTTGAGGCATCCTAGTCATACAATTGCACTCTTACCTATCAAGACACCTGCTGACGGTGTTCACAGCTGCTTGCCACTGCCTCAACCTAACCAGCAGTCCAGCAAGCTCCAGCTGCAGCGCCCAGTTGGTCTTGTTCACGTAGATTGCCTGTCCAATAGATCAGACTTATTTTGCATTTCACAATGTGCAGTCTAGAAAGGAGTCTGGACAAAGACTGGTGTAGTCCTCATTTTCTCATTCAACTAACTAAGGGACATAAGCTTTGTCAGATCAGTCTTTTGTAAAATTAGAGAGTACAGAGTACAGGGGTTAAGTAATAGAGATTGCCAACAATTGTTCTCTAACCACTAGAGATTGCCAACAATTGTTCTCTAACCACTAGAGATTAGTTTATGGGCTACTTGCTTTTAAAATGCAAGTAATCTGAGAAGCAAACTTGCATGGTTACCTTGTTGTAGAAATCAATGGCACGCTGGTAGTCGTGAGTGGTGGTCAAGGCCCTTGCTATCTTGCTGATCAAATCAGAGTCCTTAGGCTGGTAGGCCAGTGCATCCTCATAGGCTCTCACTGCCTTCTCTGGCTCTTGGATCTGCATGAGGGCCTCCGCCAGCATGCAGTAGGTGTCATAATCAGCAGACTGGTCCTGCATAGGGAGATGTCAGTAGCAGCATGTTGCAGATTCATGCAAAGCAGGTAGTTAATGGTATATGCCTTCAATGTAAGATCAGGTAGTTAATGGTATATGCCTTCAATGTAACTATCACTCAAGAGCAGGTAGTTAATGGTAGATAATGGTATATGCATTCAATGTAACTATCACTCAAGAACAAAATGATGATGAAAGTCACAAGACAAGGTAAACCGCAGTAATTTCCCAAGTGGATTTAAGAGTGCTGCTCCTACCACAAGGTCAAGGTAACACTTGATGTAGGATTGTTTGTCCTTGCGGTTCCGCAAATAAATGTCTGCCATGGCCATTCGTGCCTGATGGTAACAACAGCATGAACTGGCGTTAGTCATCTGAACGTCAGAAGTTAGAAATGAGAGATTCAACTACACTTATTTTCTGGCATTTACAATTCTAAGCTGCGACATTACATGCCCTGTTGCACAAAAAATCAGGGGAATACTGTCTATGCCTTATGAGAGTTAAGAGCTTACTACCTTGGTGTAGTGAGGGCTGGCAGTGGGGATCTTCCTCAGCTTCTTCAGAGCACCCTCAACATCCCCTCTAGCAATAGCAAGCTCTGAGTCTGCCACAGTGACACGCACCTCCTCAGAGGTTCCCTCAAACTCACGAATGGCATCTGAGATGTACTGAAAAAGGTACAGGGATATAAGTACCATGGGATGGCATCTGAGATGTACTGAAAAAGGTACAGGGATATAAGTACCATGGGATGGCATCTGAGATGTACTGAAAAAGGTACAGGGATATAAGTACCATGGGATGGCATCTGAGATGTACTGAAAAAGGTACAGGGATATAAGTACCATGGGATGGCGTCTGAGATGTACTGAAAAAGGTACAGGGATATAAGTACCATAGGATGGCGTCTGAGATGTACTGAAAAAGGTACAGGGATATAAGTACCATGGGATGGCGTCTGAGATGTACTGAAAAAGGTACAGGGATATGAGTACCATGGGATGGCATCTGAGATGTACTGAAAAAGGTACAGGGATATGAGTACCATGGGATGGCGTCTGAGATGTACTGAAAAAGGTACAGGGATATGAGTACCATGGGATCAGTTATCATGGCGTTCAGAAAAATCAGTTGCACATGAGGAGCACCTGGAGTACTACTGAATTATAGTTGCAGGGGATAGCAGTCCAAGCCATGCAAGGATACTGCTAGTTAAAGCCATGCAAGGATATTGCTAGTTAAAGCCATGCAAGGATACTGCTAGTCAAAGCCATGCAAGGATACTGCTAGTCAAAGCCATGCAAGGATACTGCTAGTTAAAGCCATGCAAGGATACTGCTAGTTAAAGCCATGCAAGGATACTAAAGGCATGAAAATGTGACTAAAGGCATGAAAACAGACTAAGCCATGAATGTCAGATGAGTAACATGAGTGCATACGCCCCATAATGGACTTCCTCACTTTCTTTGCCTCTGGCGCATCTGGCAGCTTGCTCAGTCTACCCAGAACGTCAGCCAGTAACAAGTAGATGGTGGCTCGCTCATGTAGGCTTGGCTCCTGAATATGATGAAAAGATGATGGCAGGAGCTGTAGTTAGGCACCATCTTCCAGTTAAGGTTTCTGACTTTATTGCAGTCATTCCTTCAATTTGAATAACAGGAGCAGGTTCCTTCACTGTGACTGGTTTGAAGTATACATAACAACATGACAGGAAAAATAAGCTTCACTCACCTGTACTTTCCGACCAAATCTCTCCCTCTGCTCAGGCTTCAAGGCTGTACGCACGCCTGGCAGATTGATGGCAGTCTCCAGAACCTGACAGATAAGAAGCAAACAAACAGCCCATCAAATATTGACAATCTAATAGAGCCATGTGCAAATAACTGTCATTATTTTGAATTGAACCCTACCTTCCGTGCATCTTCCAGCTTGTTATTAGCCACCAGGACTTTTGCATTCACGATATGGTACAGAGGAGTCTCCCTCACGGCAAAGTTAGAAGAGACAGCCTGAAATAGTGTGAACACAGGCAGAGCATTTTACAAGGAAGCTCCAAAGAGTGAGCATCACAAATAAATTAAGCAGACACCTTTTTTTGTATTGCGTTAGCTACACAAAGAGCAAATACTGCTACTGAGACAGTTCTGATGGCGAAGGATACAGTAAGCTCGAACCTGATCCAATGCCGCCATTGCTAACTGCGCTTTGTCTTGATGGACGTAGATGCTGTTAGCATTAGCCGCACAAGGAGGCAAATTTAAAATATGGGGCAAAAATCACAAAACATGTGTGCCCATCCATCCATGCTCAGCACCAAATGCACAACAGTGTTTAAATGCACGCCCCTCACTGGATGCTGAACAACGCAGCCTACTTCATCATTCAAATCATATTTGAAAATCAAATTCTTGACTTACTTGCAAATCAAGAGATGCACCATGTAAGCATCGGGTGATGTGCGGAGTACTTCAGCTGCTTTCCTCTGTGCAGCGTCAAGGTTGCCACTGAGGTACATCACTCTTGCTGCCAGCAGCTGACACTCCATCATTCCAGGCACCTGCTTGGACAGCAGATCTAGGGCCCTCCCACATTTACTGAGCTGAGGCGAGGGTGCCTCAGTAGCTACCTTAGGCTCACCACCTAATCCACTGAGCATGGTGCGCACCGCTGTGGTCACCTTGCATGGTGAGAGGACTGTGTACATCAACAGGGATGTGGGGTGTGTGGCTGCAAGGTCATACAGCCCTGCAATGGCATGCTCCAGTTGGTAGAGACCCTGACAAGTGAACAAAGAGATGACAAATGAAAACAAACAGGGATAGTAACAGTACTTGCGTCACTATGGCAGCAAACTCCTAAGGACTCAGAGGATGGCAAAACAGTGGAATGAGAAACACTGCCTCATAATGCTTGATCATGCACAGGAAAGCACACCTGCTGAGTATCTTCCAGCTTCCATGATAGCAGCCCTTTGAGATAGGTGAGGGCTGGTGGGTCCACATCAGGAGAGGGTGAAGCCAAGTGGGGAGGCAGCTTCTTACCAAGCGCAAAACCAGACTGGGAGCGAAACATTTCCTGTAACACGAGCTATTACTTAGTACACGGAAATAATATGAACAAGCATGGGATATATCAAAACTTGGATGCCAAATTTTACCTGATTGTTCATGTTTTCAGCTCAAACTCTTAATTTTCACAGATAATTTTACTTAGATGTCACAGTTCCGCTTAAATAACAATGGAAAAAATAACAAGAACACACATAACTTTTTCCATACCTCTAAGAACATGGCCTGGCTTGTAGCTTCCTCAAGCTTCCCCAAGTTGATAGCAGCCTCCAAGGATCCGCAACAAGCATCCAAGCTCAGCTCATCCAGCTGTGTGGCTGCATCAAACTTTTCCGCTGCCTTGGCATACTCCTCCAGGAACAAACGGTTGTAGCCAGCCTCAATTACCTGTTGTAATAATAAGACAATTAGAGTATGTGCTGAATGTAAAATCAAAGGCCATGGATCATTATTGAGGTAGAACCTGTGGGTGGTCCCACAGGGAGTGAGGCAGAAGTGCAATTCCTCAAAGCTGTGGAGCAACTGTTTCAATAATCATGTCCAAACATTCCTAGTACACAGCAAGTTGATACATGCAATCAATAGTGCCCTAACAGACTACATGTGGTTCATACTTCTGCCATACATGTGGTCAAATTGTAAGTTGTAAGCAGCACACATAGCATATCATAAGACTTGAACTCACATAGGGTGCATGGTCAGGACGCATCTGCATGGCTCTCTCAGACATCATGACTTGAACTCACATAGGGTGCATGGTCAGGACGCATCTGCATGGCTCTCTCAGACATCTTGACTTGAACTCACATAGGGTGCATGATCAGGACGCATCTGCATGGCTCTCTCAGACATCATGCCTGTGACTGTCAAGATGGAAACATCACCACCAGCAAGGCGAGCAAATGGCCGTGCCATCTTGTAGAAAAGCTCTGGATTTCTGGGCTCGGACTGACCAATCGCCGCATACAAGTCCTGAGGAGGAATGAAAGAGTGCACAGAATGACTTTTATGATGCAGTGAGCAGCCTACGTAGTACCATGTATGTCACAGTGAGCAGCATACAAAGTACAATTCTGCAAAACCTCTTTTTAAGAATAAAAGAGGTTGAAGTGTCAACGCTTGTCATATCATGTATCATAACAAATGCTCATCCCTTCAACCTCTATGTATGAAGAAGTGTGACATATTGGAATGGTGTTTAGTACTTGATGGAAAGAAGTGTGACATCTTGGAATGGCGTTTAGTACTTGATGGAAAGAAGTGTGACATCTTGGAATGGTGTTTAGTATTTAATGGGAAAAAAAGAGATAATAAGGAAGCATCTTCCAGAGCACTGAATTCAGCTTTGAAACAACTACCTGCAAGTGCTTGGTAGCATTTTTGTAGTTCCCCTCTCGAACCATGGAGAAAGCAGCTGATTTAACAGGAAAGTTACAGAGTTAAATAAAAAGTCAGGAATACAGGAAAGAGCATGCTGCCCAGATAACCAGGATACATAGAGTAAACTCATGCATTCAGACATTCCTCCCACATACCAGACCAGGCTAAGGCCATCACATTTTGTGGATCCATCTTCAGGATCTGGCCAACATTCTCCATCATCTGCGCAAAAAAACAGTGCCAACAATGATGGATGCCAATGGGAGTGTTGTCAAGCCTTGACTAAATCACGCAAATCAAAGACAGACCTTTGCGCAATCAGCAGCAGCGACACATTACAACATCATTTTAGGAAAAAGTACTGCAACTTATAAAGATGCCAACGGGCTGTTAAGCAACTAATCAAATGCTTTCTTTCCTCCCTGAGCAACCAGGCTGAGCCTTATATGTCATCCCATGTTCTCACCAGCTCCTAATCATCAATATTGTTTATCAGCCTTATCCTCACCTGCTCCCAATCATTTATCGCCATCAGAAGCCTTGTCTTCTCTAGCAGGGCAGGCATGAACCAGCTGAACTTGATGTAGATCTCAGTCATGATATTCAGTGCCATCCCAATATCTCCGCGGAGCTCAGCAATGCGGGCCTTACCCATCAATGCCTGACCATAACAGCAACAAAAATATGTGCATGAACATGAGAAGCAACAATAGCATGCTCAATGCTGGCGATTGAAGCTACACTAAAAAACCCTGAAAACATTTGATCAGGCAATCTTTAATAGCCAAGTCTTTTCTTTCATACAAAATTCAGTAAAGAAATGAAGACCCATCTGCCTTACAATACAGGGGCAAGTGAGATTCTAAATTCAAATTCCAACCTCCAAGTTGTTAGGGTTCTGTTCTAGGATAGCCTCAAAGTGGCTCAAGGCCTCCTCCAACTCCCCATCCTCTCCTCCCATCATGTTCATACCATCCATCTCCTCATCAGTGTGCTGTAAAACAATGATCCACCCTAGCAGGGTCATGGCTGGGATACTGTCAGGCTGACCCCGGAGAACACGCTCTACAAGGCCACGTGCGCGCTCCTGAAGAACCGAAGATATTAAATACATCAAGAGAGAAATTTCAGGTTTTGTGGGGCTTGTCATCGGCAAGATTGATAACCTACAAAAGCAAGAGAGGAAATGATGTTCTAGATGCTCTTGTTACCTTAGAGGTGGTGTACACGTAGAACGCAGCCAAGTTCATAGCAGCAGCATCTGAAGCTGAACTCTCTTCAATCTACATTGCAATGGAGTCTGAATCAGAGAAGGCAATGTTCTCAGTCCTCAATCTCTATCCAATGTTCAGAAAGAAGAAGCAGATTTCTTGTTAAGAAACCTGTTTGAACTTAAGATTGGGCTGACTTGGCCCTAATTTTCAGGATGGAAAACAAATTTTTAAGTCTCTTGACATGTGCATATGTATTAAGTGTGTGATGCATACAGCAATTTACATCAATCTTATTCTGCAGCTCCAGCATCGCTTCTTGATCTTGGACTTTTGCTGATTCATGCGCAACAATCATTGCAGCGCATGCCGCCAGCTCTAGCTCAGAAACTTGGCTGACAGCTTGGAGATCACGCAGGGCCTGTGCAGAAGAGAAACATTCAATGTGGTTCAAGGAATTAGGTCTATGAAACTTCATGCAGAACCGGATTGAGGAAATTGTTGTCCATACAATCGTTATTTAAATCGTGTTCAAGTACAGTGAAAAGCCAAGTACCTCGGTCGTGTTCCCCTCGGGAAGGATCCCACATGCTGCTCTCCAGAATACCAGCGTCGAATCATTGGAACGCGTCTTCAATACTTCATTGCAAACATTTTGTACTTGTCTGTGAAGTCCCTCTCTAGCGTAGTAATTTATCAGACCTAAAACTCGGTCTGACATACCGCGGTCCTACAAAGGGGAAAGGAACTTCTTATCGAATATGTAGAAGCAATCTTCGTCGCGTCCTGATGCCCACATTGATTTTCTCGGTAGGGCGAAGACTTAGATCAGTTATGTTCCGTTAGCCTAAACTGTTGACCTGTCAAAGCTGGACAAGGATGATCATTTGAGGGGGGAGGATACAAAAGGGTAAGCTTCAATATATGATTACTGATTTTAGCTCCTTATTTAAGCACATCACGATAGATTCGGTCGGTATCTCACAGGAGACATGGCTTTCTTTGGCCACCTTGCGTTTTCAGCCGCTCATAAAAAAACGGCCTCGAATTTATTGAGATGCTTGGGTTCTCCCTGTTTTCAAGCTTATCGCGGCTACTCAGTTGATGAAGACACTCCCCGAACACCGTATGAACCTCCTGCCCATGTTCCATCTTGGGTAGTACGTAGCAAGGGGGACGCTCTCCTCCACGATGCATGGTACAATAAAGTAAGGATCATGGTTCCATCTCATTGCAAATTCATTACATCGAGAAGTAGACCTAAGCAAAATCTTACTTATTATTTTCTCCCTATCTCTGCCTTATGTAGGGATCAGCATTTCCAATGGCAGAGCGGGATCGTCTTGGCATCAGAGGTTTAGTCCCTCCTCGGGCTGTCACATTAGACATTCAGGTGACATCCTCAATCCATACATGTAATTTTCAATGACTAATCATGGTATCAATTCATAAAGAATCAAAGCCAGATTATGATCAGCCATTTTTGGCTTGAGTTACAGGCAAAAAGATTCATGGAAGAGTACGATCATCCGCGAATTATCCCCCCTGAGCAAGCTAAAATGGGAGGAGTAACTTCAGAAATGGCTAGAAAGTGAGAGCTTATGCAGTTAATGGCTTTATGGCTTAACATCCTCCTATAATGACCAGAACAAGTTTACAAGCGAATGATATCTGAATGTCTGGAACTTCCGGGCTGAAGCTAGACTGAGCTCTGTTCCTAAGACGCTTGGAACAGCTGTCTCAGTACCTAGGAGTATTACAGCTTACATACATGTGTGAACTGCATTGCTGAGTGGGTTCAAATGGTCGTGCAATTTACAGGTGGTCCCTCCTTCAAGCGCTCCAAGATCGTAACGAAACCCTCTTCTACAGAGTACTGTTGGATCATTTTGTGGTGAGCATCACGGCATTCAAATCTGTACACTTTGACTTCTATTACAACTTAAGCAGATAGTATCAGAGTGAATATATGACATGTATGGACAGATTAAACCCTTGATCCTTGAGTGATCAAATTTTCTTTTGTCCTGGAAGGTATGTTTCACTGCCTTCATACATGATGACACAGCAGGTGCAGCTTTTTCTTGCTCATTTAAAATAAAACGCTAGCACTTGCATTGTTAGTTGATGTTAGAGCTTGTATACAATTTCTTACAAGCATGATCCATCCTGCTTTGACAAAAGGAAATGGCGCCAATCATCTACACTCCAACCGTTGGATGGGTGTGCCTCAACTATCACCGCTTGTATCGCAGACCCAGAGGCATGTTCTTCTCTGCAGAAGATAAGGGAGAGATGGTGAGGAGGTCATGCAGAAATAGAAAAGAGGATGATCCCTGCCAAAGTGTGATAAGATGTGAAAAGAGGATGATCCCTGCCAAACCTGAGCTTGAGTGTGATAAGGTGGACAGTATTCACTACAGGCTCTCAAATTAAAGTTGCATTCACTTTGTTCTCTTTGTGTGATGTTTCAATTTGTGTGGACAGGCGGCCATGGCATGGAACTGGCCACAAATGAACGTTTCTGCGATTGTGGTGACAGATGGGAGCCGCATCTTGGGACTGGGAGATCTAGGGGTAAGTACAATGTTGCTAATTATGGTTTCAACATGGTATGTGCTTTTCTTACGGCTCATGACCTCAGTTCGCCAGGAGGATTAAGAGGCATTAAATGTCAATGTATTCAGGAAGAAGGGTTTAGGGTGAGACTTTGTGTTCTTTTTTGCTGGGTCAAACAAAAATCATTGATCTGATCATGTATCCATTATAGCTCCTGTCTCAACATCCAGGTGAATGGCCTTGGTATTCCTGTAGGCAAGGTAGACTTGTACTGTGCTGCTGCTGGTAAGTAGGCTTGTACTGCACTGCCACTGGTAAGTAGATAGTACTGCACTGCCACTGATAAGCACCAAATATCACAGAGCCATTGTTGTGAGATCTAAAATATAGATTATGTCATGTCCAGTATGGATCCTTTTCAGTATGTCCAGCAGTATGGATCCTTTTCAGTGTGAGAAACGTCTTGGGAGTAAATGCTAAATAGCTTCAGCTTTTCAGTGTGAGAAACGTCTTGGAGTAAATACTAAAAAGCTTCAGCTTCCTAGCGTTAGCCTGAGCTTGCATGGTCTAACTGCATCTGACGGTACTTGCTATACCATAGGGTTCACTCCGTCACGGGTGTTGCCTGTGGTTCTTGACGTTGGCACCAATAACGAGGAGCTGCGCAACGATCCCATGTATCTTGGGCTGAAGCGTCCTCGTATCTCCGGGCAGGAGTACTATGAGCTTGTGGATGAGGTGAGGTAGTGGCAAGTTAATACTACAGCTGGATTGATCATGAGGTGAGGTAGTGGCAAGTTAATACTACAGCTGGATTGATCATGAGGATATCACATAACTATGCTTATCATACAACACAGCCATTTCATTAAGGTCGCATTAATAAGAGTGCTCAGGTCATGATGAGCTGGCAGTATTAATAAGGGTGCTCAGGTCATGATGAGCTGGCAGTATTAATAAGAGTGCTCAGGTCATGATGAGCTGGCAATGCGGCAGGGTTTACACTGCAAGCTGAATTTTGTGATAGCATAATCCAGCATCTGGGTGGAGACTGCAATGCGCAATGTTTTTTTCAGTCATCCAAGCGAATTGAGATTGTATTCCTGTTTGGTATCTGCTATTCAATGCTAGTATTGTACTCTTGCTTTCTGACTGCGCCTTGATTTTCTCTTTACCTCTTGTTAGGACCCCAGGCTCAGAGCCGCCCCTATGAATGAATGAATGCTCCTTCTCTCATATCCAGCACCTTTTGATCCCTACAATTTAACACTACAGCAATGATGACTCTCCCTCACTGATATCCTCCTCTTCTTGATCCCAACAGTTTAACACTACAGCTATGATGACTCTCCCTCACTGATATCCTCCTCTTCTTGTTCCCAACAGTTTGTCTCAGCTATGATGGCACGATGGCCTAACGCTGTTCTCCAGTTTGAGGATTTCTCTACCAACCACGCGCTGACCTTGCTGGAGCGCTACCGAAACCACTACATGGTGTTCAATGATGACATTCAGGGAACAGCTGCTTCTGCACTGGCAGGCATGTATGGAGCCTTGAGAGTATTAGTGAGTTGGCAGGCATGTATGGAGCATTGAGAGTCTTGGTAAGTTGGCAACACCTAGCTGGAATTCTCGCTGCAGATTTGGCTGTCTGAATTGTATGAGTGCTTTGTGTTTTCTAATACTGATCTGCAATCAGCAGTGTGTTTGTTTTTGTCTTTTAAGCTTGTTGCTGTTTACACTCTTCTCATGGTAGGTGCTTGTTGCTGTTAACACTCTTCTCATGGAAGGAGCTTGTTGCTGTTAACACTCTTCTCATGGATTCAGTCACTGACAGTCCCGTGGACTCCTCAGGGTTTATCGTGGATTTGATCACTCCCTAAACCCTCCTCAGGGTTTGCGACCTGCAGACCTGGCCAAGCAGCGCATCCTGTGCGTGGGGGCTGGATCAGCTGGCATGGGTGTAGTGAAGATGATCTCTATGGGTATGCAGACCCAGGGCGTCTCAGAGGAGGTTGCAAACAGCAACTTCTGGCTGTGTGACCACCAGGGTCTCGTTTCACAAGCCAGGTGAGGACATGAGTTGACCTACATCATGGTCCCTGCATAACAGCACATGCAACTATGACAATTATAAAATTTATGATGCAGGATACTAGCCGCCCTACTAGTTCATCTGATGACCACCTCCCAGGTTATGTCACTGTTCCAGGCCAGTTCAGAATACAGAGCATAATATGTTTTAGCCTAGATCATGCAATTAAAGACAGTAGGCAGTCATGGCTCTTTAGAGGTGTGAGGTTGTCAGGTTTCTATCTCTACTAAGCAGCTGATATGAAGATCATCCTAAATCATATACTGACCATAATCATGACAATCATGATGATCAGGAATGATGACCTGGCAGATCATGTGAAGCCCTTTGCTCGAAAGGAGACTCAATTCGAGGGCCAAGGCCTTCTTGATGTCATTAAGAGGGTGAGATGATGCTTGTCTGTTGCTAACATGCTCTTGTGGAGGGCACGACATGCCCGATGTTAGCCTTCAGTTAAAGATCTAAGACTGACCTGCAGTGGTGGTTATAAATTTAAAGATCTTTCCAATAAAGCGACAGTTCATGAGCTGTTCATGATGCTCAAGAGTGTTCAAAGAATCTTGATTGCCATGTGTGTCATCATGTGATGAAGCCATGGTGTGGCCATAAATCAGGTGGCACACTATTGTACATGATGGCGGGATTGGGAAGTGATAAGAATACGTTGGTGCTGACTATTTCTCTCAAATTTTGATGAGCTTTGCGATGCAGGTGAGGCCCACCATCTTGTTGGGATTGGCAGGTGCTGGCAGGTTGTTCAACGAGTCTGTACTCAGAACCATGAATGAAGTGTGTCCAGATCAGAGGCCCATCATCTTCCCAATGAGTAACCCCATCAGCAAGATGGAGTGCACATCAGAAGAGGCCATCAAGTACGTTGTAACCCCAATAGTGCCGTACAGATTTGTATTCAACTTGCAATAGTCATCTTTCTGTTGTTGAAGCAGTCGGTGAGATGCTGGATTTTGTGATTACTGTGTTGTGGATCTTTTGCATGGGAACCGACTGCCTCTTGCCTCCTGTTGTGAATATGACAATGTTTTGCTGTACACACTGCAGCCTTGGAATCAGGCTCCACATTGGAGACTTGCTGAATATGATGTCCCCTGCTGGTGCTGTTCCTATCATGCCACCAGGTTCACTGATGGCCGTGCCATCTTTGCAAGTGGCAGCCCTCAGCCAGATGTTCCCCATGGAGGGAAGATGTACCGTGTGGGACAGGCCAACAACATGTACATCTTTGTGAGTTGTACATCAGGAATTACGCGGTTTGGATCACTTATATTTAGACTACCCCTAATGGTCCACTATATAGTCATGGTTCACTATATAGTCATGGTCCACCATATAGTCATGGTCCACAATATAGTCATGGTCCACTATATATAGTCATGGTCCACTATATAGTCATGGTCCACTATATAGTCATGGTCCACCTGTTCTGCTGTAATGCAATGGTGCTGCCACCCTGTCAGAGATCAAAGGCTAGATGCCTTCCTAACCTGCTGTGTACATCCTGAGTTGATGACTGCTGGTTTTGATGTACTTTAGCCTGGGGTTGCTCTTGGTGCCTACGTTGGAGAGACACGCATCATCACTGACCTCATGCTCATGAAGGCAGCTGAAGCTTTGCCTCAGATGATTAATGAAGAGGATTTGAAAGCGGGTAAGTAGTGATGATTAATGAAGAGGATTTGAAAGCGGGTATGTAGTGATGATGAATGAAGAGGATTTGAAAGCGGGTATGTTTAGTATGTTATAGTGATAATGACAATGACAATTACAATTTGTTCAAGAACACAGGGATGAAAAAAGCAGTGGAAGTAGATAAGAAATTGTATATTTGCAATCATATTCAGGATGTCACTCTATTAAAGCAATACATAGTTATTGTCTGTAAGCTCATTGATCAAGAGGCCAGTAGTACATGCTTCCTCTTTTCGAGAAGCTGCTGTATAGTTCTTATGTTTTTTTCTCATTGCAATGGCAAGAATATATTGTCTTCCTCTTATGGTTGCTTAGGCCTGGTGTACCCTCGCCTCTCTGATATCCGTGAGATCAGTGCTAAGGTTGCAATGGAGGTAAACTCATCAAGGGGCACAGTGTGTTGTCCTTTGTTTTTCTAACGACGCGTTGCGTCATAGGTGCTTCAATCATAATATTCATCATGACTATATGCTTCATTGCTGAGCCTTGTGGGCTCCTGACATCATGTGTGTATGTTCATTACTATCATTACTAAATCTTGTGTAGAGCAGGTTCTTGAAACATAGCTGGATGCTTGTTGTCTCTAATAGTCTTGCCAACTGCTTCCTTTGCTTTCCTGTTTTTCCCCCCTGAAGTTATTACTAGGTATTTCAGGAAGTTTCTAGAAGCTTGTCACTCCTGCTCCATGCATCCTAATGATGTGCCTTAAACTTAGGTGATTAAGGCTGCTGGTACACAAGGCATCGTGCGTGGAAAGGCAAAAGAGAAGCTTGAGAGAGGCGAAGAGATACTGCTGAAGTGGATCAAGGTGACATGTTTCTGCTGCCCGTCATCTAGCCGCTGCTGCTATGATCATCAATTTTTGCATCACAGTGCTGATAAACGGAGGAGGCAAAAACTTATGTTGATTGATATGCCGCTGTGACGAACCCAATCAGTCATCGATTGAGACTTGTTCTGCGCTGCACACATTTCCCCGCCATGCTTGCAATTCTACTATAGTAGAGACCATGATTATAGGATGGACTTTCGGCCTGCATGCACATTGAATTTTCAGGTGGTGATATCATCTCCTGGAAATAGGTGACATGCACTAGTAGTAGTTGTGCCGGTTATTGCATGTCTTGCTGAATTCACAACTAATTAATTGTGTGAGGCTGTAGAGGCTGATGATCTTTACTTGTTTTCTTGCTGCATACTTTCCTGCAGGGCAATATGTACCAACCTCACTATGCAAGCTTGGTGCAGCTGCCAGTCGGCGTGGCTGAGTGAGCATGGTTATCTATTGACCTGTAGAAGCTTCTAGAAGCAAGCTGAACTGGGGACTGATGCGCCATCCTTACAGAAGGATAGTTAGCAGAGGAGATAGCAAGCACACAAAAATCTTTATAATGCATTGTATTTTGACTAGTGATGATCCTAGCTGACGATAATGTGATATCTCTAGTACCCTAGTGGATTCATCTCTGATATCATGTAGGATTGCCATCTCAGTGCATGCCGCCTGATTAGTCAACCATGAACTGCAGAAGATTCTCTAACTGATGGTCACTAAGTAGGCTGCCACTTTGTAGCTAACTGACATGTGTTTTTAGTAGTTTTTAAATTTAGTGATGCTAGTATTCTAAGGTCTGAAACCTTACTTGTGCTCTCAAAGTAGGAAGGATCAGTACAATCACAACTCTTCCGTTGTGGACACTCTGGATCATAATGCCGCTGTAAAGTCTCTATGAAATCACCTGCTCATCTTGTTGTCATTGCATCATGATGATTCAAGAGAAATCGGTTGTTATTGATTGAGAGGAAGTCGTGCACTTTACACAAGGTAGCAGCAA
Source organism: Chlamydomonas eustigma (assembly GCA_002335675.1). Classification (NCBI taxonomy): domain Eukaryota; kingdom Viridiplantae; phylum Chlorophyta; class Chlorophyceae; order Chlamydomonadales; family Chlamydomonadaceae; genus Chlamydomonas; species Chlamydomonas eustigma. The sequence continues at coordinate 80,069 of BEGY01000037.1, read as the reverse complement.
CAGTCTGCGATAGTCCTCTTATTATGAGTCCTCAAATATAGACATAACTTTAAATATTAGACGTAATACCATGAAAGCTTTGAATACAATAATATAAATTGCAATTAAATCTTCAAGCATAGCTATTTGAGGCGGAACTCTTGGTGCAGAGCTCCGCCTCCTCTTCACAAATTCTCTCACCGCTTCAAAGATGATTGGAGAGGCACATACAGCAAAACATTACAGAGCTGCATAAGCCGCTTCTTGAACATACAAAAATAGGGACAAGAGGACAGAACGTACCACAACAAAAAAAATTAGGAAATAATTGCAAGGGTTGGTGTTGTCAGTAGCGAGTCCCAGAAACAGTAACAAATGTATTCAGAGATGTTGTCTATAATGTGTGAAGACTTATACTGTTTTATAAGAAGGGTATCAGAATGTCAGCATGAACATTCAATCAAGGCAAAATGTTCTAACAACAAAGCTGTGCGTGCAAGGAAGACTATATTCCTCCTTATGCATTAACAGGCGGTGTGAGTGTCCTATGCACTCACAAGTTATCGATCATCTTAGTTATCCATGTACCTTACGATTGACTATTGGATCCTGCTGATCCAACTCCTCTTTTACTTTTGGCAGATATCTGTGCATACGCTTCCTCCAAAGTGATGCCCTTAGCTCTTGCATACACCATGGCATGGGCATGCAGTTGGCCCTCGGAAAGATCATAGCGCTCCTTGACTGGCTTGAACACAGCCATAATTGTTGTGCTTTTACATTTTCTGGCTCTTACATGTGAGGTAATGATTGGTTCCTGAAAGGTGACTTGACCATGTCTCCTCTCCTCAGCTGTCAAGCTGTTAGACCGCTGCGACCACTGAACATGTCTGGTACTTTGTCGACTGACTCCTGAGCTGCTGCTGCTGGCACTTGTTCGAAACCTGGAAGGTATCGGCGAAGGATCACGGCTCGCAGCAAGTTGCTCTGAACGGGCACGAAAAAATGGATTTAAAGAAGCTCCATCCTCGGACATAGTGTATGATGCGTTGCTCCAGCTGCTAGGTCTACTACTCCAGATATTTGGCGAGGTGCTATCACCCGACTTGCGGGTTTCCTCCTCGTCTATTTTGTCTCGAACTTTAAAGCTGAAGAGTTCTTCAGCCGCTGAACCTTCTAATGGTCCAGCGAATGAGGAGCGCACGAGAGTGCGTGTACCCTGTGGAGGCGCTTCTTCTTTTGAGCAGCCTGTTTCATCAAAGACTAAGCTGTCAACAATGGCAAGTCTCATCATGTCATTTCTTCCGATTGTAGCAAACTCCAAGCTAACAGGGGAAGTCGGTCTTCCAAGAACCGTCTCTTGGGCAGCAGTCTCTAATTTAAGCTCAAAGCTTACAACCCTCTCCATTTAAGTCATGAAATACGACTGAAGTGTCACAAGTCCGATGCAGCTTCTTTGTGTACAAAAGGGCAATGAAGGGACGCTCTATCGAAACGGCGTAATATAATGCCAATAAAGATTATCTGTGGTTTCTGAACACTGAACTTTACCGAGTGAGAATGTACGGCAAATGCATGGTCAGAGAAGATCGGCAAGAGTTTGCAGTGTAAATTAAGTTTGAATTGGTGAACTAATATTTTCAAGAATTTTGCAACACGAACCTCTCAACTTTGTTGCCATGACCCAACAGTTGAGAGATCTGATCCATCTTATCGTATATACCCTGTATACACATGAACATTCATCCTTCAACATAACATGGAATTAAGCCCAAGCACTTCACAGGAAAATGAAAGGTCTGATTTAGGTATCTGAAGCAATGCATTCATTAACAGTGTTGCAACAAGGTATTTGTGTAATGAAAGACTCACCAGAAGCCCTCCTGTGTGTACAAACAAGATCTTTCTTCCAATCCAAGCTTCTGGAGCCTCTTGCATCTCAGTTATGAGCGCATGCATAGCCTTCCCTGAGTACACAGGATCCAAGATCACTCCAGTAGCACTTGCAATGTCCTGCATGGTAATTATGATTGCTTACAATGTTTGTGCTCTTTAGGGGCTACTGCAGGTAAAAGGATATCACAACAGAAGCAGAACATGTGTTTTTGAACTTGTCAAAGGCTATCAAGGACAGCTAGAGTACGCAGGCTGACAACGATGTTTCAAGTATCATCATGACACAAGAACGTTTCTCTAATTTACAGCAGAATCATGAACATTCTTGCAAAGAATTCTAGAGCTCAACTTAATTTTGATGCTGGTATTGCTGTCTCACCTTCACAGTCTGCAGTTCCTGAGTGTTGCTGATGGCGTAGCCTGCACCCCGGGCCTGTATCACTCTTAGTATGTCCTTTGCAGCAGGAGGATTACACTTTCCACTTCTGGAAGTTGTGGTGTGACCATCATCTGATTCCGCTGATCCTGGTTGCCAGAGGTCAGCGATCAATCCATCAATGTAATGATAGAAGTACTCTGGATCGTCGCAAACCCCATAGGCACGTACACTGTTAGATGGACAATACATCAACACATAAGCATGCACACTGTTTGATGGACAATACATCAACACATAAGCATGCACACTGTTTGATGGACAATACATCAACACATAAGCATGCACACTGTTTGATGGACAATACATCAACACATAGGCATGCACACTGTTTGATGGACAATACATCAACACATAGGCATGTACACTGTTTAATGGACAATACATCAACACATAAGCATGCACACTGTTTGATGGACAATACATCAACACATAAGCATGCACACTGTTTGATGGACAATACATCAACACATAGGCATGCACACTGTTTGATGGACAATACATCAACACATAGGCATGCACACTGTTTGATGGACAATACATCAACACATAGGCATGCACACTGTTTGATGGACAATACATCAACACATAGGCATGTACACTGTTTAATGGACAATACATCAACACAGATCACGCCATTACAAATCAGTAGACCTCCACATGAGGAAGTAGTTAGGGATGTGTTGAGAACTTCATACCCAGGAAAACTCAAAACCACAAACCCTTCATGATAGCAGATCACCACAATGTAATCTGAGAGCAGGGCAAGTTAAGAACAGCGGGAACATTGGTTTTCTTGCTTATGATGGTCATTGTGTTGAGCCTCACCGTGCCCCCCACCCACTGAGATGAGAGCCCAGAGCTAGTCCTGCAGTGGTACCGCCACTCCCACAGGCCTGTGGAGCATCAAGATTACATCAGGATGACATCATCGAAGGTCGCTTCAGGCAGGCCATGATTTAAACTTTCCTCTTCAACCTCATTTAAGAAGCCTTATCGAAGAAACAGTTCACACTTTCCCCATCCCAGTGGAGCATACAACGCTGTCACCCTCATCTTACGCAATGGTCATTAGTCCTAGCAGTTGACCTATTACAACAACCTTGTCACCTGCTCATGTCAGACACCGGTGAGTGATGACTCACCATGACAATGTCAGTGAAGAAAGGCGCACCCTGCCCTCCTGCTGCTTGGCCATCATGAGCAGTTGAGGAAATTCGGTTGTGGTGACTGGTGCTTGACATTTCAGCAATGCTGCTGCTCATAGCTGCTAGCACCTGTTGCTGTTGCATTAGCTCCTCTACAGCTTCCAGGTAGCCCCAGGTACCAAGGGCATTGGAGCCACCTACTGGGATCAGGTAAGGATTCTTCCCTTGGCTGATGAGCTGAGCCTTGAGCTGTTGGCCTAATGCTATGCTTCCCTGTCAAGGGATGTGGATACAAGCAGGTATAAGGAGGACCCCTTACCACTGACAAGGGATGTGGACACAAGCAGGTATAAGGAGGACCCCTTACCACTGACAAGCAGGGATGTGGACCCAAGCAGGTATAAGGAGGACCCCTTACCACTGACAAGCAGGGATGTGGACCCAAGCAGGTATAAGGAGGACCCCTTACCACTGACAAATCTGTATGTGTGAGCTGAAGCCTACTTGAGGCTGCTGCAGAACTTGATGGAACTGTAAAAGGTCTGCAGACCAGACATGCAAAACATCCCTAATGCTGAATTCAAAATGCGTACCTTCTGCACGTACTCCTCTTTTGTAACTGTGTGGATAGTGGCACCAGACAGCCTGAGAAGGAACGAATTTCAGTCAATGCACTGAAGTACTTGGAGAGAGCAGAGTCTACATTTAGTCAAAACATTCAGCGGGAAAACCTTTTTTGTATCAAAATGTCAGCAACCTCACCTGTCAACAAGTAGGTTGCCTACAAAACCTGGATCTTTGTCTACTTCTGTCCTTCCAAGCCTCAGGATCAAGTGACAGTCTAGTCCTAGATACCTGTCCCAGTAGGATGTTCAGTGCACACAAGAAGTTGATTGTCATGCCATGCATGCGGAATCTAACCAACATGCGGCCCTGCAAATGCTATAGGTCTAGAAAGTAGGCTCATCAGTACTTACAAGTGACTAGAAAAGGTTGCAGGCAAGAGCCTTGATGGGATTGGACTACGTACTGATGAGTCATGCTGTACTGCAAGCACCTCCTGCCGATTGAGACGTTTCAAAAACTTCATATCCTGATTATCATCTGATTAAAAGTTTTGTTATAGCCTGTCTTCTTGAACAACTCACAGAATTCCTCTATACCAATCTGCATTTTAATACAGATAACCTCGACCAGAAGTCTTACTTTGCAGCTACAGCCGTTGCACGACAGTGATTGGATTGGACCCCACCAAGGGTGATCACGGAGTCATAGCCAGACTCAACAGCCACAGCCATCAAAAATTCCAACTTGCGCACCTTCATGAGGTGACATCAGAAACATCAACTCCTTCAATCTTCGTACTAGGTAGTCCTGCAAACGAACTAAACATGGCCTTTTGTGTGTGTTATGGCTGATTAGGATAGTCATAAGAGCTTAATACGAACATCAATATGATGTACGGGTCCTGAATGGTTTGCAATCATTGTTTTGATATTGTAGGCAACAGAAGTGTGAACTCATGATCATACTAGCTGATTAACTCATGCGCCGCAGTACCATGCTGGCAGGTACTGTAAATTTGACATTTGAGTGGCGGTCAGGTCAGTATCAAAACATACAGAAATGTTAACTTGCCTCCAGTTTGAAGTTTACAACACAGATTTCTGTAACATTACCTTATTTCCACTCAGCTGCATGCCGCTCATGTCATCTCGTTTGATCCAGATTTCAACGCCAGGAGGCAAGTTTGGTAGATGCCATCTGCACAATAGAATGAATGCAATGTTAAGCATTTTGAAGAGGATCCTACCTGGATGTCATTCATAGTCATGCAAGCATGCTATAATCATGTGAATAAGATATAATAAGGGCTGGCCATAATGAGGTGTTGTCACAGTGTTGTGGATAAAGAATGTTCAAGGTACAATTTTTTCATGTTGTTCAGGTACCTGCCTATATGCTCCTAGTAACTTTATTTTTGAATCATGATTAGAGCCTCAACTGACCTGTGAACAGGGGTTGGCAGCATACCCAGATGGCACCTTCTTTTTGCAACCTGAACCCACGAGTTCCACTGTGTAAATCTTATTAGAAAGATAAGATTGTGCATGAAGGATTGGATTTCCACAGTCTGTGCAAGCCGTGGGTATGCAACAATCCTGAAATCAGATATCGTACTGTTGCGTTGAGAGGCTTGCACCAATCGGGAGCTCTGTAGTCGACAATTTTTAAGAAGTCCACGCCAAGCATCATCTCGTGTAGGCTCTTTATAAGTATGTGATGTAATTAGTTGATCAACTATGTAAATATGAAATATCACGCTACTTCAAAACAGATGAAGGCCCGTTTCAGTCCAAGAAGAGCGAAGTAGTGCTTTGTTACAACTTTTGCCGAGTTGCAGATGGAGGGAGGTACAAAGTTTGCTTTATAATCTCTAGAATTGATTACCAAATCGCACTTAAGTCAAGAGGAACGCGGCTAAAGAGAGGAAATACGTACAGCAATAGTGAACATACTGTGGTCCCTGCAAAGCACATTGACATCTGACATTCATTGACATTCAAGGTTCTACTGGTTGTGAAGAAATGCTAGGTAGTATGCACATAACAAGCATTCCAACACTGAAGTTTAATGACTAGGTAGTAATACCTACTTCATAATCATCAACAAAGGGCGGCGCTCAGGTACAACGACGAACTCCATGGCAGTTTACTAGCATCATCCATCTGATCATCAACAAAGGGCGGCGCTCAGGTACAACGACGAACTCCATGGCAGTTTACTAGCATCCATCTGATCATCAATTGGATTCATAATCTTCTATTGTGGAATGCGTAAGCATGTTCCTTTCTCTGTTGGCCCTGGGCATTTTCCATAGCGTTTGCAGATGTTATGCTGGTAATAGTAAGTGTGCTCTTATCCACAGCTATTGCTGTCTCAATGGGCTTTAAACATCATGAATAATGTCATCATCATTGCTGGTTGTGCTGAGGCTGTCTCAAGCGGCCTTGATCATCGTAGATATCTGGACCTATGTCACTGCTGCCTGAGTTGATGTACGCTCCTCTGATGGTAGCGCTACGAGGCAGAGGGTCTTGTGGATTGTGCTTGGGGACGTAGTTAATGTGGTACCAGACTAGAAGAAAAAAACAAGAGAAAGCAGCGGATGAAAGTTTACATCAGAATAACGGAACAAAGGCTAGGTTATAGATTGAGAGGTGTCATCAATCTCAAGAGGAGATATGAAGTAGTAGGATCTGAATCTTGGTTTCTGTTTGTATCAACTAACAGGGACAGAGCAATAGCAGAAACAGAACTCTTGCTTAACACAGATCATGGCGCTTGCTGCGTACATGATTATATTGTCTAGTGACTGTTTGTGTTGGCTTGCATGGCACAAAGCTTATGATGCTAACTCTAAATCCTACACATGTAAGCCTCTGCTGAGACGTAGGTTGGTAGGCAGGTACCTACTAGCTAGCAGGCACTCCCTACCAGGAATAAAGGCCGTGGTCATGATTGTACCAGTCATCGAAAAGGCCAGAAATACCTTGTTCTGCTTAAGTCTCCCCCATAACGTTTGTGAACGACGGTACGATGACATGGCTTAACTGAGTCTTAGGAGTTAGGAATGTATCAAGTAAAATGTTAAGAAAGTTTGCTGATGAAATTCATCTACAACGCACAAACAACTTGACGCAGCGAGTTGAGCTACTAACTCATGTGTGGAAGTGCGTTGTGTGGAAAGAAAACGACGACGCGGTTTTCTAAGTTGAATCTCTACCAAACCCAAATTTGATTCGCATTAATACTCCTGTTGAGTATGGCAACTGTTGACAAGTCAGGGGTCGAGCAAATGTGTAATGGCTCGATGCCGTCTCGCCATTTGTAGTTTTTTGTTGATCATTCATGCTCCCTGCTCATATCCCAAGCTCTGACTTCTCCATCAAGCCTCACTGTCATTGCAACTGTGGCAGTCTCGTTAACAGTCATGGACGTAATTCCAACTGCATGTTCAGCCAAAACAGAACAAGGAGCCTTGCCAGCTCCTCTGCCTGTAGCTGATAGATCCCAGATCCGCAGGGATCCATCTAAGGAGGATGTGATCAAGCGTTGTCCACAGGCATCCCAGCAGAAGTGATTTTGTCACTGTGGCCCTCCAAAACCCTGATGCAGCGACCAGTCCGGCCATCCCAAAGCCTGGCCGTACAATCTGCTGATGCTGACAAGAGGATGCGTCCATCTAAACTGACTTTCAGGTCTGTCAGAGGGCCTTGATGACCCAGCAGGTCAGAACCCACTTGTTGCTCAGTGTGACAGTCCCATACCTAAGAGAGAAAAGCTATGTTGATAATAGGGATAAGCTCACTTTATTCATTTGCACAGCATTCTCGAGTGTGATAGTAAATCACAACCTCTTGAGTGCGATAACATGTCACAACCTCTTGAGTGCGATAACATGTCACAACCTCTTGAGTGTGATAACATGTCACAACCTCTTGAGTGCGATAACATGTCACAACCTCTTGAGTGTGATAACATGTCACAACCTCTTGAGTGTGATAACATGTCACAACCTCTTGAGTGTGATAACATGTCACAACCTCTTGAGTGTGATAACATGTCACAACCTCTTGAGTGTGATAACATGTCACAACCTCTTGAGTGTGATAACATGTCACAACCTCTTGAGTGTGATAACATGTCACAACCTCTTGAGTGTGATAGCATGTCACAACCTCTTGAGTGTGATAACATGTCACAACCTCTTGAGTGTGATAACATGTCACAACCTCTTGAGTGTGATAACATGTCACAACCTCTTGAGTGTGATAACATGTCACAACCTCTTGAGTGTGATAACATGTCACAACCTACTTTTTATGCTTGACTGCTCTTTGATGGACTCTGGGTTCGCTTTTACTGTCAGCATGAAGGGATCTGTTATCTGGTTATCTGTTATCTGGTTACCATTCAGCAAATCATTTGGATACAGTATCTCTCTAAAGAAGGTACCGGAGTCCCATCATTGTTGAACATGACATAATGCAAGCTGTACCTTGACAATTGCGTCTGTTGATCCAGTGATTGCCCGTCCATGACTGCTGATCATCAGTGCTGCTGTGACACCTCCATCGTGTCCAGTCAGGGTGCCCATAGGATTGACTTCATGCACATCACCAGGATCTTGCCTAGCGCTGTGCCATCCGGGCAGGTCTCGCCTTCCTAGATCTTCAGATCCATGATGCAGGCAGCTGGGCACATCTTGATTGAGCTCGTGAAGCAATGGAGGATCTGTATGATTGCAAGATGGATGAAGCAGGGTTGTCATCTCGTCAGCAGACTGAGCTGCCCCCCTGGCATGGTGCTGGATGTTGCCTTTGAGTTCCGCTAGCGGAACGTCTGGATCCTCCACATGCTGCCTGAGATCCCATATCAGAGCCGTACCGTCATCAGCTCCCGTTACTGCTGCCAGCCTGGCATCGCAGTGCATGCTAAGGACAGGCCCAGCATGGCCATGCAGCTGAGCAGAAGGTGTGTTAACAACAGGCAGCTTGGGTCCAGAGTGTGAAGGACCAGATGTCCGCAACTTCCATACTTTAACGATGTGCTGTGTAGGTATACAATTAGATCCACTTACAGATCCAAGCCTTGGAATACCTGCAGGGAACCTGGTTGCCTCAGCTCCTCCAGCAATGCATGACTTGGATAGCAACAAATTATCACTTAGGCATGCAGTGCAGGGGCTCCGCCTCAGCTCCACGTTGGAGTGCTACAAAAATATGAAGGCGGAACTAACTGAATCTACAGTTGCCGCCAGCCATCATGATATTTTAAAAGACTCCTGAAGGCTCGTTGCAAAACCATGCTGCCTTCAAAAATATGTGGCTTTGCCTTGGTCCTATAGACCATATTGCCTTGGTCCTTCAACTGGTCCAAAGCATTAAGGAATATATAAGTTTGAATACTGCTGTGTTCCAACTTGATGCACCCTACTACAGGCTGTTGTGTTCCAACTTGATGCACCCTACTACAGGCTGTTGTGTTCCAACTTGATGCACCCTACTACAGGCTGTGTCTCCTATCCTCTATGTTAAAGGTAACACGCTTAAGGACGTACATGATCTTGCAGCCTCAGTGGTGGTGCCATCAATGTTGGGACCTTGGTGCCCTGAGGGTTTTGAAGCATTACGAAAGAATTGTTGTGAAGACAGGCGGTACTAGTGAGGATGCATGCGCGTACTAACTTGAATGCAGTGATGCATACATTCTTGCTACCTTCTATGCACTTTGCCTAAGTGGTCATTGCTGTTCTTGCGGTCAGCCCAGACCACTTGAACATGAAGGGATTATAACATCACACCCTATCTTACTACCTGACATGAAGGGATTATGACATCACACCCTGTCTTACTACCTGACATGAAGGGATTATGACATCACACCCTGTCTTACTATCTGACAGTCTCAATTCTTTACACGCTACGTGGAATCCAGCAGGATGACACATCTTTTGTCAATCAGTATTACAATTCTAGTAACACTACTTTCTTTACGACAAAGGCACATATCAACCACTGCTATATCTGTCAATGCAAGACACTAAAAGTTCTTTACTTTTACAAAACATGCATTATTTAAACTCAGGCTCAGAAACAGGCTGGTCACCTCAAGCAGAGCTTAAATAGGAATGATATGCATCCACAGTCAGCGCTTCTATAATTGCACACTACCTTGTAACCAGAGGGCGAGCCTGCTAGGAACAGGATGAGTTGCTGGCTGGTCGCAGCACTGAGGCGTTGCATCATGGTGTGAGCATGGGGCGAGTGTAAAGCGGCGCGGAAGAGTGCTGCAGGTCCAGCTGCTGTAGATGTGCCTCCCTGTCTCCTTATTTCACTCATGCAATCCAGTAGGAGGGCCTTGAAGGCCAAGCGGTCAGCTAGCTCGATCCAGTCAAAGAGGCTTGGAAATGGTGACCCTGTTGTTCGGCAGTTGGCGGGTGGCGGCTGATCCTGCTGGGACAGCATAGAGCTATTTGCTGGCGTTGTGTAACTTTGCCTTGCAGCTGCTATGCAGCAGTTAAGGACCTGGTGGTTCATGCCATGTCTTAGAGCTGTTGGTAGGACCTTAAAGGCTTGGGATGGAGTCAATCTCCAAGGAGTCCCTGTTACATCATTACAATAAGGGTGTAAAAATAAAAAGTAAGAATTTTTAAGACCTAGGGATTTTTGCACTCCTTACTCATTGTTATCCCTCAACTTTTTAATATATTTGAAGCCCTACCTTGTTGGAGCACTTCTATCACCACCTCCCAGCCCTTGTAATCCTCATCAAGGACTCTTGACCTCTGATCAGGAGGTATGATGAAATGGAACATGATTATGTTTTGTAGTGCCTTTACAACAGACAGCGAAGAAAAACATGTTCTGTTGAGCACTTCCTTGTTTTTTTAGACAGATGAAATGATAATGAGTGAGAAGTTTGAGAAGTCCTCAAGAATCATACTACTTGTGATGACTTAATAACATTTTTATAAAAATCCAGAACTGCATTATTTGCATGTGAACCATCTTGCAGTGATTTGCAGTTACGGAAGCTGCGTTAGGAAATACGTTAATCGACATTTTGAGCTTGCTGAATACGAATAAAATGCTGTTTACCCTTATTTCATCGTGCTTCTCCAAGTCATCATTGCCCCGTGGACTAGGTTGAGCAGAGGACTCATCGTACCCATCATTGACGATCAGACTTCCAACCGAGGGCAAAATCGCAAGAAGATCATTCCTATAAATTGCAAATAATAAGAACACGATTTTGTTTTTGATTGCTTACGTAGCTTTTCTGGAAAATATAATGTTATTATCAGGTATCAGATTGCTTCGTTGCAGTTTCGTCGTAACTGGGAGCACTACTTTTATACAACAAACTTACTTGAGGATGTTGATGATTTTCCCACACTTGAATCGGAGAGCGACGTGAGTCACGCTAGCAGGGATACAGTCGTCATGAGAGGACGTCCTTCTCTTACGTTCGCCACACCCCATCACTTCACAAGACTAACTTAATCGGCAGATAATTTGATATTTAATAGTAGCTGTGTTGTGAAGTAGCACAATTCACAAAGCTGGATATGGGTAGGTGAAACGGTTCGGAATAATTCATATAATCTTAAGTGTGAAAAATTACAAACGCTCATCACTGATTTACGATGAGTTTACACTCCAATCATATTCTTTGTATACGATCTTGATTGTGTGTCGCCCTTTTAGCAACTCTTGCAATTCCTCGTAAGCTCGTCCCTGTGCAGAAGAAAATAAATTAAATAATAGAGATTGATTCAAATATCACATAAATCCCGCAGAAAAGACAGGATTTTAAAGTTCAATTACCTAATAAGGACTTTCGTATTTCGTCATATATCAAGGATTGCATTATTATCACAATTATGCAATCCTGAGCAATGGTGCAAATTTCTGGAGATGCAATAAATGCAAGGAGATAATACATGAAGAGTGGTCACCTTCAGGAATGGTAGTAACCATCGTAACCTCTCTGTCTGATTGGCACCGAAGTCAGAGGCATACCACTGCAAGATCAACAGTGCCACATGTTGTAGACTTGTAGTGGTTATCTCAAGAGGTAATGCCTCTGTGTTAAAGTAGTAAAAACAGATCCGTGCCTTCAAATTCAGAATTAACAACTATGCACATGCTTTTAAGGTAAGAGAGGCGGAAAGATCCCTGAACATCATGATTCCTACCAAGGTACATGATTAAGCTGGGGTGCAGACATAAGTTTAAGTGGTTGGTCGATTCAGTACCTTGAATATCTTTGACATGCGCACTACTCTTTGCACTTTGTCCACCTCAATTTCACTCCCGCAGAATGCCTCACCTGGGTTGGAAGACATGATTGAGACTTCGACTTGAATTGTGTCACATTAGATTTGCACAAATCATCAGCCAGGAAGCGCCATATATCTGACTACTAAACAATGACTCGTCATAGTGTATTTATGTAAACATCCATGTGTACTACGTTCATGAGAATATTTTGAGGTCACTCATTACTCCAGCCTAGTTGCTCAATTACTCTATTAGCCTTGCCTGCAGCATTGAGACCCTCATCCAAGTTGTCAGCAGTGTACAGCTTTATGGGAGGGCAAGACTTTGCGCCACACACAAGTGCGAAATGGATCCGGGGATCTAACACATCAGCAACCTGCAAGCTAACGAGCTCAATTATCAGTCACAGTCATTTGATATCAGAAATCTGATAGGGTTTTTTCACAGATTAAAACATGAGTCAGTTTGAATCACCAGTCTTTCATTTTACTTCACCAAGCACCAGATTCAACTCTTCTGATCAAAGCATCTACATACCTTCTGATCAAAGCATCTACATACCTTCTGATCAAAGCATCTACATACCTTCTGATCAAAGGATCTTCATGCCTTCTAATAATCAAAGGATCTTCATACTTTCTGATCAAAGGATCTTCATGCCTTCTAATAATCAAAGAATCTTCATACTTTCTGATCAAAGGATCTTCATGCCTTCTAATAATCAAAGAATCTTCATACTTTCTGATCAAAGGATCTTCATACCTTGACACGTCGCGGGTCTGCCTTATGAGGGAACTGTCCTTTGCTGAATTGAGGAAGCCCCAGGATACTCCAAATATTAGAGGCAGCAGGTCTGTTGCCCCGGAGGACTCCATTCTCCATGTCATCAGCTGTACACATGAGCATAGCATGCATGGAGTATGAGTATAGATGTATGAATGCATGCAGGAGACAGGAGTACAGAATGCAAGCCAAATATTCCAACCTGACTTGAACATGCATGCATGCACACTGCATACTTACATGCATGCATGTGTGCATGCACTTTTGCGTACAATGAAGCACCAACAAGAAAGTTACATTGACAGGTACATGGCTGCACAGTACATGGCTGTACAGTACTTCAGTCCTTGTAAAATAATCACCTGTGTATTCATTCCCTCCAATGCAATATTTAGCACAGGTGAAGAATCGTGACCTTGTGCTTGCATTGCTCAGCATGTCAGTACCTAGCACCACGAGGGCGTGGATGATGAGAGCATTGTAGAGGTTGATGAAGAGAGCTGTCAGCTCAATACTGGACAGTGGTTCAATGTCCACCTGGAAGTATTTTAGAGCAGGGATATTGTGAGAATAATCAGACAATTACAAATTGGTGCAGAGTATGAACAGGCTTCAGTCAGCAGTGCAGACGGGGAGTATGAACAGGCTTCAGTCAGCAATGCAGGCGGGGAGTCACATCATTTGGCCTTGCATTGCAGTCCATGCTCTGACCTGCTGCAGCTTGGGGACGTACATCATTGAGCTTTGAATCATAGCAGCTGCCCTCACCTGCTGCAGCTCAGCTGTTGCATTAACATATTTCCTGAAGAGTGGATCCTCTCCCATGCGTTTGTAATCAACAGACCGCCCATCAGGGCTCAGGTACTTGCTGTATAGCTCCAAGATCAGCTGTCTGAGCTCAGCAGCCACCTACTAAGATCCCAAACCAAAAATGAATGCAGTCTCAATGTTCATTCATGACAAATACCAGTATTCAACGCCTCAGCATTGTTACTATTTATATGAAGTACTGTTACTCTTTATATTGAGTGAGCTACAAGTACTTGGTGAGCTGGAAGAATGGCAATTGTATTCTCCACAATGGCGGCTTATTGTGATTCAAGATAAAAGTGTGATGTAGGAGTACCTGGTTGGCATGCCTAGTTTCAGTACCTGGTTGGCATGCCTAGTTTCAGTCCTGCTCCACCAGTAGTGGGTGTTCAGGGCCTGTCCTGGCTTGGGAGCAGGGGCCTCTGACACTAGCATGAACCTGGCAGTTTAGAGTGATAATAGGTGTGCATTTGGCTGTAGTGTGATAATAAGTATGACCCTGTTTTTCACTTGATGATGAGCATCTCATACCACAAACCGTAAACGCTCATGATCATTAGAAACAAAGACAGCTGCAAATGATATAACTTCAACCAACAAAGGTAGATCGTCAATGGCTCTTACTGGCGCTTCTCTCACCACTCATTATCTGAGTCAATGAAGGATGAAGAAGGCCCTCTCTCATGGCTTCCAGGTTCATACAGGGCTGATATCAGATTATTCTCAATGAACGCACGAGCCAATGCTGCCGCCTCCTCCCTAAATGAATCAACATGCATTCCTGCCTTCAGTATCACCAACACCTTGGACCTTCAGCAGGCAGTGACTACTCTGTTATGTGTTATACCATACTGCTATCCTTTTAGGCATACAAAAAACATTAAGCATGTGTTATTCAGAACTGAGTCACTCATTACCTATTCTTTACTGATTCTTGCTCCTTCATCAACCAGTTCACAAGTTGACGACCTGTGAATGCTGGCACCTTGACACCCCTGGAAGAGGAAACAAACAGACAGATGTAGTGTCTTAGATTTCAAACTCTTTAACTAAGCCAACTAGATGCAAAATTGATGCATAATGTCAAGTGGGGGTGATCAGAGTCAAGTGGGGGTGACCAGAGTCAAGTGGGGTGATCAGAGTCAAGTGGGGGTGACCAGAGTCAAGTGGGGGTGATCAGAGTCAAGTGGGGTGATCAGA
The DNA here is from genome assembly GCA_002335675.1 of Chlamydomonas eustigma. Taxonomy (NCBI): domain Eukaryota; kingdom Viridiplantae; phylum Chlorophyta; class Chlorophyceae; order Chlamydomonadales; family Chlamydomonadaceae; genus Chlamydomonas; species Chlamydomonas eustigma. Next base: position 64,968 of record BEGY01000037.1, on the reverse strand, counting down.
GTCAAGTGGGGGTGATCAGAGTCAAGTGGGGTGATCAGAGTCAAGTGGGGGTGATCAGAGTCAAGTGGGGTGATCAGAGTCAAGTGGGGTGATCAGAGTCAAGTGGGGTGATCAGAGTCAAGTGGGGTGATCAGAGTCAAGTGGGGTGATCAGAGTCAAGTGGGGGTGATCAGAGTCAAGTGGGGTGATCAGAGTCAAGTGGGGTGATCAGAGTCAAGTGGGGTGATCAGAGTAGCCATTTCTCCTTCTCATCTAATCTACTTACCTAGAGTCTCTCTGAACTCTCTCCAATCCTGATGTAGAATCAGACATGGCGGCACAAATGTTGACCAGGCCTGACCTCTCAGTCTCCCTCTTTGCGGCCTCTTGTGCCTTTTTCTCATTACGATCCTGCTTGTAAGTCGTAACAGTACAACTCAAGACAGTGCGAAACTGATACTCTAGCAGTCCAGGTGACTCTGTGGATTATGATCGGTTACTTCTGATAATCGCTGATGAAGTCTGAATGCTGTTCTCTTCCAGTTATTATAACTTTGGCAATGGTCAGAAATTCAATAAAGCACTCATCATGGCCTCTGCGTACTTGAAGGCCGTACCTTTGATGCTACAGCCTCCTCCATCAACCGTGCAGGCAGAGCAGGAGTGTCTGCTGGTTCTGTAGCTAGTAATGTTTGGAAACTTCCATCCTCTAACATCCTGGCCAGATCATCTGATCCCCCTATGCTGCTTCCCTTTAAGAAGATCTACAAATATGAGGCAGGACCATGTTGCACCAACTTGAGTCTGTTCAAATAAAAAACTAAGAGAGGGAATGCCTACTACAACAAATTTCAAGCCTACAAGAGCAGACGCAGGCCCTTTCAAATGAATCTTTGTTGTTAATAGAAGGAGCAACAGCGCGAGAGACATGGGCAGCAGAGCTTAGGTTGCTGTAATGGTGCAATGGACCTGACCTGTGGAACAGTCTTTCTGCCTGTGATTTCCTGCACTAGTGCTCGTAGGGGCACCTGGTCCTCTTGAGATACATCTATCTCATTAAATTCAATACCTTCGGATGCTAATGCATTCTTTGCTGCAGAACAGTAAGGGCAAGCCGGTGTAGATATAACCACAACACGAGCTGTCTTGATATCTGTCTGCTCATGATCATTTATTTCCGAATGGAGCTGAGAATGTGTGGTTGCAACAGCAAGTCGTGGGTTATCACACTTTCGCATGCCTTGATGTCGACATTGTTTGTGATAACGCACAAGATTTCCTTTAATATTCACAGATGAGATCATGTATGAAGTCACAAAAATCTTATAACGGCATGATTGTTATAGGTAGTTGCTAGAAGAGAGCATAAATACTCCAATATATGGTTCTGGAGCACTCAAGTTTCAGAAATGCAACGTCATTTCACAGCAGTATTGTGCTGTCTGTACAAGACTTGTTAAAAACAGGGTTAATATAAACATTCCAGCATGTACCAAGTGGAAGCTCCATATCCGTTGTCTCAGGAACTGCTTTCTCTGAGACTGCCGATTCAAATGTACATTCAGAGGCCTCAACAACATCTTCTGGTAAAAATTTCTCATCTCTTAGGCTTGTGCAAGGCATGCCACAAGCATAGGCACCCGTACACGTGCTCATTGAGGGTGATGATGGTCCTCCTTTGAGGATGGTGCTGGCTGTCATACTGCCAACAAGAAGATCCCTCCCACTCATGGACAGCCCTACCACACTTGCTAGAAGTACATCATCATCATCTTCTTCATCCAAGCCTTCAGCAGATGGAGCAATATCCTTATATACAACAAGACTACTCACACCAACAGGATTCACCAATCCGTCATCCTCTCCGCCAGCCTCCATATCATTGTGTGGCCGCGGGAGACTAAGTTTCTGATCAGCCTGCAAGAGTTCCTCCTTTTCACTACCGTCCTCCTCACAGTGCAAGGTAGCGAGCTGTGCTACTTTTGAGGTCCAAGCTGCAGATATAGAACCTGAGCTCAGGAGATAGCTAGAACTGTGCACACAATGTCCTTTATCGTGTATAGAATTACGATTGAAATCTGGACCAGAAGAGAAGGAGCGTTGAACTGTTGGTGGTATCATTACTAACACTGGTGGTGGCTCCAGGCTGGATAGGTTACGGAGCTGGTGGCTTTGTGGTAGCTCAGTAGCAGTAGCAGTAGCAGTAGCAGTGGCAGTGGCAGTAGCAGTAGCAGTGGCAGTGGCAGTAGCAGTGCTGCTTAATGACAGCAGGGGACTTAGGGTTGGACTTTGGTGATGACTAATCATAATGCCCATGAGGTTGACTGGCAGCAGGGGAAGCGGAGCAGCAGTGATGGGAGGCAGGAGCATCCTCAGGCTGCTGCCGCTTGATGATGATCTAAGTAGCAGCTGCTGAGGAGGAAGATATGATGGAGCACCTTGGTGGGATTGTGGTGATAACTCATGAAGAAGTGCGCTGCCAGGCCTAGGTGGCATAGCTGCTGACAATGGCCTGAGCAGACCACCTGCAGGAATATCCAGAGATTATTGTAGGTGTAAGCAAGGAGAAGGGGGAATAAAAGCTGTAAGGTCCTGCTGCTTGCAGTAGAGAAGTTAGATGCACGTGATCTAGCCATACCAGGCTGATGTACAGATCTAGCCATACCAGGCTAATGTACAGATCTAGCCATACCAGGCTGATATACAGATCTAGCCATACCAGGCTGATATACAGATCTAGCCATACCAGGCTGATATACAGATCTAGCCATACCAGGCTGATGTACAGATCTAGCCATACCAGGCTGATGTACAGATCTAGCCATATCAGGCTGATATACAGATCTAGCCATACCAGGCTGATATACAGATCTAGACATACCAGGCTGATATACAGATCTAGCCATACCAGGCTGATATACAGATCTAGCCATACCAGGCTGATGTAGAGATCTAGCCATACCAGGCTGATGTAGAGATCTAGCCATACCAGGCTGATATACAGATCTAGCCATACCAGGCTGATGTACAGATCTAGCCATACCAGGCTGATGTACAGATCTAGCCATACCAGGCTGATGTACAGATCTAGCCATATCAGGCTGAAATACAGATCTAGCCATACCAGGCTGATATAGAGATCTAGCCATACCAGGCTGATATACAGATCTAGCCATACCAGGCTGATGTACAGATCTAGCCATACCAGGCTGATGTACAGATCTAGCCATACCAGGCTGATATACAGATCTAGCCATACCAGGCTGATATACAGATCTAGCCATACCAGGCTGATATACAGATCTAGCCATACCAGGCTGATGCAAAGTATCATGTCACTGTGAGTGCCATAAATAATGGTAACATCTACCTTAGTGCCTCAAAGATAGCTTAGCTTCTGAAAAGATTAAATGCATTATCCTGGTATCTGTTGCACCAGAATTCCAATGGTCCTTCACCTTGAGAGTAAACAGCCTCATTGCTCAGAGGTCCTGCAGCTTCTGCACCTCTTTCTGCTCTGACATGCCTACCCACTAACCTACATGAGTTCTCAGTAAGAAAGTGTGAACCCTGCATTTGATATCCCTGAGGGACCATCTGGCGAGCTAGGCTGAGCACAGCTGAGGATCCAAATGCTGAGAATGCTCTAGGTCTGTGGGAAGCATCAGAGGGAAGTGGACTGCTCTGATGAAGGGTAGTTGCAGCACCTGCTGTTTCCTGATGAAGGGTAGTTGCAGCACCTGCTGTTTCCTGATGAAGGGTAGTTGCAGCACCTGCTGTTTCCTGATGAAGGGTAGTTGCAGCACCTGCTGTTTCCTGATGAAGGGTGGTTGCAGCACCTGCTGTTTCCTGATGAAGGGTAGTTGCAGCACCTGCTGTTTCCTGATTAAGGGTAGTTGCAGCACCTGCTGTTTCCTGATGAAGGGTAGTTGCAGCACCTGCTGTTTCCTGATGAAGGGTAGTTGCAGCACCTGCTGTTTCCTCAATAACTGGTTCTTGATGCGCCAAGCTGGCAGGGAGGTCCTGGACGTCCCTGGTGAGGTTGTCATGTTGGGCAGTGTGAATCATGCGCCCTTCCACACGAAATCCTTGCTGCACCACCTCCAGATGCTGCTGCTGCTGCTGCTCATGGATGCTCTGCATATGATGATGCCTGGCAATGGCCGCTAATGCCGCAGCAGCTGCAGGAGCAGCAGCAGCAGTGTTCCGTCTCAATCTCGATGAAGGCATTGCCTGATGCCGCTTAGTGACTCCAGCCACGGTGGAAGCAGCAGCTTGAGGGTGAAGCCAGGCAGCACCTGCTGTAAGTTGATCTGCTCTTGGATCAGGATTGATAATAGGCCTGATCAACAGCCCAGGAGCAGTGTCCTGAGGTCCATAAGGCCTGATCAACAGCCCAGGAGCAGTGTCCTGAGGTCCATTAGTTGCCGTGGTGGTTGTAGTCAGAGCTCTTGGCACATGACTTGATGCAGGGGCCGATGTTAAAGGTGGCAGGGTTCTGGGATGTGCCAGGCCTCGTCGCACGTTGGAGGTGGAAGTAGGTGCCAGAGGAGGTAGTGGTGCATTAGCAGCAGCAGCAGCAGGGGATGATGGGCCCTGGCCTGACAAGAGGGCGCTTGAGATTAGGATACTTGATAGACCCTCCTCTTGCAAATGGGCAGGTACTACAGTTGCTGCTGCAGATGCTGCAGGATCTCTAATACTTGTACTGCCTTGAATCCTCCTTCCTGTTGTGTGGGGTGCTCGGCCAGGCGGTGGAAGATGCTGTTGTCTCCTATCTGGCGCTCTGCTGCTGCTGCTGCAGCGGTGGCGGGTCCCTGACCCTCCCACCTGCTCATTACAGAAGGAGGATGTAGTGGGAACTTCAGGGTGTTGCATATCTCCAGCATGTGCAAGAGGTACAGAATGTACTGCCATGTCCTGTACACCAGATGCAGCAGCAGCCTCAGCTGCCCTCAGCTCTGCTGCTCGCGCTGCAGCAGCTGCTGCTCTAGATCTTGTTCTTCTAGACCTCCCAGAAGCAGCTGCCAAGCCCTCTCTCCTCCCAGATGACAGTACTCTGCTGCTGCTGCTTTGAGAGGCAGCAACCGGTGTTGGGGAACCTATAACTTCACGCCTGTCTTGTACTCCTTGATTGGTATCTACCAAGGCGTCATCCTGCTCCTGGGGCAGTCCCTCTGCTCGCTCCATGATGGATGGTAGTGTGGAGGAAACCGGAAGTGTGGGCTCAGCTTGCATGTACCGTGAATGTTCATTTTGAGATGATGAGGGAGATGAAGACGTTATGTGTATGGAGGGCTCTGAGGATGATGAGGGAGATGAAGACGTTATGTGTATGGAGGGTTCTGAGGATTCTTGTAGTTCGTGAATTGTGTCAGATTGTGAGAAGGGCACTTGATCAGTAGCCTCTGCTGTGCTGGCTGGCTCCGGTATCACAGACAACCCCACAGATCTAGAATGTGCAAGGTTAGTTGCCAGCCTTGTGACAGTAGGCATCATGACTGGACGGTCTGCCGGCACTGCAAAGGCAGTTGGGTTGTCTCTGCACGCAAAAGGGTGCTGAGGGTGATGTCCTCCCAGGAAGCAGCCTTCACACACGTCAAAGTCATTACAAATCAAGCACTTGAAGCGCTTGCCTTGGATAGGCGCCTGTGCAGGAGCCAATTCATTGAATTGAAGCCAATGGCTCAAGGCAGGCTGTTACAGCTATGAAACAAATATCTTAGCACAAGGCATATGAGTCAGCAAGTGCTTCTGGCAGGAAATACCGGCGAAGCAGTACAAGAATCCCAAACCCTAAGTGCAGTTTAAGCCCATGTAAGATATTCTACTGATCATCTCTCTTTGATGGTCAAAGGAGAAGGAGTGGGAGAAGAAAGCTGCTCCTCACCTTCTTACAAGCACCACAACGGGTCCCATAATGGATGTCCTTCCTTTGATCCTTTGCTTTATGGCGCTTCTGTGGTGGTGGTCGCCACAGGAATGGTCCCCAGTCTGAGCGGCACAGTGGGCAAGTGAGCTCTTTGCACAGCGTTGTGACTTGATGGTGTGACCAAACACTATGGACACACAAGGAGAACATTGTGACTTGATGGTGTGACCAAACACTATGGACACACAAGGAGAACATTGTTTGGTGGGGACAAGGATTGGGGAGGAGGGACCTTAGGTACGTGTTTGTATCAGTGACAACTTTTTAGAGTGGGTACAGGGGAGCTTTATCTATGTCACACGTAAAAACAATGAAAGTGCATGCAACACCAAAACATGCAATCCCACCCTCTACCTCATGCAACACCAAAACATGCAATCCCGCCCTCTACCTCATGCAATCCCGCCTTCTACCTCATGCAATCCCGCCCTCTACCTCATGCAATCCCGCCCTCTACCTCATGCATTTCCCATGGATATTCCTTCCACAACTCGTCTTGCACCATACTAGCATGTCAAGATCTGCAGAGGCCATGTCCTCATAGCAAATGGGACAGGGCTCCTCCTTCAAATAAAGAAAATCAGAACTTCATCGCACGGCATTGAAAAGGATGAGTAAACTAAGTAATAAGATGGATGAGCACCTCATCTAGTGGCTTGCACTGACCTCATCTAGTGGCTTGCACTGACCTCATCTAGTGGCTTGCACTGACCTCATCTAGTGGCTTGCACTGACCTCATCTAGTGGCTTGCACTGACCTCATCTAGTGGCTTGCACTGACCTCATCTAGTGGCTTGCACTGACCTCATCTAGTGGCTTGCGCTTCACTGCACCGGTGACCTCTTGCTTACTAGCTGCCTTCTGATCATGTGTCAACAATGGAGGCTGAGCTGGGAGGGTGGCACATCTCAACACCTCCTCCAACTCTCGATCTGACAGGAAAAAATTAACTGTGTGAGATGGAGCTTAACATGCAAGATGCTGACCCATTGGGATAATGGCATTTTGCATTAACATGGTTAAAAATGCATGATTAAGAAACCAAGGGGTTCCGCGGTTTGCATTTGTAATTACTGTCCGATTCAATAGTTGTTCTCTCACGATAAATGTTCCGCCTAGAAAGCGTCAGTTCTTTGTCCAGGCAGAATTATCCCTGACTGCATCAAATCTACAAAAGATCCCTCAATAAGACAAACCCAACATCAAAATATGCAAACTCTAGATGTCAGTGACAGATGTAAGATGTCCTCACATGGCAAGCATATCTCTTACCAGCCATTGACAGATGTAAGATGTCCTCACATGGCAAGCATATCTCTTACCAGCCATTGACAGATGTAAGATGTCCTCACATGGCAAGCATATCTCTTACCAGCCATTGACAGATGTAAGATGTCCTCACATGGCAAGCATATCTCTTACCAGCCATTGACAGATGTAAGATGTCCTCACATGGCAAGCATATCTCTTACCAGCCAGTGACAGATCTATGATGTCCTCACATGGCAAGCATATCTCTTACCAGCCAGTGACAGATGTAAGATGTCCTCACATGGCAAGCATATCTCTTACCAGTCAGTGACAGATGTAAGATGTCCTCACATGGCAAGCATATCTCTTACCAGCCAGTGGCAGATGTAAGATGTCCTCACATGGCAAGCATATCTCTTACCAGTCAGTGACAGCTGCCAAGCAATTGGGTTACTGGGTGGCACTCGTAGGACTTTCACCATGACGAACAGTATGTGCAAGCAGAGTTCTTTGACTTGCCCTGTCTTGCTGCCACTGCTGCTGCCGGCATTTGAGGATGACGCGCTACAGGCAAAAGAAGGCTGTATGACCATGGGTTATCATTTTATGTGTAATGACGTTGAGAACAATGTTTTGAGGTGCGCACCAAGTGCATGTTGAAATGCATCCAATTGTAACTTTCCGGTTGATGTTACTTGCATCCTCATGAATCATGAATGAAGTTGGACCAGGTCTGTGCATCAAGTAGAGCCGAATCTCCTGTAGTTGCTGAATTAGCTCAAGGACCTCTTGAGTAGGACGCGCTCTCCAAGGTACCTGGCGTTCCACCATTAAAATAATCAATTTCAGGTCATGTCAAGAGTCTAGACATGGACATTGTTACAACACCAGTGGAAACTTTGATATCTGGTACATGCCGTACGCTGGTATCGCATTGTGCATGAGTTTTCCACCTGCATCTGTTTGGGTACCAAAATACAAAAATGGCGGATCGATTCCCTCCTCCTCCAATGAAAGTCACACGGGTAAGGCCTCACAGACTGAATGATGTTGAATATCAACTTGACGCTTCCTCTATTGTTTCATCCCCGGAGAAACCTCGTATGTATTGTCAATATTCTTTATTGACACAGGAACAAATGGACATTGCGGATATCCCATATCATTACCGAGACTACTGTGCACACATGTGGATTGATTACAAGGAATGCCGCGTGAATAACCCATTCATGTGGAGGAAGAACTGCCATCATGAAGTGCACGCCTACAATAAATGTGAATACAAGGAGTTCAAGAGAAGGGTGGCCATAGCAATTGAAGAAAAACGTAGAAGGGGCATATTAAGGGTTTGAAATTGTCTCTTTTAAACGTTGTTATTAGGGCTTGAATCAAGTTTGGTGATACTTGTAGACTGCTGCTCAATGTGCAGTTATGTGTGTGTAGACACTGTCTTCAGCCAACAGAATTTGTGTTTCTGGCACATCTGTTTACAACTTACTCACTTAGTGACGCTTAAGTTCTCTAAACAGTTTGCTTTAAGTTGATTGACTTGTTTGAAAGAACAATGGATAAGGAGATCATAGAATAAACTATAGGACAATCGTTTAGTACACCTTCTGCAGGAATGGGTCAAGAGGCTTGCCCAAGGCGTAGACAATGAAGCCTATCTCTCTCAACTTGTCATGATCCAGAATGTTTCGGCCATCAAAAACAAAGGCAGGCTTGCTCATCTGCTCATACATGGCCTTGTAGTCATAGTCTTTGAAGCGATCCCACTCAGTCAGTACACAAATGGCATGGGCACCCTTGACTGCATCCTCCGCACTTGAACCAATCTGAGAAACAGATAACAACATCATTGAAGGGAGCACCGACACTCATGCAGATAGTAAAGTTCACAAACTCATGCTCACTTTCCTTGATACACAAATTATTTAACAGGACCTCACCAGCACGTTCTCCAAGAATCTGGAAGCTGATTTTGTGTAGTTGGGCTTGTCCCACTCAAACTTAGGTGTGCTCATGTCCCTGAAAATCATTTCTGGTGACACCTCAGGGTCATAGATGGCACAAATAGCACCATCCTGGATTAACCCCTTGCACACATCAATGGCTGGAGTCTCGCGGGTATCGCCGGTGTCCTTCTTGAAGGCAAACCCAAAGATGGCCACCTTCTTGTTCTTCACAGAGTTGAACATGGAGCCAATGACACGTTCCACAAACCTGCAGGAGGGGGTGAAAGGCTAAGGAATCAGTACATCAAACCTGCAGGGGGGGGTGAAAGGCTAAGGAATCAGTACATCAAACCTGCAGGAGGGGGTGAAAGGCTAAGGAATCAGTACATCAAACCTGCAGGAGGGGGTGAAAGGCTAAGGAATCAGTACATCAAACCTGCAGGGGGGGTTGAAAGGCTAAGGAATCAGTACATCACGATGACTCAGGAAAAAGAGTTGCATTTAACGTCAAGGTTCGAACACATAGTTCTCCATTCATGAACACATGAATATCCTCGTGCTTGCTGAGGAGAGTGTTCTGTGCATGCACCATCAGCTAATCTTAGCCAGCTTGTCTTCACAACTAAAAACTTGAGCTCATCTTGTACATCAATCAGCTGTCGTTTTAGTCATTCCTTATGTGCTCACCTGTTCTTTTGGTGATCATTCATGGACACTACTTGGTACCAGTACTCCGCCACCTCCTTTAATCCCACAGTCTCACAGACATAACACAAGTTAAGGATGTCTTTCTGGAAGCAGGATCCTCCAAACCCAACGGAGGCATTCAAGAATTTGTTGCCAATGCGTGAATCTGTACCTATGGCATGAGCAACCTGTGCAAAGGCATAAATGCAAATCAAATGATTAGACTAGTAGGATAAATAGCTAACTACAAAAAACAACTGATTTACTAGCGTAGTATCAGGCCGTCCACGATACAAGAAATTGGAGTGTTTGTTACCCTATTGGAAGGGAATGCTCTACCCCACCTGCTGTACATCTGCGCCAGTCTCTTCACATAGGGCAGAGATGGCATTGATGGAGGAGATGCGCTGTGCCAAAAAGGCATTTGCTGTAAGCTTTGCAAGCTCAGCAGACCACAGATTACATGTCAGGACACGCTCTGAGGGAATCCAGTTCTCATACACTTCCTTCAATGCCTTGATGGCAGCACGTCCACTAGGTGTGTCAGATCCACCAATCAGCACCTGATTTTAATTTTAATTTTAAAGGGTCAGATTTTAATCATACTCATTCAGTTTGCTTGGTTAAAGTGGAAGCTTGCTTAAATAATATCCTCTGCGTCAGAACTTACTCTATCAGGTTTCATTAAATCCTGGATGGCAGTGCCTTCTGCCAGGAATTCAGGGTTCGACAAGATTTCAAACTGAACACTGGGGTCGCTGCAATTTCTTGATAGCACCTGTGAGGACACATAACTGTTCACATAACTGTTTCACTCACAGCATTGAGAAGAAACGGAAACGATGATTTACCGCCTTAAATATGAAGATATCACCTTTCCAATAGCCTCTGCCGTTTTTACTGGGACAGTAGATTTCTCAACGATGATTTTGCTAGATTTTGAATTGGAGGCAATCATGCGGGCCGCTCCTTCCCAGTAAGTTAGATCAGCAGCTTTACCAGCACCAATGCCACTGGTTTTTGTAGGAGTATTCACGCTGCGAGGAAGGTGACAAAACCAGATCTCGAGACAGAATATGGTTTTATGCGAGATTGAGATAAAACAGACTATTGTTGTTTTTCAAGAAATAGAAAAAGGACAAAGACTATGTGAAAAGGCTAGAGACTGAGTCGCCCACCTGACAAACACAATGTCTGCCTCTGAGATGTGCTTTGAGGTGTCTGTCGAAAAGAAAAGATTTCTACCCCTCGCAGCCTGGACAACCTCGAGCAGACCAGGTTCGTAGATTGGCAAGGTGTCTGAGTTCCAAGCGTTGATGCGCTCCTCATTGATATCAAGTACCACCACTTCAATATGTGGGCATTTAAGGGCGATCATCGCCATGGTGGGTCCTGCAACCACGGAGTAGCTAATGAAGTTTAAAATGGACAAAAGAAAGCCATTCTGATATGAGTAGCCCAAAAGCAGTAAATCTTACCACCAACGTAACCAGCCCCTATACATGCTATTTTCATTTTGAAATTAACACAGCTTCGAGTACTTCAGATTAGGACTTGTTCGACACAAATATGGACGAGTCTGTGTAGCTGATATTGTTATGCTTTGAAAATGCATAGAGGACTCCGAGTATCTAAGTACCATTCCACACTAATACACTTCCCATCTTGTGCAAACTTGTCAACACAAACATGAGGCTTCATCTTCTCTAAGAGCATCAGCATTCAGCATATTATGAAAATTACATGTCTCCCAGCTTGCAGGACCCCTGCATTGCGTACACATGTCTTATTCCAACGAAGATGTAATTTGAGCTCTGTGTTGAATAGCTTACCCGTTGAATTAGCTTCGAATGACTTGCAGTTTTTGAGGGATGAGTGCGGCGCTGAGGGTAAAAACATTCCACACCCAGGTTCCGTCCTCGACTTCGAGTATACCTCGTACGCTATTAAAGTATCATCTGAAAATTCAAAGCTCAAAAGTGGCCGTTTGAAGAATAGGCCAGGTCCTAAGTTGAAGAGGAGGCCATCTAAGGGCTACTATGCTTTCGAGGGAATTTCTGGCAACCCTGCCATACTGAAGGAGTTTGAAATTGAGATGGACTTGAATGTGGCAGATAACCTTGACTGCTCTATGAGCAGGGACCCAACAGGCCATGGTGCTTCCCTGGATGCTGCAGATCTGAACTTGAGGATTCCTTTAACTCATGCTTGGGCCCAACATTCGAAAATTGTTAATTCAACACCCCCCTACCCTGACACTTACATGCATAACAATCCAAATGGGAACACAACTGGTCAGCTGGAGCGTGATTGGGGCATTATCCGACAAAGGATGGGGGACCAAGATGTCAACAGCTCCACAGTATCCTTTACTTCAATGTCCTCTCTCTTTGAATCCATCTCCAATACTGATCATAACAGAAGCCAGACTTCAAGTAATTCAAGCCATGAATGTTTGGATGCTACAATACAGACAAACTTGAAGGACGTCGAAATACAGCCTGAAACTACAAAAAAAATGAAGTCCACCTTAACTCATTTCCAGGATTTGAGCAGCGCTTCTCTGTCAGCACATAATGTATATGATTTGCAAATGAGGGTGAAAGGTCAAAATCCTGATGTCATGATGACACCGAGGCAAGAGAGAGATGAGGGAGTGTTACAAGCTGCAGAAGGTGGTGAAAGCTCACAGTCCTTTCTGGGTGGATCGATAGATGTACAGGGTGGACCAGCAGCTATCAAGAAGCTGCAGAAGCTCCGACAGGGTCGTATTGCTGCTGGACAACATGCGCTGGGCTTAAGGCCTCACGGGAAGAGCTCAAACCCTGCCCTGACAGCTCAGCTGGCAGATATGGAAGCCTCTGAGGTGCGCTCTCGCCTGAAGACCATCAGACGCTGCCTTGGGGGCCTCACTTTCCGCCAAGTAGTGACCCTAGTGGTTGCGGAGCCAAAGCTGCTGACGCTGACTGAGATGGAGATGGAACTACAAGTGAGTCATGGCTCATTCCCAGCATCAGATGCATGTGTGTGATTTTTTGTTCATACCATGACATGATGTGCACAGTCCTGGTGATATGCTGGCAGTGCTGTACCTGCTCTAAATTTCATCCTTTGATACACCTGCTGATGTGCCATGTTTGTTACACTTGTGATGTGCCCATGTTTCATCCTTACTTATATTCTGTGATAAAAAATGCAGAATGGACCCCAAGTGATCATAAGCATGTCCACATGTCCCCTTGACTTGTCCCTATGTGATCATGAACATGTCCCCCCATGTGATCATAAACATGTCCACCATGTGATCATAAACATGTCCACCCATGTGATTATGAACATGTCCACCCATGTTATCATGAACATGTCCCCCATGTGATCATAAACATGTCCACCCATGTGATCATAAACATGCCCCCCATGTGATCATAAACATGTGCACCCATGTGATCATTAACATGTCCACCCATGTGATCATAAACATGCCCCCCATGTGATCATAAACATGTCCCACATCTGAGGATAACCATGTCTCAATAAGGTTGTGCCCATTTCCTTATGTGCTACGTTTTGTAAGGTGATGGAGCTACTAGCCTTCATCACATTTTGCCCCTCGCCCTCCTTCACCAAACGTCAATGCGAGCGACAAGAAGAGATAAATGGCAGCCAACAAAGTACCATGCTGACGTGTCCCAACACAGTGGTCCTTTCTGGACAGGTTGATGCACAGGGTGTTGATAGGAATAAGGAGTCCCTATCCACAACACTTTCAGATGCTTCATGGATGCATAGACTCACCTCTGTGAATGCTGTCAATCTCTTTGACCCTTTGACAGTCCAGGAGGCGGTACGCTTAATACAGATGGTGCCTGAGGTGCTAACTCAGCCAGCCGATTACTGTGCGGTGGCTTCTGCTTTGATGGATTTGCTGCACTGCTTGGCAGATCGCAGCGTCCTCCTGGAGGGAGGGGCTGTGCCTGTGTCCTTGCAGACAGACCAACAGCTGTTGAGGAGGGCGTCATCAATGATAAACAGGAGGCCTGCCCTTCTGAGCTTAAGGCAGAGATGTCAGGGCAGGGGAAGGGATCAAGAATCAGGGGAAGACGTTGATGATGTCACTGATGGAATCAGTTCACACAAAACATACTTCTCAGCGTTTCTTGGTGTTACCAATACGCTGCAGGTGTGATGGATTGTCAGAACAATGGACACCCTCCATTCTTGCAACCTTTGACCTTACTGTACCGATCAACTTATTAAATTGAATTGTCTGCATGTTTGCGCCGAGAGGTTTTTTGAATGATGTGAGCATGATATCAGCTCTAACCATTCATTTCAAGGGTGTAATGATCAGGTTTGACGTGTTGAACAACAGGACATCTTTGAGATGGACGACACCCAGGCTTTGAACTTGATCCAGAAGGAGCCGTCTCTTCTCACTGTGTTGCCTGGAGCACTGCATGCTACTGCTGCTGCTATTACTCAAATTGGTTCTGTCAAGTAAGGACCGCAATCTTAAATGTTCGAAATCAAATATTTTTCTAGGAACTAAGGACAACAAGAATGTGGCCAAAATCATATTTTTTCTTAACATGATACAGCCCTGTACTGACATGACCTCTGAGAGTTCTCATGATGGGAAATCATGCAGCGAGATTCATGTGTGAAAATATTTAATATGAAATATCACTAGATGTTGATATACAGTCCACACTTCCTAAATGCTGTGTGTTGACTTGCTATTCATGTCAGGCTGGACTTGAATGTTCGAAGGGAAGTAGTGATGTTGTGCCCTGATCTCCTGTGTATGTCTCCTGGCGTCCTCAAGGCCACCTCCAGGTCAGATCAGGGATCACTAACTTATCTGTACTGCTGTGCTTGGACATTTTTAAGTACATTTCATGCATGCCGAGTACCTTATTACCCAGTCCGGCGAAGAGAGAGTGTTTGCAATATGGTAGATAGACAATTAGGTCCCAGAAAAAATGTGTAGAACTAGCGTTATTTTTAGTCATGAGCACATAGCCTCGGGATGAGGAATCACTCATGTGCTGTGTAGTGCTCCGTTATCATAATTATCATGTATGCCACTGCATGACTCGCCAGCAGCTGTGGTTCGCTCAGGCAGCATGACCTTGTACCAACAATTATTGTTCATTGTTGCGGCTTATCTAATTTATAGCAGTCTGTGTCCTACTACATGCAGGCGCCTCCATACCCTTCTGTGTCCTGCTACATGCAGGCGCCTCCATACCCTTCTGTGTCCTGCTACATGCAGGCGCCTCCATACCCTTCTGTCTAAAAGCAAGAGCTGGCAACAAGGGTTGCATCGGTTACTGACTCATCCTAAGAACCTGGCTGTGGCACTCAGCTTTGACACCTCCAGGTAATTAATTTCATCATCTTTGTCCTTCATTGCTACTAGCAGGACCTTTATAGTGCTGAAGAATTGTGTTGCTTCTAAGGAGCTCAGATGGTATTGAGTTACACTAGCTCTTGTCTTGCTGCTTCAATTAGGCTCTTCTTGTAATGGTCATGGTCGTATCGACTGCATTAGGTACGATCGGCTTGACTACCTGGTGCATACTAAGAGAGATGGTGCAGTGGGCTATAAGGAGGCCCTCACTACACCTGAAGATGACTTCAGGGATATGTATCCAGGGTATGCATCGTGGAGGAGGGAAAGAGGCATGTAAATAGGTGCAATCACACTTGGACATCATGATAGTTATTCAAAGTTGAAAGTTTCAAGCTAATGCATCATGACGTTAAAAATGATGTTGAAAGCACCCAGAAGCAGAACTTCTGATAGTCCAGGTTCATGAGTTATGATGCCAATTTCGGTCAATATTGTCGCGGAGAAGAGCTGAGCTGGTAGAGCTGGGCTTATGGCTGCGCTTAGCCCCATTTTAGCCGCATAGATGCAGCTCCACTGACCTCCAAGTTGGCTCCTCCTTAGCTGCAGAGGACTAGACTGTCCTCTTTACTTATTAGGACTAGGCTGATAAACTACCTTCTGATTCTGGATAAGAAGATATTCAGCTAACAATCGAATCGGTAGATGATCTTCTCACCTTAGGTTGCTTCAAAACTGTGACAAGACAGTTTGTATGTATTAGCTTGAGGTGAGACCACTGAGTCCTCAAGGAAGATCAGAGGTCGAGTTGGCTGAGCCTTGGATGTTTTAATCTAGGTTTAAGACTATTTAGGTCTATTTATTGAGACTATTTATTGAGCTGTGTGTCTCGAATTGTGTCTAAGGATGTAGCTACTGCTATCATGTTAGCAAGATACTTAGACTAAGGAGAATTAAAGAGACTAATATTAGGAGATTAAAAAATGACTTAATCAAGTAAAGTAAAGAAGACAGAGCCCTATCGGCTTCGGTCTTTATGCAATCTATTCTTCAGTCAATCCTTCAAACAATCTACATCAAACAGTCTTTACAGTTTTCAAATTGCTGCTGCCTTTCGATGCTCTTGAAAACCTCTTAGCAGACACCGGCAGAACCTGTGATGAGGAAGGTGAGCATACTGGTGTGCTAAGACGCAGTCGACTGAAAACAGATTAAACTGATGAATTAACAGACTGATGGAATACAAACTGATTATTAATACATCTCACTTACGGGCAAGGAATCGGGTCCAAGGGATGCAGTTTGAGCAACTCGAGTGCACAGCTGACTGTGGGAGGAAAAGGGCAAGAAAAGTAAATGAGGAGAGACTTAATACAACATTAAGAGGATAACAGGGCAGATCAATTACAAGCATGTACAGATGTAACGGGATTGCTGGGTGGTTGTGATGTGGACATGGAGAGTTATAAAAGAAAGTTGCTTTAAGCATATTAACAGGTATTACAATCCATGACTCTTTTCCATTATGGCTCAATGGCTCTTTACACCATGATTGAATGACTCATTCACATCCTGATGACGGATGCCTTCTTATTGATAGAATTATATAGGAGGGAGACAAGTTGCCACTCAGCGTTAGCTGTCATTCTTACCACACAGTTTATGTTGGCATGGTGATGTCTTGATGAAGTCCCCCTCATCCAGGCACACCCCACACATGTCTTCATACTCATCAGGGTCTCCCAAGGAAGAACCCATATCAAATGACTGGAGAGAGGACAGAAGCCGTGGCAGGGACGTTTGAGCAGTTGGGGAAGATCCCGTCAGAGGTAGTGCATTGTCCAGTGCATCAGCTTCCACCTTACAACCCATCTGAATTGAGTCCATCTCTGCTCCTCCTATTACTCTGACAGCACCTAAACCTTCCATCATCCCCCCAAAAGTACCACCTCTGCTGCTCAGCGTCCCAACTCCCAGAAAGGGAGAAGATGCCTCCGAGTATACAAGATTAGTCTCATTTTTATCAATGCCACTATTATCAGCCTGCCTCAATATCCTCGATCCAGGAGAAGCGACCAGCATAGGTGACAAGATGCTCTTGTTCAGGCCTAGCGGTGTGGGAGGGCAGCTGGCGTAAGACAAGTCAGTACTGGATCTCTTTATCCCAGTTGTGCTGTGCTGAGGTTCCAGCATTAAACTACTACCTCCTTTTGCAACACCATTACTGCTCTGACAGAACTTACTGGCACCTCCTAGTTGCTGTTGTTCGGTGTGGAATGTGTGAAGTTGAGGTACTTCATCATCTTTGATTTCAGACTGTAATGTGTTCTGAGGAGTCAAACGGAAGGTGGCTGCATGGCTGTTCACACCATAGACCAATCTGTGATCAAGCAATGTCAACTGAGTTCGAGATAAACAGGAAGGAATTCCCCATAGTGCTTGAGACATGGGACATGAACTACATGGTACGACCACATGGGGCATGAACTACGTCAAGGTGCACCCGCCACTTGAACTTTATGGTGCGACCACATGGGACATGAACTACATGGTACATCCAGAAGAGACATGAACTACATGGTGCGATTACATGGGACATGAACTACATGGTGCATCCAGAAGAGACATGAACTACATGGTGCGACCACAAACAAGGTATTTGATGAACTGCTTCAATTTCAAAAACATTTTCAAACTAGCAACTTGACAGTTTAGAGTGCACAGCACGCAGCGATGCAATAGAATTTGCATGAGCTGGCCTCACAATGCTGTTGTGCGTCACCTGTGATAACGACAGGCTATCAGAGTTTCCTCCAGCTGTGCAACACCCACACCGCTGTCCCCTATTGCTGATGCCACGCTTATCAGTGCATCCACCATCACCTGGAATATGAATGTAGGGGGGACATTATGTCAAGCTAATCATCTCCCCAAGGCCGAGATGATGATCAGTCAAGGGCACACAATAACCTTCCCCATTGAAGTTGTGCCTTTAAGACATGAACTAGATGTTATGGATTGCTCGATGCATCATATCATGACAGAGCATAATGCAGCTTTCCAGAAGCTTAGGGAAGCTGCATATTCATGGTAATAGGGGATATTGCCTCACTGGATCTGAGAGATGAGAGGAGGAAGCTGTCTTGCGATGAACCATCTTGTGAGGGGCTGTGTGCACAACCTCATATCCCAGTGGTATTGATGTCAAGCTTCGCTTGTGGTGTAGGTGTGAAAGCTGAGTTCGGGCATCATTCCTTTGCTGCGGCTGGAAGTCTTGCTGCTCCTCACTTGAAAGTAGATGGTCACCGCGCTGACTATTAGGATGCTTAGTTGAAGAGTTGTCATTTCCAGCTTGATTGTTGTCAGGGAGTAGCCTCTGCATCAACATTTGAAGACCTTGCTCTTGTTCTGCAAGGTGTGAGGCAAGCTGGTTCTGCATCTTCAGTAGCTTCCTACTGGCTCTGAGGGACCGCTGTGACCACAAAGCAGCGGCCGCTGCCGTTGCTGCAGCAGCACCCTGCTGTGGCTTAGTAAGGGAGGCCTGCCTTGAGGCAGCTCTGCAGCTGAGGCTGCTGCTCACTCTTGGCGACGTGACATCTGACGTGATAAATATTTCAATGATGCCCTCTGCTTCAGCAACATTCTTGCTGCCCAGAATGCTCTGCATCATTGAAGGGTAGGTAGTGGTAGCTGATGACCTGGCGGCTTCGTCATCAAGTAGCAGTTGAGATGCTGGGGAAGCTTCTAGAGGTGGGAGACAGGTTAGTATCTCCTCCTGTGTCATGGAGGCTTGTGGAGAAACTCCTCCACCAGCTGACACCCTGCCATGTAGTGAGAGTTAAAATGGGTTGTGAGCATGCTAGGGTTTAAGGAGGATCCACCATCATTTTGAGCACAGTTTCCAAAACATTGATATTCTGACTGATCTTTATCAAACCCAGTCTGAAATAACAGGTGCTCGTCTATCCCTCATCCACCTCGAGTCAAACAAGAATGCCTATCACCTAGAATTCCTATCACCACATTCAAAGGAAAAATACCTATCTACTTGGAATGACAATGTATGAATGGATGTATGGCCTCCAGTCCTATCTACTTGGAATGACAATGTATGGCCTCCAGTCCTATCTACTTGGAATGACGATGTATGAATGGATGTATGGCCTCCAGTCCTATCTACTTGGAATGACAATGTATGAATGGATGTATGGCCTCCAGTCCTATCTACTTGGAATAACAATGTATGAATGAATGTATGGCCTCCAGTCCTATCTACTTGGAATGACAATGTATGAATGAAAGTATGGCCTCCAGTCTTATCTTCTTGGAATGACAATGTATGAATGGAGGTATGAATGGATGTATGGATTCCAAGCGAGCCATCTCTTTACAGATATTACAGACTGCAATCACAGCAACCTGGCGAGCCTTGAAATAAATAAATAATTACCTCTGTACCTGTACCTATCATTACCTATCATTACCTCTGTACCTGTACCTATCATTACCTTCAACTCTTTTCTAGGCACTTACCAGGCAGCGCCTTTCAGGCAGTTTCTTGGAAGGAATTTTACCTTACTGATCCTGCTGCTGCTCACTCCTTCATAACCTACTTCCTCACCTTACCAAGGCTGCTGACCTCCAAGACTTAATAGCAGACCGCAAGGAGGGTCGCTGTCCATCCCCCGAGACTCGACTGCTGCCTGTGAATGAAGGCCGAACAAGGGATGGGATTGCCGAGTTGGCTCTGTGGAGTCTTGAGCCCACGGTGGGTGACAGGAGGCTTGCTGATAGCGGGCTGCCACCAGCCACGGCAGCAGGAGACCAGGGCGTTTCAGAGATGAACTGTTGATGAGCAGGCGGAACCTCCTGACCTGGATGACTAAGTAGTAGGGCCTGCCTCTGATCACTTATTATGCCTACTTCATAATCAGGCCCAAGTTTCTCCCTGGCTGCATCCAGTGAGGCGCTTCTGAGCCCCTCTTCATGCCCAGCATGCTGAATTATATTGTGACCTCCCAATGCAGTAGTGTGACCTCCCATTGCAGCAGTGTCTTCAGAATGCTTCTGCTGACAGTCATGAAAAGACCGTGCTGTTGTAGCAGAGCAGTTACAATCAGTGACATCCTCCTCCTCCTCCTCCTTCTTGGGGACGAAAGCTACACGACGCTGTAACACTACAACATTGACAGGAGCGGGAGACACTGCCTCAGTACCCATCAGCAACTGAAAGGCAGGGCTGCTGGTCTTGGAGCCATCCTCTAAGACTGCTGCAGAGCACTCTACTTGAGATGATGAACCAGCAACAGGGCTTGGCTGCTCAGAGCCATCCTCACCCTCCTCAACCGCCGACCTTTCATTACTCTCAGTGACTGAGGGCATGATGCTCAGAGGGAGGGAGCCAAGCCGATCAAAACCGCCGCCATTGCCAGCAGTCATGTTGCTCGGAGATGAGTTCAGTGAGTGATGACGTCTGACACCTTCTTGTGAGGCACGTTCGAAGATGGTAGTCATAACTGATGATGCAGTCCCTCGAAGTGCACTAGGAGGCTCTGAAGGAACCTGCAGGTTGTGTGAACAATAAGTGGTCACAATCATCTCAACCGACACAGCCATCACATGGAGTATAAACCTGCAGGTTGTGTGAACAATAAGTGGTCACAATCATCTCAACCGACACAGCCATCACATGGAGTATAAACCTGCAGGTTGTGTGAACAATAAGTGGTCGCAATCATCTCAACCGACACAGCCATCACATGGAGCCTAAATTCCATGTCATGTGGTAACATGACCAACATAAGTGTTTGAGTCAGTGTCATTTTGTCTCATCTCACTCTGCAAATAGGACAGTACTGTGAGTCATGCACGTGAAATGTCGATTTCTGCTAGGTCCACACCAATCACATGTCTTAAACTCACTCTCTTATGTATAGTTGGGGAAGGTTGCTCCACACTTTGCGCTGTCCTCCCCACAGAGGACCCACCCGCCTGCATCCTCCAGCCTGATTTGGCTTGTTTCCTGTCCGCTATCCTCTTTGATAAAACCTCTAGTTGAGATCTAAGAAGAATCTGGGCCACCTAGCAGACATCAAGTTCCAACATAACGCATGTTTAGTGTGATCTACCATAGAGAGGGAAGAACCAGTGTTTTGAGGCAATGTCTTCACATTCAGTTAATAAACAAAAAAACAACTTGTTATCAGTATCCCCAGCAGTAAGCTGTCCTTCACAAATTCCTCTCATCTATCTCCTGTTGACACAGACTGCAGGGCCCCTTCACAAGATTTAAAATAAGCCTACTGACCCAAATTGCATTGTTATAGACAAGCAATGTTTTGGAGGAAAAGTATGATATTCCCTTCCTCCACATGATACTCCAAGGCTCACCTTTGCTGCCAGCTGCTGAAGTGTGGGAATCACAACAGGCCTGTGCTCTACTTCCACAGCATCAATTGCAGCTGCCAACGGGGTGAAGGGGTTCAAAGTATTCATCAGCTCAACATGATCCAAGATGCGCGCCATGACGAATGAATTGCGCCCGTTGCTGTCGACGTACAGCCGAGGATCAATGGGTCTTGCCATCGGAGCGGGGCGGGGATCCCCTCTACCTACAGCAAGCCTGTCCTCAGCTTGGTACATGGCCTGATGCATGTCAAGGGGTAACCAACATTGAGTAAGCGTGTTGTGCACAGCAACGCTCAGGATTGAGTAACAAGTTGCAGTACTTCATAGCACTGCTAATCAGGAATGAAGTTTTGATAACAAAATTGGAAAAAAACCTCAATCACACAGAAACCTAATGAAAGGATCTACTATCTTTGCGCTGCAGGTCATTCCTATTAACACAAGCTACCTAGGAGACGCAAGGTTGACAGACTAAGTTCATAATGAAATGTAGCAAAAACTTACATAAGCTTGCTGTGCATGAATGTATTCCCCTAAGATGGACAGGGCAGCTTTGTGAGAATTGGCAATGGCAGCCACGTGGAGAGCTGTGGAACCATCCGGAATGTTTCTGATTGCACACAACAAGTAAGCTTTTGAGGGAAAGTGCTGGTTTCATACCAAAAAACAAGCTATTGAGGGCATGTTTATAAATGTAAAATCAGTTATGAAGTACAACATGGTACATACTTCGGTACTGTCCTCCATATCAATGACAGGAAACTTTCATAAGTAATGAAAGTGGGACACTTCCTATAAATGGACCTTCCATGTCCTTTGGAAAAAATAAAAATGTTTGCGTACGTGCAATGTATGTCTGAGCCAACGCCTAGCCTCAAGGTCCGTCGCCTGATGCTGCTCCCATTACGCATTAGAGCCACAACTGCTTGTGGGTGATCAAACCATGCAGCGTACATAAGCGGTGTGAAGCCGCAGATTGTGGCTACATCCACCAGAGGTCTATCCAAAAGAAGTAAGAGGATCAGCTGGTGTAGCAGGGTCCTGACATAACTAACTCTGCTTCTATTTTAAACATCCACCAGAGGTCTATCCAAAAGAAGTAAGAGGATCAGCTGGTGTAGCAGGGTCCTGACAGAACTAACTCTGCTTCTATTTTAAACATCAGCAAAGCATGAAGATCTGCAGATTATGATGTGACAGCCTCAACTTCTACTTTGAAGGAAGTCAAGCATGACTCCACAATCACAGGTGTGAAACACACACGTCAGCACACTACTACATGTTCACATCATTGTACAGTCCTACTGAGCTCCCAAAATTGCGACGCCATGTGCTTCATGGCTGCAGCTAATGCTCAGCGGAGAAACAATTCTTAATCAGTCTGTATGTGCAGACTTGGAACTCAGCACACCTGTTGCTCTCTTCCTCATCTTGCCAGCTTAAACGTGAGAAGGCAGTTATTTCAGAAGATACACGATTACGCGCCTGACCAAGCAGAGCAAAATGTGAAAGAGCTGAACAAGAGTGTACGTCAGAATCTACGACAAAGGCACCGTTAATCAGACGATGCTGTATTGTGTGCTAAACATTGATGCGAGTCATTATCATCAATCCCAGCAGTAAATGTCCCAGATTCTAGACTGAGCTCAGCTCACAGTCTCCAGCCACCCATTTCAATATTTATATTATTCCTCCATGCCAGCACATCGGACTTTGAAGCGAGAAAGAGGTACTCAAGCCCTAGCTATTAGGAAGACCCAGATGCCAAGCATATCACCATGTGGCCTGCCAAGCAGATCACCAAGTGGGCCTGCAAGCCAGCTCATCATGTGAGCCTAATTATGGTGCTTCAACTCACCTGATTTTTCTGTATCACAAGCTCAATGACGTCAGCATGCCCCCTGGCTGCAGCATAATGCAAGCAGGTACGCTGATGAGGTCTGTCAGTCAACGTGGCTACAGCTCCAGCCTCAAGTAGAAGTCTGGATTACAATCACAGGAATCAGTAGCAATCATCATAAAGAGATGTCAACATGATATTGATAAAGGACGATGAAACCTCCTTGTATTCAATCAACATCATATCACTGGGCCTTTTCAAAGCCAGGGCATGGCATTGTTAATGATGACATTGCACAGCAGTATTCACACAAGTTACCCTGATGAGCATTCCTGGCAATACCAATATACAGAGCTCCCAGTGTATTTAAAAAAACTACAGAGTTTCGATTACGTCTCAATATCACACCTTACAGATTCCAGGTCACCTAGGTCACAGGCCAGCATGAGGGGGGTTGCCACATGGCAATCATTCAGGGCCTTCATGGCACATGAATGCAAAGAGGCTTCCAGTTGACCATTACATGAGCTGCGATGCACATAGTAGGGATTCATGCATGCATGTATTGTAAAAATGCTTTGAAAAACTAAGTATATGTAGGTAGCGTACTTAGGTAGGTAGTACCTAGGTAAAAAGAAAGTTCTATTCAATCTGTGAAATGAAAGATTGACATAATGTTCGATACACCTCTGACCTGTTAATATGAGAGCAGAAAGAAAGTAGATATGAAAGTATAGTGTGTCCTTTCACCAACACTGCCATGTGAATTGGGTTGTGGCCTATGTCCAAGTCCAGTGCTGTCGTTAAGAGCTCAGGGAAACGCAAAATAAGGGATGATGTAGATTCGAGGTCCCCAGTTAAGATAGACTGCAACAGGCTTGTTACCACTGCCTTCTTATCCGCAGCAGAGGTACTGTTGCCCATCAGTGCAAGTATTGGCTTAAAGCATATGCCTTTAGTTAAGCACTCATCGGCATGTCTTTTCGATGCCGAGTCCAAAATTTAAAGATTTGATTATAAGCAGGATAGACTTAATTATGTGTTAATTAGTAAGCACAGCCTGTTTTCGGAGGTGCACCAAGTTACGCAAGTTACATTTTTTGTACAGGCGAATGTTGTAACGCACCCCTGTCCAGTAAATTTACAAATGTGATTAATTCACAGAGCACCATAAGCAACCTTACAACAGGAACTTGGCCTTTCTTACCAGCTCTAAGTACGTCGTCTCAATCTGCACATGGCCTGCATAGCCGCTTAAAAATGATTGACAGATTAAGCTTAATATCATTGTCAATTTGGAATGATACCAACTTAAGATTTAACTGAGGGCAATCAATCATTATAACCCGCCATGTCCTCACTTAAATGCCAGCAGTTTATCTCCAGACTAGACACTGTCAGGTAGAATTAATAATGCAGCAGGGTTATTTCTGTTATTGTCAGAATTTGGGCATAACTTCAATGTAGGGATCTCTTCCTGTCAAGATGAAGTATCCAACTCTTATACAACAACTAATGTAGTTGACGTTTGTAACTTCCAAAGCCACGTATCATGCTTCGACAGAACCTGAGGAACATTGAACATTTTACCAGTCTTATTTACATCAATCAGATCCTTGCAATTGTGAACTTTTCATGGGAGTAAACCCTGCATTATACTTCATCAGCGCTAGAAGTATTAGGATGGGATAGCGGAAAGTATTAAACAGTATAGTTTCGACAGATCCTTTCACATGAGCACTTACGGGCAAGGGACAGGGTCACATGAGTGCAGCTTCAAAAGCTCTTGAGCACACTCCACTGAACAGATGAACAGGAACATGAAAATGTTCAGATTTCACACATCTCAAAAAAGTATGAGCATAAGCCCTTAGTGTACCCTATAGCTACCCGAATAGCAAATCAATACATGAAGATGAGCCTCCTCATTTCATTCCCCAACAACATTGCTGCGGAAAACTGTTCAGATAAAAGAGTGAATATATTTGGCAATCCCAACTGCAGTTCATCAGCCTACCACATATTTTGTGGTTGCATGGCTGAGTAGAAATGAAGTCCCCAGCATCCAAACAGACCCCACACACTCGTTCATACTCGTCCAAATCTCCTACTGTTGAGGAAGCTGTTGACATGGCGGTGGAAGCTGGCCAGAACCCAGTCGACCTCTCGCTCACAGCCCTTGAGAGGTGGATCAATGAAGTGCGTTCTATACTCTTCACAGTGCCAGGCGTGCTGGGCGTTACGATTGAGGATCCAACTCCTCTTCCTAACCCTCTTCTCATAGAGGAGGCGGAGTTCATCAACATCAGGCTCAATCTGTTCAAGGTTACTGTATGGCTGTATGACAAACCAGATGCACCGGACATATGGGTGTCAAGAAACTCAGCCGCTTCTTTAACGCCTGTCACATCCACATGCTGTGTCATTGTTGGGACGCACGACAGAGTAGTATCATTGACTGTGAGAGACAAGCATTCTGGGGAACCGGTTGAGTGTGAACCAGAAGGGTCAGCCGGAGCTACTTCTGAGTGTGAACCAGATAGGGCAGCCGGAGCTACCTCTGAGTGTGAACCAGAAGGGGCAGCCGGAGCTACTTCTGAGTGTGAACCAGAAGGGGCAGCCGGAGCATCCTCTGAGTGTGAACCAGAAGGGGCAGCCGGAGCTACTTCTGAGTATGAACCAGAAGGGGCAGCTGGAGCTACTTCTGAGTGTGAACCAGATGGGGCAGCCGGAGCTACCTCTGAGTGTGAACCAGAAGGGGCAGCCGGAGCTACTTCTGAGTATGAACCAGAAGGGGCAGCCGGAGCTACCTCTGATTGTGAACCAGAAGGGGCAGCCGGAGCTACTTCTGAGTGTGAACCAGAAGGGGCAGCCGGAGCATCCTCTGAGTGTGAACCAGAAGGGGCAGCCGGAGCTACTTCTGAGTGTGAACCAGAAGGGGCAGCCAGAGCTACCTCTGGCATTGAGGGACCATCAGGCGTGCCAGATGGCCCAACATTCTCAGCCCCAGAAGTCTCAGCCCCAGCAGCATCTAATTGGAGTGAGGAAGGTACCGTTTCCTCTTGAAAAGCACCATCATGATCTGTTAAGGAATGTTGCAGCTCTCCTTTATCATCTCCTAGCTTCATTCTGCTGTTTGCCCTGATTGTCTCTGCTGCATGTTCTTCAAGATCAGCAGCCGTCTCTTCATGAACCACAGTCATGTCTGAGGAGGAGGAGGAGGTGGTGCCACCAGTCTTTGTCCGCAAAGGTCGTCCGTCTCCATCTTGCAGCGCCTTGCTGCGTGATGACCGAGGGACACCATGTACAAGCCTAGACAGGGAGGGAGCACCACATCCTCCACATTATTTAGACACCATCCTCATGTCAAAGGCATACCAAGACAAAAGAAGGAACAAGGACATACACAAGCCTAGGCTGGAAGCAGTACATTCACATGATAAAAAAAACATCCTAATGTCAGTGGCAAACAGAAGACACACTATACCGCCATAGACAGTAGCAGCCTCGTATAACTTATTCGAAGTGTCCATACGTAGACATCAGGAGGCAGTGATATTAAAATACATTCCTTCACTGTCCAACATGATATCCGGCCATCCTTTTATGACCTGTGGAAACGACATGCAGCCAGTGCGTTCTCTACATGCTCCTCGTCCAGGCTTTTCCTTTCCTCCACGTCATCAACCACCTCTGATAGAGCTTGCATTGTCTGCTGCAATGTGTCCTATAATGCGTTACACACATCATCACACATTCAGAACTACTGTAACAGACAATCATGTGCCTGTTAGTCATAATCAACATCTTAGGGACAACAACTGACTGATGGACAAGCAGTCTAAGTCTTTGATTTGTAACTCATTGGGTTACTGCGGTGATTGAAGCTGACTCTGTAAGTAATCTTAACACTGTTCTCACTTGGTCTTTTTGTAACCAGTTACCTGCTTTGGATCTGATGACCCTAGTTGTTCAGTTGTCTGTATCAGTTTCTACAAGTGGCAAAAACAACAGGTTTCGTCATCAAATATGTTAAGATATGTAAGATTGCTTTATTCATCAAATTATGATCATAATGCACTCCTCCATGATAAGACAGTCAGGCCTCCCCTGCTGGAGTGAAAAGCAAAGTACAGCTTAGTAAGGACTACTGTTCACATTATTCACTACCATGCAACATCTCTGCGATTCGCTTGCTGGTATATCTGTTAGGTCTATAATTCTCACTTGCATCATGTCGTGCATAGTCTGCTGTTGTAACAGGAGTTGATCCGCTAACTCTTTTTGAACCTTCATCCTCTTGGCCAGGAGGTTGGGGTCAGGTTGACGACTTGCTGGACGTGACAATTCAGCATCCGACACGCCCATGGGCCTTAAGGACTTCTTCTTTTTCTGGGTTTTTTGGCTGCCACGGCTGTATGCAAGGAGACAATCCAAAACAAGCATGATATCAGAAGACAAACAGATTGCTTGAATCTGTCCTAACTCATGTCCTACTGGTTCTGCTAGATCATGCACCACGACTATAAAGAAACGTGTAACCCCTCTCATACTCTTGAACTAAGGTACAGTAACTTCGACATAAGACACCCTACCGAGCATGAGCGCATGTTGTGGAAAGGTATTCACAGCACTTACTCCTGAAAATAAATGGAGTTGTGTAAAAATCTCGGGACATTTCTCACCTAGTCCCAGTAGAGCTGGCAACAGATCGAGTAGATGTGCGTGACCTCAGGGAGACCACCTGCTCCAAGTCTAGACCATCCTCACAGGGGTAAACCACAACAGCGTCAGCTCCCTTTGCGTCCTCTGCTGCTACGTTTTGGGAGACAGAGCTGGTAAAGGCAGACAGCTTTGTCTGAGGGAGTGTAGAGAGCACCTCTTGCGCATCAGAGAGTGAGAGTCGGAGACTGGCTCCCATTCCTGATGTTCTAGGAGAGTCCCCTGGGCTAGGCACATTGCCAATGGCACCCCCTGCAAATGGACAGATGACTGGAGGCAATGCGACCCCCTGAGGAGATGCTGGGAGTTGTGACTCAGGCTTAAGGTTTTTGGACGGAGACTGCTGCTTTTTAGACTGCTTCTGAGACGGCCTCTTCAGCTTCCCCATGATTGCTTTCTTCAGCTGGGCTTTCTTCTCTTTCTTCTCCTGGATGGCCTGTGACAGTTCTTGCACTTGCCCCAGTAGAATCAACTGAGCAGCCTGCATGGGAGCATGGGAGCATGCTGTGAAGACTGCAAGGGAGCATAGACACATGATGTGAAGACTGCATGGGAGCATAGACACATGATGTGAAGACTGCATGGGAGCATAGACACATGCTGTGAAGACTGCATGGGAGCATAGACACATGCTGTGAAGACTGTGTGTATGGGATTTATCCAGACTCAATTATGAGGAGTCTATGAAAAAGCAGAGGTATCCTTTCATAGGGCTTGATGGCATTCACTCAGAGGTATCCTTTCATAGGACTTGATGTAATTCACTCAGAGGTATCCTTCTATAAGACTTGATGTAATTCACTCAGATGTATCTTTCCATAAGACTTGATGTCATTCACTCATATTCCATAAAACCTCGCCTTGTGGTGTCCTGTCATGACTGAAAGCAACGTCTTAATTGAAAAGGCTCTGACAAGATGCAACCTCAATAGACCAATCTATTTTTAATGCTGACAGTACAACATATTACCTTGGCAGCAATCTGCACTAATGCTGACAGTG
>BEGY01000037.1:0-35488 GCA_002335675.1 Chlamydomonas eustigma | reverse complement strand
GTAGGCACTCCCACCCGCCTCTCCTCAGGTGCATAAATGTCAAACACCCTGTGCCATTTGCATGATCATTCAGGTTAATTAGTGTCAAGTGACAGAAGATGCTCAGGGAGGAAATTCAGCAGACCTTGTCCTAAATATGTGTTCACTAATACCTCAGTAATTACGACACAACTTGAACATGAATTTGACCCTGGACGATGTACACCATTATCGTGATGAAATAGGTCGCAATTGCAGCTTGGATTGTGGTTCACCTGTCCAGAGGGGTGAAGGGGTTCAAGAGGGGCAGGAGGTCAAATTGATGTCTTCTTCGTGCCATGGCAAACGGCGTGTTTCCTTCACAGTCCACAAGTAGGCGTGGATCAACTGTGGGACTCTCGCCTGAAGCAGCTAGGCGCGAAGGCTCTTGAGAGGCAATCTAGTGCAAGCAGATGATGTGGATGCAGCAATCTTGATTCCTAGATGTTTAAGTACAAATAATGTTCATGCTGGCCCACCAGCACAAAACAGCATGATACATCAGTGACAAACCAATGCATCATTACCCAGGTTAATTACATACTCAGTGAGGATCTCATGTACCGCCATCATTGCATGTATCACTTACATACTCAGTGAGGATCTCATGTACCGCCATCAATGAGCCGTTGATGGCAGCTATGTGGAGGGCTGAGGATCCATCTGGAATGTGCCTGGACATGGATAAAAAGTTAGAACTGAATTTCAAATAAAAGTTGTGTCTGATCTGCTAGACAGGAAGACAATCTTAATACATCAGAACTTGTTTCAATACATAACTGAGTGATGCATTTCAGCATAGGGCGTATCACTGAGTGAAGCATTTCAGCATAGGGCGTATCACCGAGTAACAGAACTGCAGTTGCAGTTTCAATAAGTAGACACCTATCATGAGATCAGTCATAATAACCATCATGATAACAGTTACTGTTATGATGGCATGCACTGCATCACGTGTGACTACTTGAGAGGCAAGCTGCCCCTCGATGTAACTACAGGGCCAAAGATATAGCGACAGGAGCACCAGCCCCAACAACAGCCTGATGGAACACATTGTGTAGACTACTGGCATGCATGCAGTACAAACAGACTTTGAATGTACTATATCTGCGGTTCAGTTCCCACCTGCAGTAAGGATCTGATTGGAACAATCCCCATGAGCGGTGTTTGAGACAAGCACCTGCCTGCATGAGCTCCTCAACACACTCCGCATGGTCAAACCATGCAGCGTACATGAGAGGAGTGAACCCTCCATGCGTGGCTATGTCTACAAGAGGTCTGCCAGTACAGAGTTGTGTCAAATTCAAAAGACAGCTGTTGGAAATATTTGATTAACATGGATATTCAAACATAATATTTACCCATTCAGAACGTAAGCTTAGCTGTCAAAGTTTTGAATGTTTTTTGCTGTGATTAGTCAAACCTGTTGAGACTGTCATCCAGATGGAGTGGAGTTGAGGTGCTTCCGTTAGCTGCTGTATGAAATTGAGGGACCAAGTGACTCTTCTCTACTATGGGCCTAATCACCCTGTGCTGATTTTTAGCAGCAGCGTAATGGAGGCAAGTCCTATGGAAATTGTTGTCTTGCTTCCAGGGGCTGGCTCCAGCATCTAGCAGGATGCTATGAACAGAAAATCATTACAAAAACAGGTTATGGATGTGAACAGCTACGCCACTGCCGTATAGCAGAAGAGAAATGAGGCACCTTGTAAAGAAGACAGGGAAGAACGCGATGACAACGACACCCTTCCTTACCAGAGGGCCGCCTTAACAAGTTGCAACTTGCCATGAATACAAAAGCAGATTTTTCATGATGCAAAAGAAGCACTAGTCTACGACGACCAAGGAAAGTGAGAAACTAAGAGCACAACGACTATGATAAGCAGGCTCTCACCCAATACTCTCCATGTCCCCAATCTCACAAGCCAGCATGAGTGGTGTAGCACCATCACTGCTGCGCCCATGATCCAGGGCTTTTTGTGCAGCAAGCTGTACAGGTAAGCCTACCGAGGAGCTGCAGACGAATAAATGCAAAGCATTGTCACGGCGAGTACAGAAATACCCGTGATTTGAAAATATAATTTCAACAACTGATTTCTACCTGCTACTTGCGTAAGAAACAAGGTGCAGCAAGATATGGTGATGCCGCAGGATAACTGCAACATGCATAGGGTTGTTGCCGGTGCCCTTTTCTAAACGTGAGGAGAAGAATTCAGGATGAGAGGCAACCACTTGATCCACAGAGCTAACATCTCCGTTAGCAAGGGCATCATTTAAGAATCTCTTGTCTTTGTGATGACTTGCTTGATTGCCCATTTCCTGTATACAGCTACTTCATGACACCCTACGCCTACTGTCATCCAATGTCGAAATCGCGATTTGTTGTGCATCCGAAACCGCCGACTGAAGTTCTTGAAACTTTTGAATCCACCAGTTGGTGAAAGTTGTGCACAGCCGCGTTATTTTTTACTGCAGCTGCAGTTAAACAATCGCATACTATGGCTAGTTAGGCAAGAACCTACCTAGTGAAAATGGAACTGTTTTCTTGATGTAATTTATTGAAGACACCTTATTATATTACATTCGAAATTCTCATATCTTGGAACAATCAACCAAATGAAAGCAAGGATTCAGAATCCTAGAAAGACTCATATCAACAATACGTTACCCTGGAGTAAGAAGGGAGCAGCCTCTGCTGTGATCAGATTTCAGGTGTCTCAAACTTGCTGCAGATAAGAGAATCATCCCATGAACCCACGTATAATGCTCCTGCAGAACCTGGAGAGCAGAAGAAAGTATCGCTTACAAGATGAAGTAGCATGTTGTTGTTAGGAATCAGAATGGGAGCCAGTCATGTCTCTCAGCTTCCTGAGAGATTGAAAGTTTATACAAACAGCTCAGTACGTACGGACTGAACATATGGGCATGCACATATTGCGGATACTTCCAGCAGATGTCATCATGACAGTGGATGATTGCATGCATGCTTTGATGTGTTAATCAGCTTACGGGCATGGAGATGGGTCGTAGGCATGCAGCTTCAACAGCTCCATAGCGCAGTCAACTGCATGAACATTAAGAAAAGTTGGTATGTGGCATGACGCAGAAAGTTGGCTGCAGGCCAGCATAATCTGGATGCTGAAATCACAGCAATAATGAAACTTTATTTCCCACAGCTGCTTCTCAAAGAACACATGTAGTTTATCCTGAGCTGCAGTTTGATGCGTATATCATCTGCTTTCGAAGATACAGATGGGTGCTGGCCTGTACTGGCATTCACAATTTCATACTTACTCACCACACATCTTATGACCACAGGGTTTGGTGGCCACAATCTCCCCCTTATCATCCAGACACACCCCACATGAGCTGACTTCCTCCACCTCCTGCTGCTGCTGCTGCTCCTCTGGCACCCAGTCTCCAACCCCACCAGAGGTCTTGGATATAGAGGCTGCAATGACAGATGAAGGAGGAGCAGCAGCACTCATGCTCGTGTCTGTACTTGAAGCCCACACCAGTGACAAATCAGCTGCAGCAGAGGAAGCAGGCACACCAGGCTGGTCCTTTAAGCTGTCCTGCATTGCCTGGCCTACTTTATTTGGGTAAGCATGGTGCCTCAATGTACGGCTGTGGATGTACCCAGCAGAGGCAGACAGACCGCTCAAAACCAAGCGTGGATTATTAATCGATAATGAAGAGCGAGGGTTCTGCTGGGCGTCCGGCTCTTCTTGGTTCGAAGGGACCTGACCTGGCATCAGCTGCCACTGACCTGTCGCTGACTGGCTTCTGCTGCCAGGTTCCACACCATGAACAAGCCTGAGGTGCGGACCATCATGATACCGTGCAGTCACATAAAGAACACTAGATACAATATTATGGAGTATATTGGTATTTTATACAAGCAGTACTGTTAAGGAGTGGTTTATGAGGTTCTGTTGTGCAGTACTCTCATGAAAATTCACGCATCATACAAACTATGTAAGTGGCATCATCTTCTAATTGAGAAATGTTAGCCTGTAAAAATATCATCATTGATCACGGAAAGCTATTTATAGGCCATAGCAGGAAAGTGCATGAATGAAAATGTGTAGTAGTCATCAGGAGGGTAGCTACAATGGTGGAGGGTGGATACATAAGAAATAATAGAAATAATGCATAACGCATCCTTAAGCATGCCTTTAACAATGAGGACAGTCACCTGACTCAGAGAATGATAATGTATATCACTTTATACATCGTCACCTGTGGGCCCTGTAGGCATCAAGAAGGTGATCAGCCTGCTCAGGATCTACATCTGGCGAGAGGCTTGCTAGTGGGCCCCCCTCGGAGAGAGAGTCCTGTAGAAGGAAAAATCAAGTGAAATTTAAAGCTTTCTACTTCAAAAACAGAAATCCCATCATTCAAAAAGCAACAGGTGTGACAGCGTTATTCTGAGTATCACGGTATAGGGCTGCAACTTAATGTTTTTGTCTCACCTCACGCAAGTCCAACGAAGTCTTAAGCCTTGAAATTTTCTACAAAACAAAGACATTCTAGGATCAAAGCAGAAATGACAGAAACTACTAATCAGATTGGATCAAATGAGTCTTGCCAAAAGTTACGGTCATGACAACAACCAAGGCAAGCATAAAGCATCAGTTTTATGACATCTTAATAAGACATGGAGAAGGGAGCCAGGAGTCAAAATATTGTGACCTTTCTGGTCAGTAATGAAGGCGTCAAATGATCTCTGAGTCAATATCTTCCGAATGCCAGGCAAATAGAATCTACAAATCCTGGTTACAGATCTCTCGCCTGGTCAACACACCTTGACCACTTCATGAAGGTTTCTCTCATGAGCTTCCAGGATCTTCACATGCGCCTCCTGGTCTCGAAGCCGCTATACGTTGACCTTATCATCGGGTTGCTGTCCAGGGCGTGCATAGTACGACGGGGAGCGCTTGAGAGTTGGCACCTTCCTCAACATGGACTTGGCGCTCTTCAATGGAGCCGGTTTATCAGTACTGGCACAAAATAAGGAATTCTTTACACTTTGTCCACACTTCGACAGCATGTGCAGCAACTAATAGATAATTAAAAATGCTTCAACCTGAAAGTAGCAAGAAGCTGCGGGCCATGCCTTACATGTGGGCTACTGATGACGTGGTCCTAGAGGAGGGGCGCAAGGAGCTCAGCCTGGCGAGCCCACCAGCGCCACCTTGAGCATTCTGCAATGACGTGGTCCTAGAGGAGGGGCGCAAGGAGCTCAGCCTGGCGAGCCCACCAGCGCCACCTTGAGCATTCTGCCGACGGCTTCCCGACTTGGTCATCATGTCTCTGTTGTTGCGCTGCTGCTTATTCCTCTTAGCGATAGCCTTACGCAGGCCCTCTAGCTGCAGCATCAGCACCTTCTGTGCAGCCTGCAGCAGAGGTATGATCCAATAAAGTCATGAGGAATAGGCATCTAGAGAGTACAACAACAACAAACCCTTTTAATCCAACGGAATGTATGACAGAGAACAAATCAAGCTTAAATACAGCTTCAATATGATGACATGGAGGATACAACACTATTGACACATGATGATTCGTCCACTAGCAGGCTCTGCAGATGCATCACCCACAGAGAAATTACACAAGGGACACTTTTTCACTACCTTCAGCGCACACTTGGAATTACCTGAGCAGCGATTTTCAGGAGTGACGGCACTCCTACCAACCGTGCTTCGGGGTTAAACATGTCAAAGACCCTGCATAACGTAGCGACATAACATTCAAAACTTTCACTTCAGAACTTCTTGTTTTCAATCTCTAGCTAGGGAAAAAAAGGAATGAAGACTCCTCCTCTGCCACTTGCAACTCAGAACGCAGTACAGTACCTGGGATTGACCACTTCTTATACTTCTTACCTGCAATATATATACTGCACTTAGCCTTTGTTCTATGCTTTAAACTTTGAAGCGACTCATTAATAATCAGAACATAAGACAACAGCTTGTCAACTCTGACCGTACATAGCATCCGCCATCTCACCTGTCAAGGGAAGTTGTAGGGTTGAGGAGAGGGAGTAGCTGGAATTGTCTCCTCAACCTAGCCATCTGGAAAGCTGTGTGGCCATCACAGTCCACCATCAGCCGTGGATCCAAGGGATGGTGAGCTGATGCCTCTGATCCAGATCTCTCTCCTTCTGCTGGACTAAGAGACAGCATCTGAGATAAGGAGCAGCAGGGAGGAGTATTGAAGAGTTGATCATTTGTGAGCAATAGTTGTGCAACATTTGTGAGCAATAGTTGTGAAACAAGGAAACCTAACCCAAATATGGAATGTACCATGAAGCTTCCTTCAAATATGAAAAAAAACAGGGCTCCCTTCAAATATCTTCTAGTGGGCTGTAAGAAGTTCTGGAAAAAGGATTGTAATCCAAATATGCACAGCGGCATATGACGTACACAGCTCCCTGAAATAATCTTTGGAGGGATTCAATTGCAGGATAGGTAGGATATTTACATCATCCATATCACATATATAGAACTGTGAGGTATCACAAAAATTCATGATCAGTGCTGGTGTTATTAGGACGTCAGGACAACTGCGCACACAGCCAGGTTGCCTACAGCATCTGTGTGATTACTATGAGGAGCGGGAATAAGCAGTACACTCATCATGGCTCATCAAGCAGACCATAATTCATGACCTGGCATGACTCACAAATTGAGTCAAGATGGCATACACTGCATGTGCTGCACCATTGATGGCAGCGACATGAAGAGCTGCAGAGCCTTCCGGGACATCCCTGCGGTAAGGGTGAGCATAACGTCATATCATCATTGTAGATTAATGACTAAATGGAGGCACATCTATGTGAATGATAAGCCAATTTACCAGCAGGGCCAGAAGAGCCTAATAAGTCAGTCTTTTTGCTACCTGCTGTCGTAGTATAAGCATAAGCAACGTCATACATTTCAATCACGCTTACATGCATCCATAATAGAACATGTCAACACATCAGAAGGGTGTAAAGACCTCATCACTGCATGAGCACTACTACTACCCTCCTTTGTAGAGGAAGTTTGCGGCACTGAAGAAAGTGAATACAGAACACTCATAATGTCCTTCACAGCCTTGGCAACGCTTTGGTGTGTATTTTAAATGTCATAGTGAATCATACTTGCAGAATGCGTCACAATTGGGATCCTTAGGCCAGCACCGCAGCTTCCACTGAGCTCCTGCCTGCATGAAGCCCACTACAGACTCCCCATGATCAAACCAAGCAGCATACATCATGGGAGTGAAGCCATGGAAGGTTGGAATGTCGATCAGAGGCCTGCAAGCAAACATACTTCACATCACAGTACTACTGTTCAGTACACGAGTGCATGACGTATCAACAACAAATGGTAACATTAACTAAAAAAATCAGTTGCTCACTTGGAAGTGTTCTCTTCTTCAGCCTCAGCATTTGAGATTCTACTAAACTTCTGGAACAGGCCGCTGGCATGCTCTGCTGTTTTGTTGACCTTCCGACTGAACTCCACAAGGGGAGCGATGAGTCTAGCGTGATTCTTCACAGCCACATAGTGCAAACATGTGCGATGGTGGTTGTGATCTTGGACCCAAGGATTTGCACCAGCAAGCAGAAGAAGCCTGAACAGAAACAAGACAAAAGAAGCAGCAGAAATAAGTTCATTCAGTCTGCTATCTGCAAGGCGTTAGATGTTAGAATATTATAAGCTGCGCACTTGAAAGACTCTTCATCGCCTATATCGCAGCTGAGCATCAGAGGTGTCACTCCATCACTTTTTCTCCCGTGGCTAATGGCTCGCACTGCTGCTTCGTGCACTTCATTAGACTCATCTCTGCGGTTTCATAAGATCGAAACTCACAAACGGTAACATAAAATCCATTATGCTTTAACGTGTAGCATTTCAAAGTTGTGCCTAGAAATTGAGAGAGTTTCTTGCCCGCGATTGGAGAAGGTAATGAATAGCTTCAGGACGGCATAATCTTTAAGAAGCACGGCAACGTGAATTGGTGTATTGCCAGATTCTTTTTGAAGCTTGGACTTGAAAAACTCGGGATGCGATGTAACAATGTGCTGAATTGACTCTAAATCACCACTTTCAATCGCTATTGTGAGAGTTTTTTTATCC
Source organism: Chlamydomonas eustigma (assembly GCA_002335675.1). Taxonomy (NCBI): domain Eukaryota; kingdom Viridiplantae; phylum Chlorophyta; class Chlorophyceae; order Chlamydomonadales; family Chlamydomonadaceae; genus Chlamydomonas; species Chlamydomonas eustigma. The sequence continues at coordinate 27,341 of BEGY01000037.1, read as the reverse complement.
TCACTATGGCTGAGTTTATTCCCCATGTGTATTTACTGCGTAAATAAGATCAGACAATGGTCAAAAGTGACATGACGATGCGAAACAAGCTTTTTAAGGCTCCGAAGAACGATGTTGTCATCAAAATGCCTTTCGAAAGTCGTTCTCATTAACAGTGATGACGTTTTCCAAGATATCTCTGTCATGGATTCTTCATTACTTCTTGAATCTAGTTTGAATCTTGACATGTGCTTCATATGAATGCTCTTGAACACGACAACCCTCATACGCCTGCTTATCAACATTCTGCTCACATCAAAAACTTTGTCATGCGTCTATTCTTATTGCTGTAAAACATAAGCTGTGAAAGCTTCATTCTCCAAAATGCTGCTGTCTTCCCTCATGACATACCTAAATAGCATGCTTGAAGCATTTCAGGTGTCTTTTTTACAATCACCTTTTACTGGCATTGAGCCTGTCTAGCCGCCTCTGGACCAGCCCATGCAGATGAGACATCTTTATACACAAATAGGACGACAGAGATCATGGTATCAGCCTACTTGCATGTACCCAAATGCAGATGGATCTTGTCAGAGATCAAAAGTATGTGTTGTTTGTGGATTTAACAAAATGCACTACTGATCATGCGATCTGATAATTGATAATAGTTGCATAATTAGCTGATTAGGTCATCAAACTCTTACACCACATCAATGAACTGATGATGAAAATGGCAGCGGGTACAATCAACAGTGAGATCATGCTTGCTAAGAAAAGTGAACGACTAGATCACGAGGAGCAGTAGGAGCATAGAAGACAGCCAAATAATTGGAAACAGCAAATAATAGAACATTCAAAAACAATGCTTGCTTAGTCCAAGATCAAATGGAAGAAGGGCCACAGGTACTGTCACCTATAATGCAGAACTCTCATGTTTACAAAAGCTGGAGGAGTTTCATTCCAACCAATCAATAAGGCAACCTAGCCGCATCATGCCAGGATACACAAGGTGTCCGCCTTCCTAGCCGCATCATGCCAGGATACACAAGGTGTCCTTAGTTGCAGAGGTTGCAGTGCCGCAGAGGCATGCCACACTGCTCTATAAGCTCATAATTCATTAATGCAGGATACCTAGAACGGCGTTCGACTCCTACTGCAATAGAAACACAACAGACATCACTAGCAGTAGTTGGCTAGCAGTTGGAGAAGCTGCTGTGTGTCAGCCACATGAGAGTAGCTGATATGCTACATACCTCTCAGCACTACGAACACTACGACATCAACCACAATTCCACTACCTACCAGAAAGTTACTAAAAAACATACTAACCAGACTTCTTGCGGCATGAAATCAAGCCAAAGGACATTAACTTCTCACCCTGTCCCTGCCCCTTCATTAAGTGTGTATCGATCATCATCACGACAGCCTACTTCATCAGACTCCCCTTCATAAATTGTGAATCAATCATCATCACAGGCCGCTGCTATTATAGTCTCACAGCCTCACTTACTGCTGCTAACAGTGGACTACCCAAATCTAGTGCTCAGTAGACACAGATGAGGCACTATTTCTAGACACAGTGTTCACACTATTCACACACTGCTGCAAACAGTGGACTACCCAAATCTAGTGCTCAGACACAGATGATGAGGCACTATTTCTAGACACAGTGTTCACACTATCCACACACTGCCACCAATCAGGAATGTCAAGTTCTTCACCTCTAGAAACAAAAACAAACACAGGATAATGGATCGTCAATACAAACAGCTTTCCTACTTAGCAGCAAAAAATTAAGCGTCCTGAATGTCAGCACACTTTGCAATTATCAATAAGCTCAACGAAACAAATTGAAGGCACTGCTGAATTAGATCCTTCACATCCCAGCAGCTGCGTACAACGTTTGTAGCCTGGCCTACCATTGATGAGGGTCATTGAGAATAATAACTAGCAGGTAATTACCTTAAAAGTAGGACATACCAAACCACATACTCATTTCCATCATCTGTACACTCGGCTGAACATAACCGTGATGTCCATACTTTGTCCATTATACTTTGTAAACTAGCAGGTATCATTTCTGTAGAGAATGTCCGCAACATCTCATCGATGCCATTTTGAGAGAGGTGTCTGGACCCATTTTTTGCATCTCATTCTGAAAATCCTTGTATCATGCACCGGCAGAACCTGTACAAAAACAATTATTTACAGGGTTTAGGGTTGAAAAGATAGGGACAGTAAAAGCAGGAGGAAATCATCCGCCAGGACTTCTATTTAGCAGCAGGAGGACAGACACCCGGCAGTGCTTGGGCAGGTGAATCCAGTACGCCTTGAAGCACCAGGAGCTAGTACATCATACACCTGCAGCCTTGCTTAGCTACACAAGCTACACTTGCAGCCTTGCTTAGCTACACAATCTTTTTATTTTCATGTACTTCTGCTTCTGACAGCAACATGTGAAGAGATCAACACAGTTACAATGACTACTAGTACCGCTAGTACCGCTAGTACCGCAAGGAAGCCTACCAGCACGATCATACGTACAGTGCATACAAATGACTCATTCAGATCATCTTCAGGACTGCTACTTACGGACATGGCGCAGGCTCCTCAACATGCAGCTTGAGAAGCTCCAGAGCACAATCCACTGCAACATCAAAATCTCAATTGTGATGCAGGTTCACAAGTTGTCATATGTTTCTACTCCTTCTCAGAAGCAGGTACTCAGATATTGAATTAAAACAAAACATTGGACTTCTTCATGTTCATCAAGGTCACTCACCACACAACTGATGATGACAAGGCATGGTGCGAATGATGTCTCCACCATCATCAAGACAAGCCCCACACACGTGATGATCGTCCCTGTTATTGTCTCCATCACCAACATTCTTCGCATCCAATAAGATATTGCGGTCTGCACCTGCTGGGCTGTAGGGGCATTTCGATCCTGGGCTGTTAGGGCATTTCGATCCTGGGCTGTTGAGGCATTGCCCCGTTGGGCTGTTGGGATATTGCCCTGTTGGGCTATTGAGGTATTGCTCAGCTGTGATGAAAGCAGGAGTCGCAACAATAGCAGTACTGACAGCTGCTGGTGGAGCCACAACTTTAGGATGAGTAGCAGAGGCAACGCCACTTTGCCCTACCGCACTGGCAATCAAAGAATAAGCCTGTTTGTCGCTGCAAGCCATGACATTCGCAGAATGACCAGTCTTCTCTGATGCTAGCATTAGAGAACAATGACTCGTATTGACCTGAATATCCGTAGAAGGAATCATGAGCAGAGCAGTTTCTGTGAATGCGATTAAATGCTCCTGTTGTCGCATGTTAAGCACACGGCCACTGGTGCTTGTATGCAAACGTGATAGTACTCCCTTGATCCGTACTCCCTGATCGTTGACTGGAGATTCGAGAGATCTGAGCGCAGCTGTAGAAGCAGTGGACGTGACAAGGGATCCATCTAAGCCTGAGCTATTACTAGCAGGTGCAGCAACTCTATTGGAAAAGTAAGGGACGTGTGTAGCAACAGCTGTTTTGGGAGAAGAAGGATTACTATGTGGTGCAGCAACTCTATTGGGAGAGGACCTGCTGATGTGACGTGAACCAACTCTTTTAGGAGAGTACTGGATATGTTGTTTAGGGTTTAGGGTTTTAGCCATATGTGCACCGCCTCCCTGCTGATCCCCAACGACAGGGGATGTTGCACTACCCTCTGTTGCCAGCAGTGCCGCCGATTCCAACGTCGTAAGGATAAAGCCATTTTGGTTAATGTTTGGATCTTGGAGTGAGGCGTTGAGAATGGAGAGCTTTGGGACAGGAGTATTGGCTCCATGTACCGATCCTGATGAGGTATTGGCTCCATGTACCGATCCTGAGGTATTGACTGATTGCACATGAAGAGGCGCCACACCATGAACAAGCCTAATTTAAAAGTTGAAAGGCAGGAAACATTAGATCATTTTTAGTGCTGCTGTACCGCCACAGCAAAAACTTACTTCATGACGGCTAAGTATTACAAAGAAGTCATGTCTATATTGAGAGCCAAAAAGGGTTTTTGAGGCCCATGGTTCATGCTTACATTATCAGCTATCACCATTAACAAAAGATCGTCATTATTGCTGTATTGGTTCCTGAAAAGATTGTATCACATTGTTATGTCTTATGTACTGTACCACACATGAGGCAGCCTGAGGCACTGAATAAGCTTCAGTAACAGCATTCTAGTTTCATCTCATCACCTGTGAGCGCGGTAAGCTTCAAGGAGTTGGGTCGTCTGCTCTGGGGCAAGCTCACTGTCCTGATGATTCTGCTCTTCGTATTCTGCTTCTTCCGATATAGGCATCTGACCCTGATAACAAGGAGATAGCATCACAGTAGGGCATTCAGTAAGGCATCACCTATGTCAAGCAGTACTAGCAGTACTAGTAGGTACATAGTAAATGCCCTTATACACTGAGCCAGCGGGCACTACAGAAAAATCAGTACTTGTATTCAATTGTACCGTTAGTACCGTATTACACAACAACTACCTAGATAGATCAGTACCTGCATTCAATTGTACCGTATTACACAACAACTACAGATAGATCAGTGTACTACCTAGTGGTGCTAGCACGGACATTCTGATCTGCATTAGTAAAACCTTTATGAGAAAAGGGCGTAACATAATTCAGTCAATAACACTTTCTCAGAATTGCTTCATAATCACTGCTGATTACTGATATTAGGGTTTGCTGATTACTGATATTAGGGTCTGCTGATTACTGATATTACTGATATTAGGGTATACTAGTAGGAGCCTGAAGAACTGCAACATTGGATTTCAACTGAAGACTGAGAGCAGGTGGTCTGAACATGCTCCAGCTCATCAGATCAACACAACTTACCATGTTCCTCAGATCAGACAAGCTCTTGACCAGTACCAGCTTCTGTCATTATAGTAATGTAGTGAGAAGAACAGCAGAAGTACTTCAATATATTAGAAAAAGAATCTAACTATGATGATGTCTGCTTTGCTATTTCAGACATCTTAAAGAGGTAATGCTGAGTGAGCAGGATGAAGCTCCCTTTTGTCTTCCTATTCAGTTCCACGAAGCAGAAAGGCAGTGAGATGAAGCGTTGTAATGAAATCCATGCCTGAACAATAAACTCCAGGCAGCAGCCATGATGGGCAGTGGACTGCGAAGTCATAATATTAAGTGCAAAATGACAACAACTGCTTTACACAACATCATATCGTGTTAACCTTAATAATTGTTTTCTAACACCATGAGGACCACCATGAGGACCACCATGAGGACCACCATGAGGACCACCATGAGGACCACCATCAGGACCACCATCAGGACCACCATGAGGACCACCATCAGGACCACCATGAGGACCACCATCAGGACCACCATGAGGACCACCATGAGGACCACCATCAGGACCACCATCAGGACCACCATCAGGACCACCATCAGGACCACCATGAGGACCACCATGAGGACCCCCATCAGGACCACCATCAGGACCACCATCAGGACCACCATCAGGACCACCCAGGATGAAGATGTCATGACAGCCAAGAACTTCAGCGCACTCAGCCTTGTTAATAATCAGCATGTATGCCAAAGTCCTCTTGAGCAAGGAGATGAAGTGCTCCGAAGAAGTAAATCTTCGGTCAGCTGAGTTGAAGTTATTACCTGGACCATTTTGGACATACTCATCTCACTAGCCTCCAGCATCTGCAACTGCTCTGTGGAATCTGCTTTGAGACGATACCTGCGTCCACTCCACGCGGATGTTACAGACAAATGGCGAGGGCTTGTCATAGCATCGGTACTGATGGAGGAAAGCAGGGATCATGGAAGATGACCAAAGTGCATGAAATGAAAATGCTGGGGCTGCTGCCGCAGTGTTCATAAAAGGACATATTTCAGCATTACTATGAGCAGGGGTTAAGTCGTTGCTCTCCTGCTGGTAACCTCCTGGTATTCAAAACAACTCCTAAACCTAAACCATAAACCTCAGATTATAAGGCAAAAAAGCTCAAGAGATTTTAACTCTTGTTGGCTCCTGTGAGATGTACATCACCCAGTCACACATGATCACCATCAGGATTTACAACTGCCTAATATCACCGCCAGCAGTACTAGCTGCTGTATGGGCGCAATGAAGCAGCAGCAGCTATCTTACATGGATTTGGTCCGGTGCTCCCGGGCAAAGCTAGTGGAGCACAGTGAATCAATTCTGCTCAAGAGTGAAAAGCCACTGGCGCTGCTCATAGCCCTGCTGGGCCGGGGGTTCTGATACAACTGACGCTGAGTAATAATGGCCACTTGCAGCCGCTCCACCTGATCGACCAGCACCTTGTAGTGGGCAGCCTAGTGATCAAAATCATCGTCATCATCATCATCATCAGGGAACCAATAATGTCAGCTAAGTTGCATAAAAACAGCAAACATGTCTCATGACTGTTGGCGGCCCTCATGTACCTGGTGGAACTTGTCATACTTGATCTACTTGATCAATCATGACAGCTCGTCTGTGGACTAAACAATAATCACTCAATAGCACTTAAATGCAGCAATTCAAATTAATCTGCAGAGCGGTGGGGCATTATCAAGGACATTGCTTTCACAATATTTACCATTGATGCAATCTTCTTGAGTGAGGGGACGCCCACTGTCCTACTTCCATGACAGAACTTGTCAAAAACCCTGCCGGCCGGGTTGCCATACAATTTTTATTCACAACATACATATGACATGTTAAGGAGAGGGGTCGTAAGAGATGAAATTTGCAACACTTCAGAATGCAGCAACTTTCATGAAGTCTCAGGCATTCTCAGAAACAGGAGACCATATTTACTTAGAAGTGCAATGCCTGTACTTGAGCAACACAACAAAAAAACTAAAAAAACATAGCATGGTCACTGATAAGCAGGCTGATGACTGTACTAACGTATTCTTGAAGAGAGTAGAGGCAGATCAAAGCCTCATAGCATTCATTAGCATCTTTACATCTCACCTGTCATCAAAGCCTCATAGCATTCATTAGCATCTTTACATCTCACCTGTCATCAAAGCTTCATAGCATTCATTAGCATCTTTAAATCTCACCTGTCATCAAAGCTTCATAGCATTCATTAGCATCTTTAAATCTCACCTGTCATCAAAGCCTCACAGCATTCATTAGCATCTTTACATCTCACGTGTCATCAAAGCCTCATTATAGCATTCATTAGCATCTTTACATCTCACGTCTGTCATCTAGGGACACTCACTAGTCTCAAACCTGCTACTCGGCTCACCTGTCATCAAGGGACACTCACTAGTCTCTAACCTGCTACTCTCACCTGTCATCTAGGGACACTCACTAGACTCAAACCTGCTACTCTCACCTGTCATCTAGGGACACTCACTAGTCTCAAACCTGCTACTCTCACCTGTCATCAAGGGACACTCACTAGTCTCAAACCTGCTACTCTCACCTGTCATCAAGGGACACTCACTAGTCTCAAACCTACTACTCTCACCTGTCATCAAGGGACACTCACTAGACTCAAACCTGCTACTCTCACCTGTCATCAAGGGACACTCACTAGTCTCAAACCTGCTACTACTCTCACCTGTCATCTAGGGACACTCACTAGTCTCAAACCTGCTACTCTCACCTGTCATCTAGGGACACTCACTGGTCTCACTTCTGCTTCGTCTCGGCTCACCTGTCAAGGGGTGTAGTTGGGTTCAGGAGAGGTAGCAGCTGAAACTGTTTCCTCAACCTAGCCATCTGGAAAGCTGTGTTACCATCGCAATCCACCACAAGCCGGGGGTCTACTGATGTGGGGTTCTCTGTCCCTAAGCTACCTTGTGTAAGCAGCTACAAGAAGGTTTGAAACACAGTTCTTTGTACCTAGTATGGTGTCAAAAGGTTTGCACTCACACAATTGAGCAGACTGAGATCATAACTGACACATCATACAAAGCGCCAAATTATATAGAGGAATCGTCTCACTAGTCTGGCACTATGCAAACTAGCATAAAGCACTTTTCATCATCTCAAGAAAGGGCAACACAGAGAATAACAATAATCCTTGAATCATCCTTATGTCCCCTCTTGTACAACCATGTTAAAACTTACATACTGCGTCAATATTGCGTAGGATGCATGAGCACTGCCCTGGATTGCAGCTATGTGCAGAGCTGTGGAACCTTCTGGGATATGTCTGCGGTAGCAGTAGTAGCAGGAGCAGTTGTCAGGCACCACTAGTAGTAATGAGTCAAAATAGTAGTAGCAGGAGCAGTTGTCAGGCACCACTAGTAATGAGTCAAAATAGTAGTAGCAGGAGCAGTTGTCAGGCACCACTAGTAATGAGTCAAAATAGTAGTAGCAGGAGCAGTTGTCAGGCACCACTAGTAATGAGTCAAAATAGTAGTAGCAGGAGCAGTTTTCAGGCACCACTAGTAATGAGTCAAAATAGTTAGCACACCATGGAATGCAGCAAACACCATAATAATGCTGGACAGAGTTGCTCCTCCTAATAAGCCACAAACACCATAATGGACTGAAGTACTCCTCCTAATATGCAACAAATAACACCATAATGCACTGAAGTAGTGCTCCTCCTAATATGCCACAAACAAGACCTAGTATCCTTGCCTATCACAAGTCACTGTTGTTAAAAAAATTGTTAAAAAATGCCATAATATTCATCATCATTATGTACATCCTGTTCATAGCCTTTTTAGAACTAAGTCAACATAAGACATTGACCATTGGACTAGTATGAGTAGTAATTGTAGCAGAGCGAGGGACTTCTTGCTAAGCAATAAATCAAGTATTGAGTCATATGAAAACCATGGCCACACACTCAAGAGATGAGTCATCACTATCGTCACATGGACACCATGGCCACACTACACTCAAGAGATGAGTCGTCACTATCGTCACATGGACACCATGGCCACACTACACTCAAGAGATGAGTCGTCACTATCGTCACATGGACACGATGGCCACACACTCAAGAGATGAGTCGTCACTATCGTCACATGGACACGATGGCCACACACTCAAGAGATGAGTCGTCACTATCGTCACATGGACACGATGGCCACACACTCAAGAGATGAGTCGTCACTATCGTCACATGGACACGATGGCCACACACTCAGGAGATGAGTCGGCACTATCGTCACATGGACACGATGGCCACACACTCAGGAGATGAGTCGGCACTATCGTCACATGGACACAATGGCCACACACTCAGGAGATGAGTCGGCACATGGACACCATGGCCACACACTCAGGAGATGAGTCGGCACATGAAAACCATGGCCACACACTCAGGAGATGAGTCGTCACATGAAAACCATGGACATATTAGTCAAGAGATGGGTGACATGGAAGCAGCCATGGTTTTATGACAATATTAGTGACATCAATGTCACTAATTACACTAATATTGTCATTGAAACTATTGCCATTACTCAAGAGATGAGTCACAGGAAAGCCGTGGCCACATTACTCTAGACATGAGTCACAGGAAAGCCGTGGCCACATTACGACTCTAGAGTAGATGAGTCACAGGAAAGCCGTGGCCACATTACGACTCTAGAGATGAGTCACAGCAGGAAAGCTGTGGCCACATTACGATAGAGATGAGTCATAGGAAAGCCGTGGCGACATTACTCAAGAGATACAAAATGATGTAAAGCTGTTAGCTAGTAGTACTAGTAGCAACATTTTGATGACAGCACTAAAATCTTCCTTATGGTCGCTGAAGTCTATCAATTATGCTTTGCGCTACCAAGTACACAGTACAACTGATTGTAGTGAATCAGGAATTGGTATGAACAAATCAGTCCAGTCTGCCTGCCTTACATGCAGTGAGCATCATCATTAGAATCTTTGGGCCAGCAATGCAGTTTCCACTGAGCTCCCAATGCCATTAGGCCTTGGACAGTCTCTGCATGGTCAAACCAGGCTGCATACATTAGAGGGGTGAAACCATGCGATGTACCCACATCAACAAGTGGCCTGAAAGCAAAAGCATAAAAAGCATTGAGCACAAAGTCAGTCCTAGAGATAGCCATCTAAACCATAAACCTTATGAACCATCTCTCTCAAGTGGTGAGGAATAAGCAGAGGACTAGAAATACTAGAAATGAAGCAAAACAAAACAGCCCCACAAATAAATTAGCACAGCAACTACAGCAACCACAAAATTTGAAAGTGAAATGTGAGATAAAAATCTACATTCAGAGAACTTAATGTCAAAAAGGCTGATCAGAATTAGCATTATGGTGTCATTACAATCATTGATTCATGCTCTTACTGCTTACAAATTTGAGGCTTTGGAAACTGACTGTGCAACCTGCTGACTGCCGCAGAATGTCCTGCTACACTCAACAAGAGAAGCGATAAGCCTGACATGGTTCTTTGCAGCAACGTAATGGAGACAGGTTCGTTGGTACTGCAGGTCTCGTGTCCATGGATTAGCACCAGAGAGGAGCAGCAGCCTGAACAAATCAAATCAAGCCATAAATTAAGTCTGTGTAAATTGCAATCCACGTCGTTGCTGACAAGGTTCGGTACCTGTACGACTCTTCGTCACCTAAATTGCAACTAAGCATGAGGGGTGTCGCTCCATCGCTCCTTCTTCCTTGATTAAGTGCTTTCAAAACAGCTTCCGCCAACGCCCCTGCTTCACGACTTTGTCCCGGCCTGCAATATTTGAAAACGATCAGTGCTATCACAGCCAGAAATGAGATGCAATAAAGGAGTAGGCGGGTTTCACCGTTGATCTGAAATGTATGAGGCGGTCAGGTGCTTCAGAACTTTGTAACGTTTCTCTTCTACGGTCACGTGGAAAGCTGTGTTGGATGAATGTTTTTGCAACCTTCCTTTTAACATATTGGAAATAGATTTGACTATCTTATCAATGACGTCAATATCTTGGGATAAAATTGCATCCATGAATGCTCCTGCTTTTTCATCTCCAAGGCTGCACTGCACAGCACGTTCCCCATTGGGATAATCCGATGCAGATGAGGGCGGCCGTTGGTGATATGGGTGTACGTGATAGGGTGCTGATTCAACTTTTTAAACGACCAGTACTACAGCGTCGATAGACTTGAGACCTCTGAACATGAAAATAATAATCAAAAAGGCAGTTTATTTTAACTGAAGAGCCTATTTCATTACTTAGCGGCGATGCTGATCCAGCAGATATCAGTCTAATGAATCCAGAATCAATCAAAGAAGGCCCACACAATCGACACGAGAAGTATATAACATAAAGGATTCTGTGTCAGCAGACTCAACTCTGATAGGATTCTGTGACTGATGATGACATGCCGCTAACTATGCCGCTAAAATGCAGATGTGCAAGATTAGCAAGATCTTCAGAGGATGCTATTTCATCACTATCTGAACTAGTACCTTCAGATGATCCTAAAAGCTCATCGTCATACGACATGAAACATGCGCATTAGGACATGTCCTGACAATGAATTACATGAATAAATCCCACTCATCGATGATTAGTCTGATGTTTATTCATGGCCTCAAAGTAAGTAAAGTTTACACATTACTCCTCAGAGTATCACCGAGGGAAGCTCTAGAAGCTATCCAGAGAAGCCATGAATCATGAAGCTGGTTGAGAGACGGAGATGATGATAATGTCCGCCATGACAGTATAATTATCATTAAGACAGACACCACAGTAACCACAGACAAGGTCCGCCTCATCAATGTCAACTAGTCCAGGGATGATCCAGGGATGATGATGATACATTGTCATCAGCCATTGCAACTTGCTGGCCTGCATTGCTGTAATTGCTGGCGGCATTATTGGTACTCTATACCTGAAGAATAGTCCACTCAACACCAACATCCCTGGATCCTACTTCTGCTGCAGTCTTACTAACCTGGTCAGAGTCAACGCCATGGATGAGCCTGACCAAGAAAAAATGTGTGGAATATTTAGAATATTCTCATTCAGTTGCGTCAAAGCGCTGCCTTAACCGCCGCCTTGAAGATTTCAGTCAATGTAAGCATGCTTGAGCTAAGCTCATTATGCTGACGGCGCCAGGACACAGCCTTAACGTCGTGGGACGTTGTACGCTTATTCACAGCAGCAGCAGGCAGCAGCAGGCAGCTAGGTCCCTACTTTAATGAGCCTGCTATTATGGGCTGCGTCATCATTAGCTGCTTCAAACACTCCGCTGTCCCTTCAGATTCGATGCTTATCGATGAAGCAGGGGTATGACCTAGTCTAAGAGAAGTGGAGATAATTACAACTGAACTCTGCTCATTAATCCAGAAATATAATAAGCCCTAGTTCTCATCACCTTTCGAGGGGAGTTGCTGGATTAAGGAGAGACTGTAGTAATTGGAAGTGTCTCCTCAGCCTTGCCATCTGCTGGAAAGCTGTGTTGCCATCGTATTCCAGCATCAGCCGTGGGTCAACATAATACTAATAATACTGGTCTTGCTACTGGTACTACTGGTACCTACTATATATTGCGCCAGTATCGCGTATGCTGCCATGCTATGGATAGAAGCAATAATGTGGAGGGCAGTGGACCCTTCTGTTTTATCCCTGTAGAACATAAAGTTTTTACTTAAGGTGTACAAGTTGGAGCACTCTTTATAAAAAGTACTTGAGTTCTAGGAATAATGGAGGGGCATCCATCAAGGCCATCTGCTGTAGTGAGTATGGAGACAAAAAACAATCAATATTACTTACGTTCAAATAGTTCAAAAGGCATCATTGACATCCTGCTCTCTTAGCCAGCAACGTTATTTCCATTGAGCTCCCATTGATTCAAATTAGAGTGCGTACATCAGATGAGGGGTAAAACGTATGCTGTACCCAGATCCAGAATGGGCCTGTGCGGCCAGAGGGGCACAATCGTTTTCATGAGTGACAGAGGCTGAATAGTACAGGCGGGCATCAATGCTTACACCAATGCATTCTGTTTTTAAAATCCTGCACTGAGTGTACTGAGTGTAAGTCTATGGTACATGCAGATACAAGATCTATGGTACATGCAGATACATGCCACTCTATCTGCATTGAATATGATATCATGTCCCTGATTTCTGTTGTGTGTTGTCCTTGGCTACTCTTCCTGCCGTCGTCTCACCACTCACCCATGTTGACTTAGTTGACTCGGACAAGTTATAATGTGGGTTTACTCAAATGCTGCTTGCTGTATTCAACAAAGAAAGCGATAATAATAAGCCTAACATGGTCGACATGGTCGTTCTTTGCTGCAACATGATGGAGGCAGGTGCATTCATCCTAGTAGGTAGGTCCTGACCCCATGGATGAATATGGTACCATCACTTTTTCTTCCATATTTAAAGCCTCTGAGGCTGCCTCATCAGACACTCCTTAATAAGCATGTCCCCTTTAAAAGTTTTAAATGGCATTTTCAATGTAGATTAATGTAATTAATTAATTAATTAATTACGTAATTAGATACCTTCGACCAGGGGCATTCTCTCCAACATCACAGTACTTTGTGATTTTTTTGTCTTCTGCATCAACGCTAATGAAGAATCTTGGGTCATAACGTTGTAACTTCAAATTACAACAAGAGCTCGAAGGTGATTATGGATTGCCCGTTGTTCTGTATTAAAATTAAGTTTTAAACAAGAATGAGCGTTTTCAACAGCACCTCAGCTCCAGAACCATCTGCTAGACAGTGTAAGGACAAATTTTGAAGTGTAATTGTAGAGTGGTGTAATTACGGTGGTTTTGAAAGGGGGGTGTAAATTGCTGTAAATTTCACCGGAAGGTAATTTACGGTTTACTGCCGTAACCGTAAGTTATCCAGCACTGATGAAGATGTTAGCAGCTTTAGGACCTCGTACTGTTTTTCGAAGACTGCCACACATAAGACTGGATTTGCAGTTCATTTTTGAAGCTTTGGCATTAAGAAATGTGGATTCGTTAAGACAATCTGCTCAACCGCATCTATTCCCTTGAGTGACAGTACCAATCAAGCTACATATAAAATAAAATGTCTCGTAGCAATCGAAGAAATTGCACATTCTTATTAAGTAAGTAGATAGCTCATCTCCAATAACTCTATTGTTTGCTTGTGAAATTTCCACATGGCATATCTATCCTTCATAGACTCCTGCTACCCACTGCTTTAGCTCATGTTAGCTTTTCCTCTCTTTCTCAGTCACGCAGTATTGAGAACGTTCGGAAACAATGTAGACTGTGTAGTACACATTGGACATTGATGCTGATGACATAGATCCCTATCGCCTTGAACCTCTCAGTTTACATACTATGCAAGTTCTTTCTAGAAAATTGCAAACTTTGAATGACTCATATGCTTTTCATTTTATAACATTAGTCTACGTAAAAATCAGACTTGAGCGCCAGAGCATGACTTGCCTTCCAATGTTAGGCATCTTACTTAGGTGTTGATGGTGATTCTCTTGTATCTCCCTCAAGACACCCCGTCAATGCAGACCATCATGAAGTGTGTTCAACACTGTCTTCAGTCTTGTTGTCACCTGTTGCAGTTGGACCTCCTCCTGATGAATCCCTCCTACTGCTTCCCGGACCCACATGCATGATCAAAGGACCAGATGCTTTTGTCTCACCAATTTTGACCAGTGCCAGGCGAAAAAGAGGAGGTCCAATCAAGAGATTGATCAAGATTATGGACATCTGCAGCAAAATAAATAAAACTGATCTAGGTCATGGATTTTTCAAAGAACAGAGGAGATTCCAACCTGAACCTTAGACTAGCAGGTCTATTGTCCAAACCAAAGAGGAAAGATCATTGAACACCCTTCATGACAGGGATTGCAAAATAAATCAATCAAGTGCTTCACCACCATGGCCATACCATGAACGTTTGGAAATGCGCCCCCCAATCTGGGAACCTGGTCCCTGCTAGACGTGCTAAGCCCATGGCGACGCCAGCCTACCATTATGGTTTCAGAGCTCATTAAAAATGGAGTGTGATGGTTAATCAATAAAGAGGAGAAGTGGCCCAATGCCTTGCAGCTTGAATTATACCTCTTTAATGATTCACTAATTGCTGAAATCAAATGTTCTTTGCATCTCAAGTGTTTGCTCCTCTCTTCTTCATCCCCACCTGTGTGACCATGCTCATCCAAAACAGCTTCCTGAATTCCGTCATAGTCGATGTAAAATAGCAACCCAGCCAGCTCCCCACATATATGGCAGCTAGGCGCACCAGACATACCAGTAATGCGGCACCAAACATGTCCTTAAGAGCATCCTGTATTTCAAAATTAAGGAATGCTATTACAAATTCAGGACAGGCAATCTACTTTATCCAAGGTAAGGGCTACCTTGAAATGCTTGCTTCCTGCATATGTTACTGCCTTTACATCCAGTCTAAATTATCTGTAACTACATAGATGTTACTCTGATGTAACTACATAGATGTTACTCTGATGTAACTACATAGATGTTACTCTGATGTAACTACATAGATGTTACTCTGATTAGACAGAGTTACTTATAGTGCAGGAGCCTGAAGAGCCATCCTGAATAGCAGTCCAACAGAGCAAACAAGATATCTGACTGAATGTAGCTTTATTGTAATGCCCCCACCAGCTTCAAGCTTGCTCCTGCAAGGCCAAAGAATGCTACATTGCTAAGCCCCATGATCTGAGCTAGCATCCCATGCAGTTCCTCCTTTTCCTTCTCCATGCGTTCATGCCGCCGATTCACTGCAACCATGCCCATGGTCACACATGCAAGCAGTGGCTCAGCATCTAGGTAGTGTGAGATCTGGAAGATGGTGGTAGATAAACCCAGTACTGCAAAAGGCTTGAACCTGAATAAACAAGGATGTTAGAGAACATTGCAGTTGTAATGCCCTTCCCTTTCTTAGTTAAAAGATTTCAGGGAGTCAACTCAATGAGTGTATATGTAGCACTGGCAGTACCCTACTGCTAGCATGCACGTGGAACTGGCACTGCTCTACTGTCATGTTCTGAAGTACATGAACATTATGTGGAGGTATGTCCGTGGCCTTGCTACAGTGCAAGCAGATCAGCAGAATGTCTTCACACTTCACACCTGCTCGTCCCAGCCTCCATACCAGAAGTACGTGGGTTCATCACAAACCCTAGAAGTAGGCCCCCGCACACTCCAATGGACATTGACAGAGCAACAGAGAGCGCAGGTAGAGTCAGGTTCAGAAGGCTGACGGTCCCTCCCACAGCTTTTGCAGGAAGAATTGCCTGAATACAGCAAGAGAGTTCATCAATCAACATGCATGTGCAAGGGTTTACATACATACTGAAGGAAAACACCTTCAAGGGCCTACTTGTATGGTGTCGTGTATCAAAGAGTCTAATTTCTTACCGCTCTGATAAGCTCTATATTCAAAGCGAATGCCATGATCACGATCACATCTTTGACCACTACAACAGCCATCACTAAGGAACAGAAAGGACCCTTCCCCTCCACCTCCTTGAGAACAGCGATCTGGAGGGTGCAAGAAGAAGAGTTGCTGGACATGAGGGCGAGTGCTAAAATGTCTTCTGCAATATGATGTAGGAGATTTGTCAAAGATGAAAATGCTTTCAGTCATGACTTGTAGATGAATTTCTCCGCGCAAGCTAGGCAACACAAGTTACAAAGCCCCTGTGACCCATGGAGAGATAAGAACATGACACTACTACAGTCAGAGATTGTATGATGAGTATTGGTTTTATAGGGCAGGGAGGGAGAGTACATAGTAAATACCAGAGTTCTTTAAACAGAAGACTCTGCAAAAACAATGTGCACCCTCTTCAATATGTAGGTCCAGTTTGCATATCACCTAATCTCTTTCGCAGGTAAGTTTATAAGGGTAATTGAATCACCACTGAGTGCCTTGGACATCACTTTACTTTTAACTCACAGCAGATGCAGGGGATCTAGTCATCATAAGTGTGGCACCTAAGCTTGCAGTGGCTAGGAGGTGACGGGCATCCATCTCAGGCATGAGAGGAAAAGTAAGGAAGATGATATCGAATGCTAAGTAGCAGAATGCCCATGACGCAGCACAAACTCCTATTGTGATGCCCAGGACCTGAGAATGAGCGCAGAAAGAGAAAGGAGGGAGGGATGTACATTCGCTTACACCCAGGACCCTCATACCACATTGAGAAGCATCTTTCTTTGGTGGTGGTATGAAAGGTGCAGAATTTGGATTGTAAATTGTATGCAGGATGCACTGTTATGTAGCATGGTCTTAAGCTGAAAATAAGCTAGCAGCTTGTCCAGTTCTCAAATTGAAGATATAGAGGGGAGCAGTTACTTATTAGGGCACACCTGACAGCCGTAAAACCACAATTGCTGGCAGATCACTCATAACCTTATACAATTGAAGCTTGCCTGCTTCCTTGATTTGGACAGCTGAGGCCAGTCCAGCTCAGCACCAGCTGCCAGGCCAATGACACTGAGACATGCACCTTCTACTATGTTTAAGTCTAGAACTGATTCTTTGGATAAGATTCCCAGCAGGTAAGGCCCACACACAATGCCTGATATCAAGTAACCTGTCATAATTGAGTGAAGAGGTGTCAGCTCTTGCTTGTGATGTGAGGGCTAAAGAACCCATGCCTGTGATCTGAGGTAATTTCAGAAATCGGGAAAATACCAATCCAGAATAATAGCTAAACGGTGCCTGCGAAATAGACGACATATTGTTTCAAGGAAAGACAGAGTTTTAGAAATCATGTAAAATCATACCACAATTGCAGCTACCGATAGCGCAACGATTACGTGTTGCCACATTTTGCTACTTGATAGAACTTTGATTGCGCTTTGACCGAGGTCAATCGCATCATGCGCAAAGCCCAAGTGTGGTGAAGGGGATAGCACTTCAGTCCCCATACATTGTATCTACAATTCAAAACATTACGAAGGTACCCTAATTATTTACTAAGTTATCACAGAGCTATGTGCGAGAGCATCAGATTTCTCCGAGACCAGTTTTGGGTTACAGTATGAAGTGCTACTGCATACTTTGTTGAACTGTTGAGAAATGAACTGAAATCAAGCGACGCACATATTTATTTTGCGAACATGCTGGTTCAGGGCTGAGAAGTTGATGTTTCACTGACTTGGCTCTAGTGGGCAACTTTGAAGTCCAATAACATTTTTTAGGCTATCAATTCAGGAAAACATGAGGACTTCATAGTTGGATCGGTAGCAAAGATTCAGTACACCTATTGCTATGCCTTGTAGTATAGGTAGCGAGTTGGCAGCAAAGAGTGCAATAACTGAATCGACTTGACAGTTGCATGAATGTCTAGGACATGAGCCCAGATGAGCAGAGATTGTACAGATAACATTAAGGAGTTACGTCCAGTTAGATGTGCAATGCAGTGTGAGACAAAAATGATTATGCTCTCTACTTGACAAAATCAACTTGCCAGTTGTGCATTCACCAATTTTTCAGAGAACGGTAGCACATACTTATGCTTGATTAATATGATACATACATGCATGATTATCAACATGTTTGAAAGACTTATCGTCAGACAATTCAATAGGGATGCTACAAACTGTGATTCATGAGGTTGGCATAGAGTTCAGCATGAGACAATTCTCTGGTAGCCCTCATGGATGCAGCAGCCTTAGGATACAGATTGTGAACAGACGGACCTCTAATTCATCTCTTGTGCCTTGTTAAGCAGGGATTGCTCTCATATCGGCAACATTTTTCTGTGCATGGTGCATGAAGCTTGGTGCACGAAACTACCAACAATCAAAACACCCACGAAATAAGGCATACAACATCATTTGGACTTACGCACTTGAGAAATCTTATATAGAGGCAATTTGTTCATACTGGATCCAAATAATTCTCACAGCTCACCACGCATGACGTATTCACAAATACATTACAACGTTCACTAGTACGCAATAATATTATTAAATGCATATGAATGTGTAGAGCTTTGAACATTAGAGAAGTTGAGAGAAGCTAAACAATGCACAGCGTTAAGTGATACCGTAACCAGACTATGTATCAATTTTTTAGAATTATTAGAGCTTTGGGTCGGTGGCATTGGTAGGGGTCCAATAATGTAAAATTTGCACGCAGCTTCCGTACTTCGTCCCGTACTAGAAATCGGCATTTTTGATATATGTGAAACATGGAATACAGGACATTAGCAGCAAGTTAATTTTCATTAATTACTGCCGATCACCGGACGGTCGTGATCCTGTGTTAGTCTGGCCGACGATTTAATGTAGAGCTTTGCAAATTCTTAAGAATTTTCGCACCTGCGGCAATCGACATATGACTTCTGCAGGTCCCCTTTTTGTTGTGGTGGTACTTTTATCAGTCCAACATTTCACATGTACAGTTCATTCAAAAGCACGCTTTTGTGCGCTGGGCGACTTCGGTGCTGATGCATTAGGTGGCCTGGGGCTTTCTCAAGAGGGTACCACGGCAGCGATTGTCAAGGCACTTGACAAGCAGGATCGCCTTGATGGCATATTAGCTCTTGGAGATACAAACTACCCAGGTAGCTGAAATCTTGATTCTTCACTTACGACCCCGACAGAAGTATTTCTTGCTTTGCAGTGGGTAGCGAGGCAACGATTGATCAGAATGTTGGGAAATATTATGGGTAAGCCCCTAAATTGGATTAAAGTTCTTATGTCTGCAGTCAGTTCATAATACGCTCCCTGAAAGCGGACTAAAGTTATGATCTCTAATGTTGATGACAAATATCTGAGATTTTGATTGTGCTGTGTCAGGGAATCATTAATTTATTTGTGCATGAGTCAGCAATGATGTTAGTGCTTCCTCTCTTCACAAGTTTTTGCAAACAATGTCTGCTGTCTTACATGCTATTTCCATCAATTAGGTACTCATCTTCTCCTAAATGCAATACGTGCTTCAATGTGATTTAAATTTTCCAAAAAATGAATAATGATCACATGCCCTTGTATCAACTTTTCAGGCAATATGTTTGGCCCTCCAAATCAAAGCTGTCCAGCGGGGCTCCTGACCAGATCAACAGGTTCTTCCCCTGTCCAGGAAACCACGATTGGTGAGCATAATGTAACATTGTGAATCTAATCTCAAAACAGGTGTTGCAATCATTGTGAGCCTGTTTCTGTATTTTAATTAATCTTTTACCTAGAGCATCATATCATTTGATAGCATTAACCAATGAGAGAGTCATCATGTCATGATGCTTAGGGGCAATCGGAACCCTGGGTCATTGGATGCTTATCTAGCATACATGCCTGTATCTGGCCGTACAAACTATGACGTTGTGGTGAAGGATGTACATATCTTCTCCCTGGACAGCGACCCCAATGCAAACAGGTACTTAAACCCTAAACCCCTGATCATTTGAACATGTTCACAACATGCGAAGGCCTTCCCATCCTGTTGAAATGCCAAATATCATTCAGAATTACATCCTACTGCATTGGATATTTCTGTTGAATGTCCCAAAAAAGCAAGCATTGAAATAGCTGTTCATCAGTACCATGTACTTCAACTGAGCCTGGTCATCAGTACCATGTACTTCAACTGAGCCTGGTCATGGCATCAGGTTCAATGGCACCAGCTCAAAATCTGCTCAAGCACTATGGCTGAAAGCAGGATTGGCTGCTTCCACTTCAACTTGGAAACTAGTCATCTTCCATCATCCACCCTTTTCCAGCAGCTTGCATGGCAGTACATTGTACATGCAGTGGCCCTTTGCTGAGTGGGGGGCGACTGCTGTGCTCAGTGGACATGACCATGCATACGAGCGCTTTGTCAAGCATGGCACAGGGTTTCCTTATTTTGTGAATGGTCTGGTGAGTGGCCTCCTCACAAAAATATTTTAAATTGTGGGTATGGTTTCTTGTATGGAAATTGGGATGTGGAGTGTGGCAGGGTCTTACACTGAGGATGTGCAATTGAGATCTTCCTCAATGATAAACTTCAATGTTCTGTTTAGATACAGGAAGTGTTAAGCTTCATATGCCTGCTAATTGATATTACTGGGATGCACTTGCAAGCTACAGGCCTTCCTAGTTAACCTTCCTGTCCCTTATGTAGGGCGGTGCCTACATGTACCCCTTCACGAAAGAGCCTCTGGAGGGGAGCCAAGCCAGATTCTCTGGCAGGTCCTCTGTGCAGCTCATTGAAGCTGACAGCACACGCATGGTGTTCAAACTGTTAGCAGCTACTCATCAGCTACCTGCCGCACAGGTTCAGACCCAGGGACAAAAGGTTTTGGACGTATTACCCAATGTTGCCACAGAGGAAATGGATTGCTATGGTGAGTGAAGCATGGAAAATATAAGTAGCTGCTGCGGCTGAGCAAAACTTTGTGTAGATTACACTGAACTCAGACTCGGAGCAAAAACATTGGTCGTACAGGCCGGAAACTGATTCCTGACACTGCGATTGAGGGCAACAGATGCCCCCTTGATCCGTAGCTCTATCGTACACACTGTTGTTTCCTCCTCGTGCCTTGCACTGTATCATTGCAGAGGTCGTCAAATCCGCCTCCGGTGGGAATCTCTATGGACCCTGCCATGAAACTCTGACTGGACAAGGCTCAACGGTCAACAGCGTGGCGGTGGGATCCAGCCAGTTATCTGTCGAGAAGGATGTGAGCAAGCAAGGAAAAGGTTTGCAGCTGTCATTTGCAGCAAAGAAGAGGAAGTATGTCACGAAACATCGCGAATATTGAGCTTTTAATAGCTCCCAGTCCTCTTTAAATAGACTGTAGATCTGAAAGAAAAATGTATGGTCCTTGATGAGTATGACAGCAGAATGTTATCTCCTGTATTGATTGGTGATTTGATTTCATCTTCTTTTTTATAAGGATGCTAAGGGATAGATGAATTTCTGTAGATGGAAGGACCCGCAGATACATGATTGCCCACCATGCTAACTATGGGAGTGTGGGAGATAATGAAGATTCATTTTTTTTGTACTGCGTAGCTAATGCTGCTACTTAGCCCATTGGCCATATTTTGTGGGACTTCAGATCATACTATTTTATCATACTATATCTTCAATCTGATTGAACATTGCTCTCTGCTTCTCAACTTATTAGCATTATTTCTCCACAAGAAGAGGTGATGACAAACATTGACGGTCTCAGTGTCTGAATATATGGCTTAGTAACAAGTTTGCATAGTTTAGACCAGTAATCAAGAGAAGTCGGCACCATAAACAGTGCAATGACAGAAGAGGTACTGTAATTGTGTCACGGTCTAACACTGCACCGGTGTAACGCTGCGCTAGAACTAGGTTATGAGGCATGCTGCCTCACTACTAAAGGTGGGGATTTAGATTAGGCGACCGGATTCGCCTGTCAAGGTTGCTGGGGTTCTACACTTCTAGCTTTGCTTCTAGGAGTGCAACTTGCCACCTGACTGCAGACTGACCTGTCTGTGGAGGGCTTCTAACAATTAGTGACCTTTGAATTGATCCGATCTATATGTTAATAGCCAAGTTGCCCAGAGTCGATGATCGATAGATCGACTGAAGCAGGAGACCCGATACCCGAACTAAAGGAGGGTGAGTACTAAGTCTAAGATTAAGGGCTAAGTTAAGATTAAGACTAAGAGCAGTATTACAAAGAAAGGCAGTTGAAAAAGAAGGCAGAATGCCTTCTCCTATCCTTTAGTAACCAGATTGAGCACGATCAGGAATGTGAGGTACACCCGTACCTCACACACTCACAAACGTCTCACAAAGTTCAGTCATACGTCAATTCAGTCATGCGCTGTGACAATTGAACGAAGGATGGATCTGAATAACAAGTAAATCTCTGTCCACGCAGCGCGCAACAATCCAGTAAGGTATCTAGAAAATACATGAACCAGAATTACTGTGACTAACTAAGCTTCAGTCCCTCAATGCCTGTAGAGGGCGCCACTGAAGCTGTTGAGGTTGGCAAAGAGTCAGTACTGACAGGCAACACGCTGTTATTAGTTTCCTGAAGACCTGCAGTAGCTGCTATTACATGTGCATCAGAAGCAGGGTGATGCCCTGGCTGTACAAGACTTGCCACGACATTGATGGCACTGCTGCTGCGTGATGAAGGCGCATGGTTGTTAGCAGTGTTGCGGTTACGGAGCCGTGTAGCAGCCTCCATGATGGCAGCTACCACATTCTCCCCAGCCTTGCGCATCTCACCGTACATCTGATTATGAGCAAGAACAAGCTGTGCGTTGGCAATGCGATAAGTAGCAGCTGTGATACCAGGCTGATGTATTGGATGTAACAAAACAAGGAGAAGCAGAATAGAGGAAACTCAAGTCTCAACAAAAAGATTATCATCGTTAGAAGCAGGCATTACCTGCTGGTTCAGTGTCTCCCTCCTTGCATTGCTCATGGTTAGAAGCAGGCATTACCTGGTTCAGCGTCTCCCTCCTTGCACTGCTCATGCTCCTCTGATCTTCAACACTCTCCCCGACTTCATTCTCATTGCTCCCACCACCAGCATCTTTCCTCTCAGTCAGCCGTCCTGCTGCTGCCTTAACCTCAGCATATGCACCTGGATACCATTCTTTCACATATCTCTGATTGATGCAAAAAAAATTGAATAAAGAGAAAAGAATGCACAGAACAGGAAGTGGGCTTTGTCACACTGACACCCTGCCTGTGTGAGGGACTGCAACCATTTATGCAGCCAACCAACTAACCAACTGCAACCATTCATGCAAGACACTCCTGGTTGTTGATATCACACTTTGTTCTATGTTCATGCGTGAAATGATGAGCATTGGAGTCCGAGATTTGCTATGGCATGCATCATGAGTTGATGTCATTAAGATGCAGTTGAGGAGACGAATTGTGGACTCTTGATCAAGAGCGCAGTGCTTCTTCCTGCAAGACCATCACTAATGCTTTGAAAACCATGAGATACAGCAAGACCATCTTCAAAACAAGCAAGGAACGAATATGCCGTTAAGACATTACCCACTTGCAATATTCATATGATGTTTGTATTTTATATCAACGAGATGCAAAGGCACTGTCTCACTTGATGCAGCCTTCCCTGCAGCAATGCCCACAGCATCCAGCTTAGCACGTGCAGCCACAATCTTGGCTTTGGTTTCTGGGGGTATGGAGGCTTCCGCCTTGGCCTTGGCTGAAGAGTAGCTGCTACTGGCAGCTTCTGCAGCCCTTCTTAGGCTGGCTCCCAGAAACATGCCACCTTTCCTGAAGCCCTCAGTGATCTGAGAACAAGACAATGAATGAGATGTTGTAATTGGGACCCTTCTGATCTGCCACATCATAAACAAGTTTTGTGAGCTCTCACCAGTACACATAGTACACAACAGCAATTACAGCAGTGTCATAAATACTTTTTGACATTCTGGTCTGGAAGCTGCTGAAGAACTGAGGTATTGTTTGATTAGTGTTCACAGAGTGCACAGAGGTCGTCCTTCTTATAACGTACCTTCCCTTCACTAGTAGACTGAGGCCCTGGTGTTGTGTTGGAGGCCTCCCTGCTCTCTACACCTGTAGCCTCCTGCCCATCATCCCACGTTGGGGTAGTAGCAGGCTTTTCAGCAGCTTCCTCAGCATTGACACTACCACCACTGTAAGCAGTGGCCTCCCACAGAGCTGCCTGGATCAAAGCAATATCCTTCTGTCCAATCTCTGTTAATGAATGAAATATGTTCCAACACGTAAGAGCATTGGATTCAGGGATGAATTTACCAGCTTAGCCATGCCCACCTTACAATATTTACCTGAGGCCTATTATAGGTAGCCACAATTTTTGTTGAGGAGTAAAGATATGCCACCTGCCTTTCTGCAGGATGACGCAGTAGAATGTCACTTCCACCTCAGAAGTAGTAACAGCAAAAGTGTATGTGAAGTCGTCAGTACTGAGACAGGGCATCGCTGTGCTCACCGCCCAACTCACATCTCCAACCTGATGAATCATGAGAGTATTAGAGGAGGAGATATCATCATGACGACATTCACAACAAGGCTTAGATAGATACAATCATATCAGCGCAGAGTACCACATCTTGCCTCTGCTTCTTGACAAA
Source organism: Chlamydomonas eustigma (assembly GCA_002335675.1). Taxonomy (NCBI): domain Eukaryota; kingdom Viridiplantae; phylum Chlorophyta; class Chlorophyceae; order Chlamydomonadales; family Chlamydomonadaceae; genus Chlamydomonas; species Chlamydomonas eustigma. The sequence goes on along the minus strand of BEGY01000037.1, from coordinate 2,329 downwards.
GATGCCTAACATCTTCATGTAGCTCTAAATAATTTCTTTTTTGTGTTGCAGTCGAGTGATTAGGTGTAGATGCAAGTTGGAAACAGTTCCATTCGCCAGAATGTCCTCTGCTGATTGGTCTTAGGTACCTTTGCTTGATATTCACCAGAGCTGTTTTTGCATAATTCAAAAGAGCCCTGCGACAGAAGTGATTGTAGCCCACCTTGGACCTGTGAAAGTTCAAAACAGTCGGGAAAGCAGGGATCGCGATTATTTTTGCAACACGATGATGAAATGGTGAGAATAGATAGAACTAGCATGTTTGGCAGAGGAAGAGTACCACAAAACTTCGGTGTTGTGAGATTCAAAGCTGCAATTCGATTCTCACCTGGTACAGCGATGTTGAGTCACCTACTCTAAAAACAACGTTCGAATCAGTCATTTGATTCTCGGCAGAAACTAACAAGTATCTTTCATGAATGGAGCTAGGGCGCAACGACAAGTACGGTTTAATACGTGAAGCCGATACACACAAATGCAAGCGTGATGCACTCAAGCCCGAAAGCTGTGAACAGAAGTACCATTAGAATGTCAGACTTTTAACGATGACGGGCAAAAGAGCATATTGCTATTTCTACTTGTTAGCTGTTACCTGAAGGAAGATCACAGATTTACACGCCTTACAGGAAGTTTCATATAGCGCATTCTTAGATAAAATAGATACTCACATAAAGATCTAATGATTATGCAATGTACTTAATCTGAGTCTCAATTCAATCTGTATCACATCAGCCATGGAGCGGGTCAATCACCGCCTCTGGGTTTCAAGGACATCGGCATGAGCTGTGCTTTCCTTGTCACTGCTGCTCCTACTGAACCCAATCCACCTCCCCCCACTCCCCTAACACTCCCCTCCTTCCCACCTGAGGATGCAGCAGAGTCCCCATCAGAGGACAGCACCCATCTGTTCACACTTGGAGCACCAGGCATGGCAGGCAACACCAGCCTTCCAATAGAGGTGCCTGAAGATGCACCTACAGGTACTTGGACAACCTTTCCCATCATCCTACCAGAAGCCACTCCTTTGCCTATGCTTGCCTGCCATGTCAGCAGAGGGCGCCTCCTCATCTGCCCCTCTGATACCGCTGCACTGTATATAGAGGCAGCGTCAGAGTCATTGTCAACAGATGCACTGTACCGCTGCTGAGAGGGTAATGGAGGCAGGCTTGGCTGCCTGGCAGCAGGAGCAGCAGTTCCTGCCACTGTGTCCCTGGGGCTGTGAGCCGCATTCCAGTTAGCATGCCCGATACTGTGGCTACGTGCAGGGCCTGCTGGGCCTGACCCTAAGACCGAAGCGGCCTGATTGACCTGCATCTGTCCTCCACTCAGAAACAGAGGGGAAGTAGCCACAGGAAGCGCGGCATCAGCAGAAGCAACTTGCCTCCCCACTTGTTGCAACTTTCCAGCTCCCGGTTTATGGCCTCCACCCCCACCTCCTGGGGACTGAGACGATGGCGCAATAACTCTATGCTTTGTGCCATTAGGGTGCTGTAATAGCTGCTGGCTTCTCCTGACTTCTTCCGTTCCAGAGTTCCCAATCCCTGCTGCTCCTGCTCCATGCTGCTGCTTCTCCCCAGTGCCCCTGCTAGGAGGACCCTGAAGAGCCCCAGTGTGAAGCTCCACAGCAGGTCCCTTCACTGCATGCCGCTGCACATCCTCTGGCCTCAGCTGTGGCCGATGCTCAATCACTTCCTGAAGCTTCCGGAACCTCAGTCCTGGGTCCCGGAGCCTTGCCTCAGCCTCCCGCTTCTCCTTATTGAGGTTCTGGCGGCGCTGCCTGCGATAGTACAGCTCTGCTGTTGCCAGGTCCTTGAAGCCCCACTCTACCATCAAAGCCTCCAGTTTGGCCCGGTACCTCTGTTGCTTGTTTACAAAAGTAGAGCCTGCATTGAGCAGTTATGACTGCCTTTGTACAGACAAACACATTACCTTCATTTGGTGACATCATTTGTTCAGACAAACACATTACCTTCAGTTGGTGACATCATTTGGCTTGGTTCCTCAGCTACACTGCCAGGCACTTGACTACTGCTGTCCCATTGTCTGCCGGTTCCGTGGCCACCCTGTGATGCGACTGTAGTGGAAGGAGAAGCAGGACCAGGATGAGCCTCAACCCAAGCCTGGACAGTGGAAGGTGCTGGATTGGTTACGGAGCTGCCACCTACAAGACGAGTACCTAGTTCTAATGGTACCATGGGAAGGGATTGGGCCTGCGGCTGATCAGGGACCATCAGTGCAGGGGGACGCAGGTTGATTAGTACCTGCTTTGGAGCTGCTGAGGCTCCGAGCT
>BEGY01000036.1:469421-500118 GCA_002335675.1 Chlamydomonas eustigma | reverse complement strand
AGATTTTCTCACTTGCGATGGCGGACGGACAGTCGTAGCGGCAGTTGTTGCTGCATACGTTTGTCCTGGAACGACGACATTTCCAGCAGAAGCTAGAGAGACTGCAGGTGGTTCAGAAGAACCAGAAGCAACAGCCGAAGCTGGTGTCGTCGTTGGAATGACCCGCTCATTAGGAGGGGGTCCAGGAGACTTTGATTTAGGAGCCATGTCTGTAAAAAGACAGAGGGAAAGAAGAAATCAACTGTGAAGAGTTGATAAAAGCCAAATGAACGCAATAATTGCGTCAAGTGGAATCAATATGCAAAGATATTGATGGAAAGTCTATAAGGAGACTGTAGATTGTAAAAGAATTTACAATGAGAGGTAAAGGAGAAGGTGCGGCAGAGAAAGCGAAAAGGGAACCTGAGAAGTTGAAGAGACAGGGGAAAATTTTACTTACGGAGTTGTTAGTACTAGGCGGAGAACTTGGACCTGCTCTGGAAACCAAATGTAACGTTGGAAACGTTATATGAATAGAATAGAGTTAATCTAGAGCCCCGACCTCGCTCTAAATAGTCTGGCCCACCATTCCATGGGAAGTTAGCCAGTCCTAGAACGGACGCCCGTGCGGATAACGGGTATTCGTTACAGGTGGGCTACCAATTTAATTATGACTTTCTGGGCAAGGTAGGTGTATTAAGGATGAGCACCTTCATAACTCCCGCTTTAGAGTACTGAGTAGGCGTGCTTAGAGGGTTCTCTTTGTTTTCATGCGCCTGTCCTCATCACCCTTAGTGCTGAGTTTGCTTTAGAAACACAGGAGAAGTGCAAGATACCATGATGGTCTCCACACTAAACTATCGTTGCACTTAAAAACACTTGCTACAGGGCACTTCTTGTACTCCAGCCAGTGACATTCTGCAGTCTTACTTGGAGAGTACTCATTGCTGGTTTCATTCAGGAGGTAGCCTCCCTAGTTACATTAGGTAGCTTTCCCGATCCATAGTACCATATAACAACATAGAAGTGTACATTCAGGCTACATCACAGCGTAGGTTCACAAAATACAGATTGATAAATAAATCCACACTACCCTGATAAATTATCAGGAAAAATATTTTCATTGGGCTCAGAAGATACATCCCCTTGTCCACTCAAAAAAGCAGGCTATCATTATCATCTGTATAATCGTGATACATTTACAGCTGTTCATGTTACTAGAATCTTCATAACATTCTTAAATACAGCTTCCAGAAGGATGGAAGCTAGGAAAACTGCGATGCACACACAGTTACAACAGCTAGCAGATCCGAGATTGCTGCCTAAAATCAGCATGTCATGTCATTTTCAGGTGGCAAGACCTGCTGCACAAAAAACAAGTCTTTCAAGACATGCCATTTTTTTTACAGAAGTTGATGCCAGCCTTGACTCACAATGCATGGCTCTTCATTTTTACTATTAAATTATGTTCATAAAATATGATGCAGGGTCCTGCATGTTGATACACCTAAAGGTTCATCAATCTGTACAGTACTGCTTAATCGTCTTCCTCATTCATAGCTTCGAACCGCGCAAGTTTGCTTGCCAAATCTGAATTCAGTCCTGAAGCAATCATTTCCTCTGCAAGCAGCGCATCTACATCTTCCATATCCTCCATACCCAAGTCATCTCCGTTCGTCACAGCTGAAGGCGAGAAGTCAAAATTATCATGATCAGGATACCCTGGCGGACGCGCAGCAGTGGCAGAGCTGTATGTTGGCTGCTCCTCTCCCAACATGAGCGTCCCTGCAGCTGCCAAGTCCCCATTACCCCAGCCCCCTGACTTCACAGGACCTCCCGGCACCACTGGTGGCGGCGGCAAAGGTCTGGCAGCCAGCTTCACTGCCGACGGAGTCACAAAGCCACCACTCTTATTGCTAGTGCTGTTGCTGTCAAGAATTACTACGTCATCATCATCCTCTCCACGTGAGGTAGATTTGCTCTTGGGAGCTTGCGCTGAAGTGCGCGTCCCAGCATTTGGCTTCCCTATTTTGTATTTGGATTGCAAACTAGCCCATGGGTCACCTTCACCTGGTTCCTCCTCTTCCATTAAGTGAGCCAGCATAGAGTCAGTGGACAAAGCTAGGACAGCGCTAACAGGCTTGCCAGCAATTGGAGGCAGAGCGCAAACTGGTTTGGCTGAAGAAGAGCTTGATGCAGAGGGCTCACTTGACACACTGAGGACAGGTAGAGATCAGGTATTTAGTTAAGTTGAAGCATGTTGTATGTCAAAGGGTTGAGGAGGGGAAAGGTATCTCACCCTTCTGCTCTTGATGTTAGAGAAGGGGTTGGAGGTGCATTATCCAACAGGCGCAGTGATAAGGGTTGTGCCTGAGGACACAAACTTAGGTGTGTAATTTCTGAAAAGTTCACGGTTGCAACAAATCAAAGAGGGATGACTTTTTACAACACTCACTTCTAATTCATGAGTTGGCAACTCCAGAAGACGGTCTACTTCAGCCAGGTCCGCGTCGAATGATTTTTTTTGCGCCGGAGCAGTAGACTTTTTGTTGGGCCTACCTGATTCGCTGGCTGTAAAGCTTACAACAGCATCTACGGGGTGACAAGGTTAAGGGTGACAAGGTTAACACTTTTGAGAGACTCTCAGGCTTTAAAGCATTAGCGGTAGCTTCAATTTACCAGCCATTACGTAGTTCGAGTTCCATGTTTGAGTGTTAGTTAATGGATCGGGACTTAAAGGCTTTCCAAGGTGGCCCGACGCAGCCTCACTACAAGTAGCCATAATTCAATCATTTAAAAAAGTATCAAACGGCGTCAAAGTCAATCCACCAAAAAGTTCTAAACATTTGCTTGTACCTGACAGGTTTTGAGGCCACAGGTGGCTGCAAATTCTCAATATTAGGAGGGATTGGAGGAGCTACTGCTGCAGGTTTCTCTACACGCGCGTCATAGGTATTCAGCACAGGCAAGGAGGATGTTCCTGGTTTTAAAGATCATACCAGTGCTAGATGTACACCCCATATCCTGTTTACTTGATTTGTTCCCTATGATTCTGAAGTTAAGAGTAATTTCCCTGTAATTGGAAGAACCTCAGGATAGAGCGAATATGAAGAAGTTTACAGTGCACAATTAATCTCAGCAGAGCATTTACGATACAAGAAATTAGGTTGGTCCAGACTCAAGGGACACCGTATTCCCGTACATGGTGTCGCTATTAGTTCACCCCATTGTGAACAAGTATCTCCGCCTCCTGTGCTGTCGCTCTATCTTCAGGATGCCACATTATGCTGAAATTGGAAAGGTTTGTACTAAAAAGATTTTGTCTCTGCATGATGATGTCGAGATTTACTAAACCTCCTTCTTGAACTCCAGGCGAGTAAAGATTTGTTCCTTGGAAATCCCAAATGTGGAGCTTTTAACTTCGATTCCAAGCTATCTTTCGCCTCAACCACCTCAAGTGGCGTGGCTTTCGCTGTAAATGCGATCAAGAAGGCTGAGAGGGTCGATGGAACATTGAAGATATCCTACTCAACGAAGAAATACAGTGCAGATTGCACTGTGGATCCTGCTGGGAAGGTTCAAGTAGCGGCTTCCTTGGCTGACGTTGCCGCCCCAGGCTTGCGATTGTCTGGGAGCGCAACGTTACCTGATCCCTCCTCTGCAAAGCTAAGTGTAGACTACGTATTCCCGTATCTGAGCATCAAATCTTCCGTCGCTCTCACCAGCGCACCACTGATCGACGTGGCAGCTGCAACCAGCTACAAGGGTTTCCTACTTGGTGGAGAGACAGCTTATGACACCTCCATGTCTGCTCTGACAAAGTACAACTTGGCTGCTGGCTATCAAGCTGGTGACTACCAAGTTACTGTAGCCCTTGCTGACAAGGCATCAACTGCCAAAGTCTCATTTGCACATAATGTTGACGGTACGACAACAGTGGGCGCTGAGGTTGCCCGCAAAGTGTCATCTGGAGAGACCACTTTCACTCTAGGCTATGCCAAGAAGCTGACAAGTGGAGCTCTGGCCAAGGTCAAGGTGAGGATTGAATTGAGGGATTAGAGGCATGTATATCCGTTTTTTTTGTGGATAATGCAGGATGCTGTGTGAGGTAGATGTGCTAAATAATGTCTCTGATATATTATCTGCAGGTTGACAACAGTGGTACCGTCTCAACCCTGTACGAGACTCGGCTGGCTTCTGGAGAGAAGGTGGCTGGGTCCTTGCAGTTGCATGCTACTGATCTGTCTAAACCTCTGAAATATGGCTTCGCCCTTGACCTGGCCTAGACAGCTTAAAAAGCTGTGTTTGCTGGCGATTGCCAGCGTACTCTCCACACTTTTCTTATTTCCTTATGTTGACATTCGATTGCACTTTCTTATTCTGGTAAATTGGGATGCCTACTGTATGAAAGATATGGCCAGTTGCTCTAGGCATTTGTTTTAATATGTGTAGCTACCTCCTGCGTTGTAGCTAACAAATATTTCTGTGATCTGCATGGTATTGCAGACATGCCTCGCCTGAATGACAAATCATGAGGGTTCAATCAGTGCACATTGAATGCCCTCTGCATTGCTGTTTCTCCACAATTCCTGCTGTAATGTGAAAAGGATACACAGCAGAGATGCTCACGTGAACTAGACTGATACCTACTCGTTAATACCCCGTTCTCCATAAATGAGACATCTTATTCAGATAAATTTTGTTCTCACAAATCATCGAATATTTTGCTGTTGACAGAACTAAAACTTATTGCGTTTGTGCCTGATCACATTCCCGATATGTTGTACTGCCAGCTCCATAGGGAGCCTTTTCAATTGTTTTTTTGTTTTAAAACAAAAGCGCGAGTGTGAAGTGTTTTAGCTATGAACACAACTCTTCCTTGGACAGGATCGGGTTCCTCAACTACAGGAACTCACAGATTCCGTAAACAAGGAGATGTTGTGAAAGCAAAGCATGCGTCAACGACATGCAGTAATAAATCATATCGTCCGTATCTTAATTCAGTACGTGCGACTGCAGCTACCACTGAACTATCTGCTGCGGAGTTGCGAGGTCAGTAAGCTGAGATATTGATATACAATGAAGTATCTTGAATGCATGTAAATGTTTTCTTAATTCACTGCAGCTATGCAAGTCTCGAAGGAAGATAACATAGGCTTCGATGAAAAATCAAGCAGGTGCTGATAGGTTGGCACTTCAAACCGTCTCATCATAAGAAAGAGTTTCTGAGCTAATTATGAAAATGTCTCTTAAAAAGGTCTTAGTAACAGCGTATAAATGCACACACCTAGCAAATGTGCCGAAATGATATATGATGGTGCATGATGTTGTGCTCAACCAGGGTGAATCGCTCCTTACCACTAACGGCAGTGGTGGGGCAGGATGATATCAAGCAGGCCCTGCTCCTTGGGGCTGTTGACACTGGTCTTGGTGGCATAGCGATTGCAGGGAGGCGAGGAACGGTAAGAAACTGAGAATAAGGAATGCACTTACTGCCTGGCACATGACTACTCTGTGTGTTCCAGTATGTATGCCACAAAACATATCTCATAGCGATACCATGCCCTTACCTCTATCAAAACTTTCGCTCATGTGTGCACTATTCGGTGTATTGAAAACAAGAGTGCAACAATTTCTCAGCCGCTGTTGCCGTCATCTCTGCACATAGGCCAAATCCGTTATGGCAAGGGGACTGTTGGCTCTTATGCCGCCCATTGAAGTAGTGGAGGGTAGCTTTTGTAACGCTGATCCTGACGACCCCAGATCATGGGAGGTGAGCCTTCCCCATGCACTGATTGCAGCTTGATGATGTTTGATGTATTTCCAATCGCTAAGAAGCTATAACGCTAAGACATTTAAGTGAGAGTTGATGAGAGCATCTGTCAGGGAAATTTTTCAAGGGCGTGCGGTGATGGTGATGAACAACAAAATGCTCATACTTCAATGATGTTAGGAATGTAGTCCTTGCAATTGATGCAATTGACCACGGCACAAGGGGACAGTTTGTAGAGGCCTTGAGTACATCTCTAAAATATACCCATTCATCGCCGTTCGATGTGGACTACGCTGACACCTAAGGATCCTAGAGCAGTTGTTTGCACCTGTCTCAGCCATCTAAATTGCTCAAACATGTTTCCCAATAGTAGTGAAAATTGCCTATCCACGAGTCCTTGCATAAATGCTGCTGCTGTGCTCTGCCTGCTGACCAGGCTGGGCTTGCCAACAAGATAGCTGGGAGTGCAGAAGTTCCCCGTAAACTCAGGGAGACGCCCTTTGTTCAAATCCCTCTGGGTGTCACTGAGGATCGATTGGTGGGGACTGTGGATATTGAGGCATCCATGAAAGAGGGCAAGACTGTGTTTCAACCAGGTACGCCTGCCCAGGATGGGATATCCTGAGCCTGCAGCAAGGCTCTTGTGTCTTCCTCTTTGTCTGACTCCCAGGGAATCTCTGGCCCTTAAATACTTCTTCACGTCAATGTGTCTCTTCAGGATATATTGTACACCCTTTTCATGTTTTACCTAATGGTGATCTACAGGGCTTCTGGCAGAGGCACATCGTGGGATCTTGTATGTGGATGAGATCAACTTGCTGGATGATGGCATTGCCAATCTCCTCCTATCCATCTTGTCTGATGGGGTCAACGTTGTGGAAAGAGAGGGCATCAGCATCAGCCATCCGTGAGTGTTTAGATTAAGCGTTGCAGCTCTGTGGATATCAACATTGATTTCTCCTCCTTGCAGATGCCGGCCCCTGCTGATTGCCACTTACAACCCTGAGGAGGGAGCCTTGAGGGAGCACTTGCTCGACCGTATTTCTGTTACTTTGTCTGCAGATGTCCCCAGTACCTTTGACGACCGCGTGAAGGCGATTGATGCCGCCATGCGCTTCCAAGACACAGCAGTCACTGTGATAAAAGAGACTGAGGAGTTGACAGATGCCTTGAGGACATCGGTGAGCAGTCCTGGGGTTTTAGTAAGGACCTGAAACAGTGCTCTTTTAGGTGTCCAAGAGGCGTAGGGTTTTAGCAAGGACCTGAGACAGTGCTCTTTCAGGTGTTCATGAAGCCTAGGGTTTTAGCAAGGGCTGGAAACAGTGCTCTTTCAGATAGCAGAATGTTCTTAGGCTATGTGGAGCAATCTTAGTTAAGCTCTATTCATTGGAATTAGAAACAGAACATGGCAGAGCTGTGTCTGTGTTTGTTGTCCGGCTTTCACACCTGTTGTGAATATTTAAGGAGGTACTCTAGATGAGTTACTCTGTCTAGCATCAATGTCCTTTATGCGTTAAGGATGTTGTAATGATGTGGAGATTGCGATTAAGATATGTGTGAAGTTGATAGGCTGAGGTCATTCCCTGTTCCAACTTAAGCTTGGGGCATTTGTAATGGGCCTTGAATGCACTGCCATTGCAGGTCATTTTAGCGAGGGAGTACTTGAAGGATGTGCGCATTGCGCCTGAGCAAGTCAAGTATCTGGTAGAAGAATCTAGGAGGGGTGGTGTTCAGGGACACCGTGCAGAGCTATTTGCAGTCAAAGTGAGCGTGACCCAGCTACAGGTTGAGGAAAATCTTTCAAAGAATTTCCTTAATTTGTTGACTGCGTGTTTTCCTGTCAATGGTTGACTTCCTTCCTTGCTTGTTGATGTCAGCAAAGCTTTTTTGTGGATGCTGAAGTAAGAGTGATAAAAGAGTCATCAATGGTGATGATTGCCACATCCGCACTTATGAAGTATGAGTGGTACTAGGCAGGTTTGCTCATATTGCATAGCAGGATGCTTCACAGGGTTTGCATGGGCTCCATGTGACAGTGCATGATGGTTCTTGCAAGGGATTTAATGGTATCGCATCATATATAAGAGGATCCCATTAATTCTTACTTGATGAATCTAAGGTTTCGTTGATGTAGTGTTGTGCCTTGAGCTGCTAATAGTCCCAATGATTTTGTTTCTTATTGATGTCAGGTCGCCAAGGCATGTGCAGCTCTGGAGGGCAGGGAGACGGTAAGCAAGGATGATTTGAGGCAGGCAGTGAAGCTGGTGATCCTACCAAGAGCAACGATCCTTGACCAGCCTCCACCTGAGGATGAGCAACCACCTCCACCAACCCCACCTCCACCACCTCCTCAAGACAATGCTGAGCAGGTTTGTCCAGCATTGCATTCAGCTCCTTTCTCAAACATTCAGAGCTGCAATTTCAGTCAAAACACAAAAAATGTATGTGCAAAAAATTCCAAAAGAGCTATGCAATAATTCATTGAACAAATCGTTGACAACAGAACTTTGGTTTGTTTGCTATCAGGAAGAAGAACAGGAGGACAAGGAGGACAAGGAAGAGAAGGAAGAGGACCAGAAGGAGGAGGAGCAGCCTGAGGTGGGTCTTTAATGCGTTATGCTATGCACAAACATTTCAACATTTTTCTGGGTTGATGCGTATCCCCTCTATTAATCTTCCACTGTGCATCATCTTTCAACCTTGAAGAAGCATGATGAACATGTTATCCCCCCACTATCATCACTGAAGGTGCCTCAAGAGTTCATGTTTGAGTCTGAGGGTGTTATCATGGACCCCTCTGTACTCATGTTCGCACAACAGCAGCAGAGGGCTCAGGGCCGAAGTGGCAGAGCCAAGACCCTCATCTTCAGTGATGACAGGTGCACTCTCCAGAACTCTCTCCATTGTAAATATTTCTCTCAGGTATCTTGAAGAACACTTGACATAATTTTCATCTTGTCAACATTTTAAAGTGTGGGGAGGTGTGGACATGGGTGCAAAGTGTGAGGAGGCGTGATCATGGGTGCAAAGTGTGTAGAGTTGTGATGCATAATGATGTTGTAGGTAGGGCGCTTACGACTGCCTTATGAAAACTGTCTTCGTCCCCATCTGCAGGGGCCGATACATTAAGCCTATGTTACCAAAAGGGGACAAGATCAAGAGGCTGGCTGTGGACGCCACTCTCCGAGCTGCTGCTCCTTACCAGAGGCTCCGCAGAAACCAGGCCATACAGGACAACAAGACGCTACGCAAGGTGACCTTATTACTCTATTAGTTTCTCTCAGATATTGAGCATGTGATGATTGTTGAGCTGTTGAGTTCATGTCAGTTGGGTTGGTGAAGTAAGATTACTTAATAAGGCTTGAAGATGTTGAAGGATATACCAACAACAACATAGTGGAAAGAGGGTTGTGTGCATTCTTTCTTGCTTCTTTTTGTTTTCTTGTGTCCTCCTAGTTTTCTGAGTACAGAGGTATGAAGACGCTATGATGTTACCTTGTGTTATGATATGTTATGCATGTTATAGAATGTATTGTTCTGCATGCATCAGTGCTCTGGTGCCTAAGACTCTATGGCATGATGTGCTGCCTCATACCTTAGCTCCACATCTTAGAGACTTGATGAATGTTTACCAGAGCTGTATCTACCGTTTCTGTTGGTTGAGCATTAGCGGAGTAGAAGCACTGTTTATCTGCCCTTCTCCTCACTGTTTGTTTCTCAGGTTTACGTGGAGAAGCCAGATATGCGATCTAAGAAGATGGCAAGGAAGGCTGGTGCCATGGTCATGTTTGTTGTGGATGCTTCTGGTTCCATGGCACTCAACCGAATGTCAGCTGCCAAGGGTGCAGTCATGAGGCTCCTAGCTGAGAGTTACACTAGCAGAGATCAGGTGAGATTGAATAAATGTAACAATGGAGACAATGGCAGCGCAGGAGTGAAGTACAGACTGCGGGCATTCACAATAGCTGTAGATATCACACATCTGTCCAGGTTCCGCCTCAGTTGTATACCAGTGAGGAGCGAATTGTGTTTACCTCTTATCAATGTGCGTCCTAGTTCTACCTCATTCCACAAACCCTGCGTACGTCATTTTATCGCTCATTGACTTCTTTGCACATCATTCCCTGGCTGATTCCTTGCAGGTGTGCCTGATCCCTTTTTATGGAGAGAAGGCGGAGGTGCTTCTACCACCCTCAAAATCCATTGCCATGGCTCGTAACCGCTTAGATGCTCTGCCTTGTGGAGGTGGCTCTCCACTGGCTCATGGGCTGTCGACCGCTGCTCGCTTGGGTATTCAGACAATGTCATCGGTAAGCCTGACTTTTAAGAGGTTATATAAATGGGCTGAATGTGCTCTTGAGAAAGCAAGTCGGCATGTGTGCCTAGAGCTTAGTCTTAGATCTTTATCCTTGCTGGTGAGAGAGGCAGCAATGGGTGTACAAACATGTTCACTTTTAGTGGGGTGTAATAGAATTAGCTTGCATATATGCGTAGCATGCAAACACTTCCCACAGTTTATTCTGTCTGTCTTTCTGGTTCCAATAAACCTCATCATCAGTGTTGATGCCATTAGCCATGTCATTGGTTTGCCTCATGCAGTAAGGTCCCTAGTGACATGGGCTCCATGACCCACATTTTTTCTTCATGCCTCCTCTCCCCAGGGCGACGTAGGCCGCATCATGGTAGTCCTCATTACTGATGGTAGAGCTAACATCAGCCTGGCAAGATCTAACGAAGACCCTGAAGCCCTGGGGCCAGATGCGCCCAAGCCCAGTGGCGATCAGCTCAAGGAGGAGGTGAGGTCTTGCAGTGCCTAGGTCTCTTGTTTGATCTGTCAAGGTAGGACCCACTTACCTCACAGTGAGGGTCTTTGCCTCGCTAGGTTTAAGGGTGCCTTGCAAGCATAACCACATGCTGAGCTGCGATGTTGTGGTGAGGAAGATGAGAAAAATAGAAGTAATGGTGAACTGATGCTTAAGCACTGTTCGTGCTTTCACTCTCATTCATTTATCAACTTCTAAGTCGTTAGTCTAAAGTCTTGACCCTGCAGTTGCCATGTTATCATTCATTGATTGGACCTCATTACTTTATTCAGGTGCGAGACATGGCACGTAAGTTGGGTGCTGCAGGCATTCAGCTACTGGTCATAGATACTGAAAACAAATTTGTCTCCACTGGTTTTGCTGAAGAGATAGCCAAAGTAAGTCAGCCTTGTGATGAACGTAACATGCGTGATAGCTCATTGTTGTGGGCTCCTGTACCTAATGTTGGGTGGTTAAGAGCGCCCTAAATACTGTGAAGCATACTTCCTTTTCAGTTGTCCAGAGCCCTAACCCATGTTGCTGTGAAAATATGAAATGACGAATCTCTGCATCTGATCCTCTTATGATCTGTGTAGGCAGGGAATGGGAAGTATTACTACCTTCCAAATGCAAGCGATGCAGCAATTGCCATGGCTGCATCCTCTGCCATGGCAGCTGCAAAAGCAGGTGTGTAACGCCATGTAACCCTAAATGTGCTTAGAGGTCGCTTGACTTGAAGCGTAACCGTTATTTTGTCAGGCCTAATGTGTCCACAAACACAGAATTTTTGAGCAATGTTTCTAGCTCGGTTACAGTTTACATATGAGGACAAAGGTCAATTCGGATAATTTTTTCACTCTGTTCTTACTGTGTAAAACCACTGTATTGCTGCAATTCAAATTTTATATTAGGAGCTGTAGTTTGAGTTCAGACGACTGCACCTGTAACTCACCAGAAGTAGAAGCTATTTAGTTTCTACATCCCTGACATGCTCCTCATCTGTTTGAAGTTTTCAAAGAAAGCCTTCACAGTAACCTTGATCTAGCCTCTCCTTGCTGGTTAAGCTCATAAGGGTTGATGTCTAAGGCCTCATGTAAGGCCTTAGGTCATATCCAAATACGAGCAACTTCAGGGCTCAGCCCATACACCCTCCACATGCCGTCGAACACCAGTTACTACTTAATCAAACTAGTTTGCTTAAGCATATTCACGTGCTGTTTCGGCCTATCATACGCAGCACAGGGTGCATTCATAGAACAAGGATGTGAAGTAGAACAAGCAAAGGGCAGCAGGCTAAGAATTCATTGGGCAATCGCCGAGTTTGTCAGCCCTACACTTCCAGCCAATAAGCAAAACGTCTCCTAGGCTTAAGTCCTGCCCCAGACATGGTCATTGTGGGCGAAACCACCCTGGCTGCGAAGTTAATGCCTCTAGGGGCCCTTCGACCTCTCCCTATTGGACCAAACACAGATCCATGAGATGCAGCCTTTTGCATGCTGTCGCTGTCGTATGCCTCACGCAAGACAATCGTTATATGACTTCGCCGAGAGATCTTTTTGGCAGCAAAGCCCTTGCCCATGTAAATGAGGCCAGTCTGCTCATGCACCCCCTTCGTGGCGTATAGCGTGGCTGCCATTACAAAGCATTATGGAGAGTGGGACACAAACTTGAGAACTCAATTCACATCATGAGGTTGCAAAGTCTCAAGCGAATAATGCATGGGAAGTTAGGTCAGCACATGGCAAAGCAGCACACCTTTGCATCAAGAATGGCAGACGAATGCCTGAAACACACTTTCCTGGAAGTCTACACTTACCCACAACAAGGCGTGACTCATCTAAGCCCTTATCTCTAGCATTCTCCAATGCCTTGTCCAGACACTGCACAGAGACATGAGGCACGAGAGTTCGGGCATCGATGATGGAATCAGGGCACCCATGATGAAGCAATGAAGTCAGCATTCAGGAGACGCTCTAATTAAATCTGTCATCCAGCTGTCAGGAAGCAGGTGGTGTCGAGAGAGCAAAGCTATGGTGACACAGCCTTTCATACATTCTACACAAGGAATCGTTTTGTCCCTACTACCATTTTGTGTGGCAGTAATTAGAGCACATCAAAGACCATACGTATTATATGCACTGTTTGTTGTTTAAAAAATGCTGAACTAAAATACAGATTGTGTGTCAGAGAACAGTCCTTCCAGCCTGGATCTTTCTGCAGTCTCACTAGTCACTTCACATGAGTAATGGACAGGGCAAGGTCTCAGAGCAGTCTGTTACAAGAAATGCCTCTTTAGTACCTCAATTAAGATTCGAGCGGCTTTCAAAGGCCACATCCTGCACTGGTTGACTGCCTCTTGATATGCCAAACCTCGTATCTGAAAAAGCAGAGTTTTTCAAGATCAACTGAACACTACTCCTTTTTTGATCTGAAAAAAGCAAAAAACTTAACACTTTTTCTGGTGCTGCAATTTCCATTGTCTGATCGATAGCTGGACTGCTCTCAATGCTCACCATTTTAATCACTCTGTCAAGCTTTTTGACGCTTTGTTTTGCATTGACTCTCTTGGCATAACCGGCGTCAGCATACCTTCAAGCAAATGTCATTCACACTTGAACACAAGCCCATGGTTAGCTTGAATCATCATGAGCATGTCTCTTGCAGGGTAGTAGCTTACAAGTGAAAGAAAGAACACACATTAAGAATTTGACCTTCAGAATTTGATCTTGAGCCCAAGCAGAACTAAGGAGCATGCAGTACATAGTTATGAACATTCATGCTTCTAAGTTATGAGTCCGTTCTCGTACTGTGTGGACACTTAGTTCATCTGCTTATGATAAGAATCAATTGAGAACAGTGGGTGATTAAGTCTTGGTACCTTTCTTTCAAGGCACTCCTCTCCTTTGCCTGTTCTTCTCGCTCATCGTCCATTCTGTACCATGTCCAGAGGCGTGGTACGTGGTCATAGGTTGGCACTGGTGAGCGCTTCTCTGAGTTTGGAGGGGACAAGGTCTCAAATAAGTTCTGCAATGGTGATTGGACTGATCTCTGGCTTTGCGCTTCCCGAGGCTCTGATTGATGTGTGTCTGCCTTGTCTAAGGTGGCGTATGTTGTGGAGCTGAAGTGTCTCATTGCAAGAAAGGGAGCATTGTTGAAATAGCTAGTGAAAACAGGAGTGTAAGAGGTTGAGGCCTGCATGTGCATATTAGCCTGTGTTCTGCCATCCTGAATGTAATCTGAATAGGAAGCTTGAAAACCTCTCGTGACCTGCCAGAAACTAAGAATCAGTCTTTGGCAGAGTACATCTACACATTTGATGGGGCGTTATCATGATTCGTAAAAATACGTGCCTGAAATGATCGCTCAGAGGATTGGCGATTGCTCCTCCCGTAATCATGCTTATGGTCCAAAGAGGTGGTCACTCCATCATATCCAAAAAATTTTACAGTGTGAATGCTTCGAACAAGGCTAAATACAGATCTATACTGCAAAGACATACGGACACCGTTCCAAAAATGGTATTCACATCAGCATATTTTTAGGATGGTCTACGAACATATGGCAATTGGCAAATAATTCGATGTGCAAAAATCTTCATCGCGCCAGCCTCTCTTTATTGTGTTTGAAGTGTGAACCCTTCAAGTGACTCGCCGGGACATCAATGACAGCATTGTGCAAAAATATGGAGATTTCTGTGGATGTCCAATACCAGTTGTCTACATTCCAGAAAGCTGCCGATAAACTCAATCTTGCTGTGCAAGCTCTCCTGTCGGTCTCGACTTTTAATGAAGATATACATGAACAAGATGTAACAAAAAACTCATCAGCTTATTATTTAGAGAAGGCTCGCTCTTTCGTGCTGCTTGCAAAATGTCTTCATGCTTTAACAGCTATGGTCCTGAAGGCAAAAGCCATAGACACCACCAAAGGTTTTGCTGTTGCAGAGCTTGAGAGGATTGCACAATATGAGAAAAAGGTGACTCCTCAATGCCTCAAATATTATGAAAGAAGTCACTCAGCTATAAATGTGACGTTGACATGACAGACTACTTATCATAATATCAGTTGTATCTTAAGGCTATTGCACTACTCTCTTTGTTTTCCTCTCATGTCATCACATCTATTCAATCATGCGAGACGGTAATATCATAAAACTAATATTTGGCAGGGTGACATGTGTCACTTGATCACGTAGAAAATTTGTTAAATTGATGAGGTTTAGGAGTCACTGATTCCTGCTACAGATCTTTCTCCAATCTTTAGTTTAACTCAAGGCTAGCATGCTTCCTAATGTCTGTACAGGTGGCCAAGGCAGAATCAGAGGACATCTTGAGGAAGGGGAGAAGCAACGGCGCTCTTGATATTGCTGTTGCCAACCGATTCATCAACCACTCCATCCCCGATCTGACACCAGAGCAAAGGAAGAGACTGAAGCAGGTAACAACAGCCTTCAACTCTGCTGCGCAGCAACAAGAGGGAGGGTTACCTGGCCAGGATGCTGAAGCTGGGGTGAGGAAGAGAGCAGCTGCCAGTCCTTTGTCCCATTCTGTGGCTAGTGGAAGCGCAACAGGAGCGGGGCAGAAGAGGAAAATGGGGACGAGCGGGGTGGTCAGTGCACGTGATGCAGCTGTACAGTTCTTAGAGGCTTTGAGAAGTGAACCTGCCAGTGGCATTGTCCTGACTTGTCTCGATGTAAAATCAGAAAAGGAAGCTTCGCCAACCATCCCGAGCTGAACACCCTGCCTTTGCGTGGTTCATTGGTTGCCTCAGGTCTAACTTATATTGCTCAGTTCTGCAATGACATGTTTATTCGTTCTAAAATGTAAGAATCCACATGTTTAGCTGTGAGGAGACCTGTGAGACATAACATCTTGTAAATTACATTAAATGCCTTTCATGCAGCTTTCTGCTTTTGTAGTTCCTCTACAGTCATATGAAAGCACCTTGAAAGCCATTTTCGACTCAATGGTCTCCTAAGCCTCCGTGCTGATCAATCCGACTAAAAAACATTTGCAGTAAATTACAGATGTCCTGGGAGCAAAGTCACCCTCATCTGACAAGGCCTAGAAAACAAAGGTATTGCTCTCTCTATAAGCAGCTCTCTAGTTGGCCTTCTTCTGGTCATCACGGCGCTGGGGACCAGGCCTCTTGGGGGGCTCGCGGTCCTTTCGGGTCTTCACGCTTCGCACTCTGACAACCTGAGGGGAGGAGGATACGGAGGCAGCCATGTTGAATGAATCAAAATGGAAACCTGACAGGCAGAAATCCTGCCACACAAGAAAGGATGATTGTTACAAGTCATAATATAAATGAAAGAAATATCTTTGAAAATGAGTGAAGGATGCAGCTCCCAGAAACCGTTGCCCTATCATGGTTTATTTGCAAATGGTACATTCAGCTTGAAGCTATGGAATGCAGGCCTTGATCAAAATTTTTGACTGAGCTAGCTGAAATTTAGCCAACTTTTACCTTGGAGTGAATCGCAGCAGAGACGCAGTAGTACACCTTGCGGTAGATCTTTGGGAGAGCATACCCTTCAAAAAAAAACAAAAGAGTTTAGCTTAGAGCTTTGATGGAACGTATATAGTATCTTTGTCTTGTTACCGTCGAAGACAGACGAGTCTTGAATATCTCGGATAGCAGAGGCATCCACAATGTTCCTAACCATAAATCGCTTAATAGCCTTGTCTTTAGGCACAAGAACTCCAGAGGCCTCGCAACGGACACGGACAACCTGCAAGTGTTTTACGATGTGAAGGCAGCTTCCTTACATACGAGCACGGTCCTGCTATTTCTTCATTTCTGTCATATACTGCAAAGGAGTCGGCTTTTGCCAGAGAGCAGGCTATTTTATCAAACTTACGTGTCCACGACCGTGCTTGGATCTGTGTCACAAAGGTAGAATAAGCAAGCGACTCATTGTGCATTCATGCATGTATGCTCATGTTAAATTTTTATGATTACCTTCCATTATTTCTTCGCTTCTTTGACATGTTGGATCTTAAGCGAGGAGAAAAAGGACCACTGTGGTCAGTTGTGGAATTAGCCGCATACAGGCATGCCCGAACTGTCCCGTACATTAAGGCCTGCAGAGGAACCTCATCTTCAACAATTCAAATGCTTGTTCAGTACTTGCCAAGACTACTAAATAAGAAAATAGTTCTGGCCTCGGCCTCTCCTCGGAGACAAGAACTCTTGAGAAATATAGGCCTCAAATTTGAGGTAGCATTTACAGATAATATTCCAAAATCAGTTACTTTATGAATTATGGTTTGTCTTCTGTGTGTTACTCATATGCATGTAGCCTGATGGACAGCTATGCTCACTTTCCATGTCCACAAGGTAGAAGTCTCCTCATTCGATGAGAAGTTACCCCACGATCAGTTCAAATCAGGAGCTGAGTATGCCATGGAGACTGCCAGGCACAAAGCACTCGAGGTGTCTGAGAAAGTGCCATATGCCGACCTAGTGATTGGTGCTGATACGGTGAATTTCCATTATAGCTTAGACCCATGCGTCTGGATGAACTTGAAATGCGCACATCTGTCATCTTGTACAGGCGCCTGACTTTGGTGGCTTAGGTGTTTTTCGTTCTGTTAATCATGAAGGACTGTGGTGATCAGTCCTTTCATGCATGGTGTAGGTGGTAGAGCATGCAGGAAGGATCCTTGAGGTAAGTAACACTTTTTAACACTGTTTGAATTTATATGTAGTATAGCGCAAGCGTGAGCCATGGTCCTCTTGAAATTCAAGTGTTGTAGCTTCTCGTGCGAAATAGTAGTCATGTGAATAAAGGCACCTGGCCTTCAGGATTCTAGGAAGTAGCACTTGAGGCTCCAAAGCATTGGTCCTCCTACATTGCTTACATCGCTTTTGATATAAATAGAACATTGAGACGTGAAACATCTAGTGTCCGGTGAAGAAGGAGAATCAAGTGTCAACTCGCGAGCCCTTTAAGTATGCCTATCATGCAGTTACTGAAAATTAGCGATTCACAAAATTATGTTCACTGCTGTGATTTGATATATAAGACTCCATCTGATCTCCTTTACACTTATCTGATCTCCTTCACACTTATTTGGGACTCCATAACAGAAACCAAGTGACGCCAGTGAAGCTGAAGAAGTGCTGAAAAGGTGTGGCTGAATTCCTGCCGAGAGTCTTCTTGCAAGTAATTTGAACACAGAATGATCCATTTGAATTTGTATTTATCTACAATCTGTATTGTTTGTCTTGCATTTTTGTTCATTAACCAATCAATCAATTCTTCCTCTCATGGGATGTGGAGCAGCTTGAGTGGGGCTATGCATCAAGTCCACACTGGCGTAGTCCTGGTATTGCAGCGTCAACTAACTTCAGTAAATTCATCAGGTCGGAAGCAGATTTTAAAACAAAACCTACATCATTAGTTAACAAAACCATACCTCATTTTCCATACATCCATGTCCATACTTCAGTGCTTGGTGCTTAACCATCATCTCCCAAGTTGCGGCCCTTCGCCATGGCCACAGTCCTCCTCTTGCTCATCCTGTGATTGTCAGAGTATCGAGGAAAATCATCCCCAGCAGGTGTTTCAGGCAGCTACATTGGCCCTCTTGCATAACCTCACACAAACAGCCACACCCAATGTGCTTCTGCCTCTCTTATCACCTTTTCCGAAGCTTTCAGCAAAAATGACTTAATTCTTGTCACGAAAACAACATGCTGCAAAGCCTATTTCTAGTTAAAAATTTCAAATGTAGGCCTGTCTGCAGGAGAAGGGTCCAGAGTCTCATCTACGTCTGTTCAGCTACAAGAGCCACTAGTGATATCATTTGTGACCACTACGTCTGTCACATTTGATGATCTTGATGAGGCCACGGTGGCCGCATACGTTGCATCTGGGGAGCCCTTTGGGAAAGCAGGTACAGAGCTCGTAAAGTGCTCTTTTACAAAGCACTCTCTTACTGCTTTTAAACGCACATGTTTTCATTCTCTTCAACTTTCTAAATTATTAACACTCCTAGGAACTGGTCTCCAGAATTTGTATTGGGCAGTCATTCTCATTTGATTGGTCTAATTTGCCCAAGTAGCCTGCTTGCAACATACATTGCTCCATTGTGTGTTCAATACCTAGACACAGCCATTGTAAGGTTGCCACCAATGGAGAATACTCAGAACTCGCACTTTCTTTGCTACCTCAAGCTAGAAGGTACTCTGTGGAGCAGAGGTCACGTAGGGCATGCCTCCAGTCTGCCCAGATCCCTAATTTTGACCCTGGGACTCATTCTGTGTCTGCTGCAGGGTCATATGGAATCCAGGGTGCAGCTGGTTCTTTCGTTAAGGGTATAAGCGGCTGTTACTTCAATGTCATGGGCTTTCCCCTACATGACTTCTCTGTTGAATTGGTGAAGCTGATCAGAAGTGGCATCTTGACGATCCAGTAGCAGGTGCTTGAATATTAATTCAATAAAAGAGATGCAGCATGGGGAGCAGGATTGAGGTGTAGCTATTATGCATGGCTACCTGGCTCGAGTACTGACTCTGTATCTGTATACTCCTGGGATCCTGATGGGCTCTTCTAGAGACGGGATATGGGATAGATAATGCTAATCAGACATCATCCTCAAAGTAACTCTCAGCTGACTTTATGAACTCATTTCATCACTTAGCTCCTCTTTCAGGTAATTGAAATAACTCAAGACTTAGCACATCTCTTCCTCCGTTGGTCATTGCAGCCATTGATTCTCCCTGGTTGCTGTGCAAGCTCAGACTGAAACATCTACGTACTAGCCCTTCAAAGCATATTAGAAGGATGAAATTAAGTAATCAATTTCCTCACATACCGTAATATGATTTCATCACAGACTAGTGTACTGATCATGCAAGCAGCTCATGTCAGCTGTCCAGCAGTTTAATGCATGTTTAAAGTATTTTAGATTAGGTCATCATAAGGTAATTAGAAATAGTGAGTTTCGCCATCTCTTGATGATGGACTCGAAATAATACTGGAAAGGTTAGTCAGCTGTCATTGGGACGAACATATCCTGGGAGTAACAGGTGCTATTGAAAACTGAGCCCCATTCTACTGCCTCCCGTCAATAACGACTTCATGAAGCTATCTAATACATATCCACTCAGAGACCATGCTCAAAAACATCAAGCTAGAGAAACGCCAGGGCATAATGAAAGAGGGACATATTTCAGGTCATGGAGAAGTCCTCATCAGATCCCACTACAGATTATCAACCTCCTCCTCTGAAGCTGGAATTCACCGAGGAGGACATCTTGCTCATCTGATACTCATTTAAAGAGGTGGAACGTAGGCATCTGAATTCCTGTGGCCATCTCCACAGCAACTGATTTACAAGTCATTGCGTCCACGCAACCCATGTGCCATGGTGCTTCCTCTAGCTGCCAGTTAGTGCCAGAGGATGATCCCCCCCCCTGCTGCTGATGATGATGTGAAGGGATTACTGGAGGCGGCGCTGAGAGCAGGGCTGTAGCGGTAGGGCAGTAGCAGCCTCCAGTGCAGGAGGTCATGGAACGCAGCTGCTTCACCACTACAGGGCTTGGCAGGCAGGCCAGAAGTGCCGGGGAGATGCTGGCTCGGCTGGTGAGCAGAAGCGGTGGAGCGGCACCAGGCAGCGGCGCTGGTAGCGCCTCAACCGCTGCCACTGATGCTGCAGCCAGCTTTAGTTCTTGGGGGGCAGCAGCTGAGATCCCTGGGTGCGCAGCATCCATACCAGCTCCAGAACCATTTTCCTCTCCCTTGATCACACTATTGCTGGCATTCCATCGTCCGGTGGCCACCCCTGCCGCTGTCAAAGTGGGTATCAGGGCTTGGGTTGCAGCGCTGACTGCTGCCTCATAGCTCAGCTCTTTGGATACCAGCTCTCTCATACCAAGCTCCAGCTCTAGCTTAGCACGCCAGGCAATCTGGGGGACAATGTCATAAAGTTTTACTAACTGGTTTAACCTCAGCTATGAAAGCAAGTTAAGATTTAACAAAAAGTGGGGAATACAGTGTAGAGGACTGCATTCAACATATACATGAGACTAGAGCTGCTATGCATAAATCTTTCTGCCAGTAAGCACCATCTCTCACCTGATGATAGCCCTCTGTCTTCTTCGTTTATGACTAACAACAAAAATCTCTCACCTACCACATGACTGCCTCAAGCACCCTCTATCCTCTCACCTGCTGCATTATAGGCTGCTGCTCATCACACTGCATGTCCCCTACAGCATCCACAAGGGCACGCAGCAAGGCACCGCCCACCAGGGAGGAGGCTCCTAGGCTGGGCACACCAAAGTGAGAACCAGGGCGATCACCTGCAGATCCTGTCCCTGTCCACCACTGAAAGCCCCCTGCCTCCATCCATAGCTCTCCTGCACAAGCTGCCGTCCAATCCACCCCACCTTTAAGCAATGCCTCACCATCTAAGTTCCAGGCACCAGGGTATGGGTCGAGAAGCAAGCCACCGCAATTTGCAGCGGAGCCGCATCCCTGCTTCTTCTTGACAGCACCAGCTGCTGCTACTGAATCCCAGGATGGAGGTAATGCACCGTATTCCGTCTCCTCTTCCGCTAATTCCCCGTACTCAAACTCCTGATGAAGTGTGGGACCACTTCCTCCGCTCCGCCGTTTATTTTTGCGCTGATTACCCACCTTCCCTCCGACCCGCCGGCCTAAGTTCTCCTCCTCCTCTTCCTCCTCTTCGCCATACAATGAGTGAGTCTGGCACCCTCTCTTTTTACGGCGCTGTTTACCACCATGCTCCTCCCCGTGGTTGTTCCTTGTGCTACAGCCTGGATAATGCCCGCCATCCTGCTGCACTAGTTCGCTACTTCCACCAGCATCTTCGACATCCTGAGAGACTCGTCTCTTACGTCCCCCCATCCCACGAACCTGCTCAGCAGCAGCAATGTGTCGACTGCCACCCTTCTGCCTGCCACGCTTTGGCTTAGCCTCCACAATGGCTGCCTCCTCCATTGACTCCTCGTCTTCAGACTTAACGACAGCTATCTCATCATCATCCTCTTCCACCTCTGCCTGGTCCTCACATTGTCCTACAAGGTCCCTGGTGGAAGCCTACAATATGCATGACATTGGCGTCGCGATCAAGAGACCAAGGCTGCATGGCTGAACAGCTAAAACAGCTTCTTGAGACACACAAGACTAAACAAAAACCTGAAATAGTAATCTATCTACATTCCTATTTTATAAATCTTCTTCTTCTGCTAGCACTGACATATTCAACTAAAAGCCCTACCTTTCTATTCAGTGCCAGATTCTCCTCCTCATCCATAGCATCCCCTTCTACCCTCGCCCTCTGAGGCTTGCCTTTTCTACGGTGGCTGGGTGAAGGGGGGACCAAACTAAGTGGGACAAGGCATGTCCCTGAGGGCGGCTGTGCAGCAGGCAACCAGGACAAAGATGCCAGGAGCGCAGCCGCACCCACATCACTGTTCATCCCATCTTCGCCATTCAGGCTTGCCAGGGAGTCCAAGCCATGCAGTACGTCATCCAAGCTCCCTGCCTCTAACGCAGTGACCTTAGCAGATGCAGAACGCTGTGACTTCTTTTGCTTAGCAGGTAATGTAGTGGACATCCACGCTGCCACCTCTGCATCCTCATCATCCAAGTGCTCTGCATCCTCATCATGCCGAGTTGGCCGCCTACCTGCACCACGTCTCTTATTTACACCCACTCGCTGTCGCCTCCTTGACCCTGCTGCTGCTTCCTCTGCTTCCTCATCGTGCTCCTCCTCCTCCTCTACCATGTTCCTCCGAGGTGCCTGCCTCCCACGCCGCCTCTGCCGGGCAACCCACTGTGCCTCCTCTTCCTGACCATCCTCCACCTCTTCCTCAGACTGTGAAGCTGCCTCCTCTTTCACTTCCTCCTCCGCACATGAGTCATCATCTCGCACACGGCCTCGACGATCTGCAGCGACTACTGCTGCTCCTGCTTCATGACAACTGGCAGAGGACCCGGGTGAATGGAAGGGTCGGTTCTTACAGTTTCCTTTAGGTTCCCATGCCCCATCGCCCTGCACATCAAGTTAACAAGTGTCTTGAGGAGCAGAGCTTTAACTTGTCCACAACATTATCACGTGATCATATTGTATACATAATTGATATGTTATTATGGGCTTTGACCAAACCTCCACAGTTGTAAAACATGAATAAGATCAACCCTAGAACCTTAAACCCCAACATAAAGCAAGCATTTGACATGGCTCCAATGGAAACTTAACCAACCCTCTTCTCTGCATATATGTTATGGGCTATTGAGCTTCTAGTAATTAGCTGAGGTCCTTGAACATAACATTAAAAAAGCATTTACAGAAAATTTCTGTCATTGAATAAAAATTGGGCTGGAGAGCTAGGCATGTTCCTTCAACACCACATCCAACAACGTACAGCATAGAAATGATTGATGAAGTAACATGTAAATCTCCCACCTCCAAAACATACATTCCCAACACTCCCCTCTACTCCACAATGAGGAATGTTCTTCAGGACAGCTACTCACCAGGTACTTCCAATCCCTGTTCTTATAACTGCCGCGCCACAATCGGTCGCTGTCTCTCGACATCCAAAATGGGCTCTCCGCTTCCTCCAACCCAGGGCACTCCAGCTGCACTCTGCCTGAAATGAGGGCAGAGGGAGACGGAGGATCAGCGGCGTCACCTGCTGGATCCAAATCAGCCAACCTGGCAGAGGCCTCCTCCACCTCCTTACCACTTTGCTCTAATAGGACATTGCCTCGATACCATCGCCTCCCAAACCTGCAGAGCAGTGTGCAAGACTCACTGTTAATTGCAACTAACAACTAGCAGTGGTGAATTCAGGGTAAACACACATCACGGTGATGGACCAAATGTACGTTTAAAGGGATGAGACACTCAACCTGTTCACACTGTCACTGTTAGACTTGACCATGTTAGAGTATAATGAACCCTAAATTTTGCTCGCCCACCTAATCATGGGCAATCTTGGGATCTTGAAGCACGGCCGAGTCATGTATCCAGGCACTGAAGTACCACCAAAAGTTTGAAGAGAAGAGCGTAACGCTACCAGGTCACCTGCAACCTCTAGATCCATATCTGGATCCCCAACCGCATTAAAAGCTCCAAAGTCTTTTCCAGAGCTCTCGTCCCCTACCAACCTGGCTGCACCCCCTCCTTTCCCTTCAGACGCAGCCAGCGACAACAGCAGCTGCTCCTCATCATCATCAATACCATCTACCTCTTCACCTTCCTCCAGCACACCCTCCTCACAAACAGAGGCCTCTTCTTCTTCACGGCTGCTATCTTCAGAGCAAGAAGCCACCTCAATATCCCGCCTCCTGTTACTGGCAGAGCGCCTCTTAGAGGAAACTGCAGTGGCGGCGGCCGGCAGCTTCTCAGCTGCTGCTGAGACAGCAACAGTGGGGACGCTCAGCATTCCGCGGACTCTGGAAGAGGATTGATGGTTAAGCTGATTTGATCTCCCTGTTTTGTCGCCTTTATTAGGGACAGGGAGGAGCAAGGGTGCTGAAGCTGATCTACCTTGGAGGATTTGGGTGTTCAGGGTGGTTGAGGAGCCTTTCAGAATGTTCTGCTTGTCTGCTTTCTGTCTAGCTACTGGAGAGGGCACAGATGAAGTAGGATCTCCTAAACCCATCGACTCCTGTATTTCAGAATCAGCCCTGGGCTTAGCTTTCTGAGATCGTGGCAAGCTGGGAGACTTGGGGGTTGCAGTTCTATCACGAAGCAGTCTCTGGGGCGTGTCTCCTGAAGGACTCTGACAGGACATGCAAACATTTGTTTTCCCAGGACAAAACCTCAAATGTCCTAAATATTTAAATCTCAACATATCTCATGCAACATTCATACATGAGATATACCTTACAGACATGCTCAATGAAGCATACTCAGCACTGTCTCAAAATTTCAGAAAAAAATGCGCATACCTTGAATGCTTGATATGTATTTTATACCCTGCTTAAAAGACTCATGAGTACTGAGCACTGAGCACCAAAGAAAGTACCAGATCAGGGAACCTTCCTGTTCTAGTAGCTACTCACTGGCCTCAACCTGGTCAGGCCATTTCACTCCTCTAATAAACTTCCTTTCGAATTGAACTGATAACCCCATTCAGCAATCTATACCTTGTATATAACACACAAATTTGATCCTGAACCGCTCACCTCCATCAAACCTCCATGTAAGCCTTGTAACTCCCTGCAAAGTTGCATGTGGCCACTGGATCTCTTGCGCTCAACTGCAGCTGACACAGGAGCTTTCCCTTCCATACCATCCTCAGTACAAACGCCTTCATTGTGGTTGTTGTTGTCGCTGTGATTGGATGGCTGGACATCATTGTTACTTCCACCAGGGGCACAAGTGTGGTTGTTTTGTGCATTGCTAATGGCACTGCTAGTATTGCTGTCTCCAGAGACCCTCCTGACAAGCTCTGCTGCAGGAGAAGGCTTAGGTGTGGCCGATACAGTAGCTGAAGTACTCTTCATGCCTTTCGGTCCATTGCTACTTTGCCCACGTGTTTGAGATGTGGTCCCTTTTGCACAGCTCACACTTGCTCCCGCAGATCCTTTGCCTACTGGTATACCTTTTTTTCCTTGGCCTTCAGGTTTGTTAGGAATCTCCTGTCACAGGAGATTTGGTGCAGGAGGTATATGCTGTTAATTTGTTGATCTCGGAGATCGCAGATCATAGTCAACAACTGTTCCGTGTTTTGTGGGTCATGTTCAAAGCAAGTCATAGGAGGTTAAAGGAAGGAGGAGAGCCGATGCAACATAGGAGTCACCAACCCATATCGCACCTTCGGCTTCAGCTTTGACTCAATGAGTTGCATTGGCTTTCGCGTATTTCTTCTGGAGGGCGCATTGAGTTCCTCGTGAAGCTTCCTTGCAAGCTCCTCGTCGGTGAGCGAAGACATGCTTCTTGGATTTGGATAGCTGAACGCTATTGCTTATGAACAGTGTGACATTTAGAAAATTGACAAGCGCTGATATTACAGATTGAGGCCTGGGTGGTTTTGTTGGAATTTGTTAAAGGAGTACAACTAAAAGCTTAAGTGCGTCTAGGTTGAATTTCAGAGAAGCACGAGACAATTAAATCGCTTTCGGGCACAATAACTACGCTAGACAGCGGCTCCACTCCTCCTCATATTTATATAAAAAGGGATTTTACAACACACATGTAAAAATTTATTATGAAAGAACGTATACGTTGTCAGACAAATGTTCGGAGGCAGGCCAAATATGTCCCCTTTCACACTGAAGTGTTTACGGTGAGGCAGAGTTATTCTGTCCTCTACGTCAAGCTACGCTTCGGCGTTCTATTATTATTATTATTATTATTCACAGGTATTTCTGGTTAATCTTTAAAACACGTAGTCCTGGCCTTTGATGCGTACGTGTGTTCCAAATACAGAATTTTTTAGGGGATATTTGGTACAATGCAATTTTGTACGTCGAACGTACAGATTTAGCACCACCATTTACAAAACAGTTTAACAGAAAGTGCTATTCACTGTGCTACCCTCATTTTCCAAAGATTTTCGTGATTGTATCAGACACCCAGAGCACTCCCTTATTGCTTTCCCCCATCCCCACATCATGTGACATAGACATTTGTTGAGTTGACGAAGTGTTTTTCCCCCAAAGTACTTCTCTCAGCCTCCCTTAAAAAGTCCATGTGCCCTTGTGAGGTTTGTTGAATCTTGAGGTGAGTATTAGATTAATTCAGCTATCTGTTTCAAGTATGTTCCATTAGTTATCAGGAAATACTGAGATGGGACTCAGAAACAGCTTCATTTCATTACTACTTCAGAGAATATGATTCCTGACTTTCCTGCACAAAATGTGTCCTCATCAAAGAATTGCACCATGAGCAGAAACAATATTAATCAGTCAAAACAGATAATTAATCTGTTTAATATACATCCTAGACAAAGACGCACATCCTTCTATCATTCTTTTCTGAACAGTCAGTCTTTTGTAAAGCATCCTAGGCAATATAATCAACTTTGTACAACAGAAACAGCCACATTTAGGCATTTGTACGTAGTTTCTAGCTGCAACCTCTGTGTGTAGACACAAACTCTGAATACCTCAAGTCAGATGAACTCAACTTTGTACCATCTTTGCGGTGAGCACCTACCACTGGAACAACAACCACCTGCATGGGATAACCGCCGACTCTGCCAAAGACTCTCATGTCATTCCATGCACACATCAAAGGCATGATTGAAGCATGGCAAGATTATGGTCAGGATCAGTGACATGATGCCCCATGCGAGTGTGCCAGGATTTCAATTATGCAATTTATGGCAAATTTATGGTCACCCTTATATGCCTCAACAGGCACTCACCTGAAGAGGAGAAAAGCCCTTCAACTGCCTTTCAGCATTTATTGCATATGCTCCAGACAGAGTTTCCTCCGAAACCACAATTGCCTCCATATCTGGCTTCAGCTCAGCCACAGTAGGCTCCTGTCAGAGTATTTGAGCATCATGAGGGACATCATGAGTGGAGATTGACACATTTTGGGGTGATTAATGAAAAGGATGAAATCAATCACAACTTTGTGATGAGTCAATAACAAGGACAGCAATACAAACAGCCATAAATTCTGTGATGTAAGGTGTGCTGAGAGAAGAATCAACACCAGTGTGAATGCTGCAAGGGTGCAGGAGAGGTGTATATCTATTTACAGCATATCACATGTCTATGATAGGCCCATTGGAGAACTACATTACTTGAGAGAGGGAGGTATAATTTGGTGACCAACTAACAAACAGACCAAATATAGAGCTAGAGAGTGATAATGCAATATCTCTTCATCACTGAGTCCAAGGAGTCGGATCCTCTCAATGTACAATCCACAACTTCTAAACAAAAGCAACTTCAAAAGAAAGCATGGCCCTCATCGCTTGGGTGTCTATCAAAATACTAAAAATCACCACCTCCAGGTTGCGCAGCCGCACCATTTGCATGCGCCTCTCAGCATGGCCCTCCTCACCTTGGGGTCTTTTAATGTGCTAAAAACGACTTCCATGCCCGGCCGCACCATCTGCAGGTACCTCAAAGCAGCAGACTGCCGATCATTGTACTGCTGGAGGAGCCCCCGGTAAGCTTTCTTCTGCAGTAAGATGTCAGCTGCACAGTCCACACAAGTTCATCAGCCATGTCTCTATCAAGACTGAAACCTGGACAGCTTAGACCCTCAGGGTTAAGTCTTTCTAGTCTCCACATCTTCACAAGTGAGTTGAAGGTATTCAAGTACAAACAACTTATCCTTATGCACAAGGACAAGAAATCACCCCTGTACAAATTTTTCAACTTCACGCTGCTGAGCGAGAGGCTGACATCACAGGTGTCTCTCAAGCATAATGAGATGACACTAAAAAGCTGTATTTAGTATGTATGTTCGCTTCTGGATTTACACCACGCGTCGAAATGATGAGTTCAGGGTCAGTCTTCTTATACTGACTGCTCCTGACCTGCCCTCACACATGCAACACAGCATCCTGATCTGCCCTCACACATGCAACACAGCATACTGACCTGCCCTCACACATGCAACACAGCATCCTGACCTGTGATACCAACAAACAAAGAGTGCTCTGTTACCAGACAGGCCACCGCCAGCAGCAGCATGTGCCCTGAGTGCAATCTGTCAAAGGTCCCCCCCATGGCCACATCTTTATACCTCAGGTATACCTCGCCGTGGGCACCCTTAAAGGGTCCATCCTCCTCCCAGATCCCAGGAGTGCTTTCTGCATCAATCTTAGTTCCCAGTCCACTAACCCATGAGGTATTAGAAAGCTCTTTTTGTAGTAGCAGACGCCGCTCCTCTAGATCAGCAGGCCAAGTTACAGGCTGGTTAGAGGCGCTTTTGTTCGCAGAAGTTAAGCTTAAGAACTCTGATACATTTGGCCATGACACAAGTTTTTCTGCACGCAATAGAAAGCAATGGTTTTTCTTGGTTTTCATGCTTGGCTGTGCAGTCTTGAAACATGGTGTGAGACCCTCCATGCTGCACTCACGAAATTGCAGAGATGCCATGCAAGGGCAATGACCCGATCAGCATCAAGATGACTCTACCTAACTGTCAGAACTAATCTAGCAGTCCTACATGGTCTTGCTTACCGATGTCCCAACCTCTCCAGGGTAAAAGAGGAACAGCGACAGCTTGAGGGTGTGAATTTGAAAGGCAGTCAAATATTTGGCCAAGTTTGGAGATGAGTTCTTGGTTTGCATAGCCCTGTGTATATGCTCCTGCAAGGTTCACTGTAGTAAGTCAGCTCATGTTCTGAGGAAGGATAAGGTACAAACAAGATAAAGGGGGTGAACCTGTCAAAACAATAAAGATCTGTGCGTTTGGCTCGCTGAGTCCTTCTAAAAATACATGGAATCGTGATAGACTTTCAGGTTCAAGATCCAAATCAAAAACAACAATCTTGGTTGAATTTTTCATTTCATGATTGACATGACCCTTTTTCACAGCACGGGGTCTCGCCCCACTCCGTATTTGAGATGAGTAAGCTGATAACCTGGTGTAGGGCTTGAGTGCACGTATTCTGATTTCTGAAAAGATAGCATACCAAGATAAAGTTAAATAATATGACGATGTTTCGTGTTTCGTGTAAATCACGAACCTGTGCCTCGAAACCATGCTTTTTAAACTTGAAAGCCAGTTCAATCTCGTCTTAAAGGGGGCTTGACATTACCAATTACCATGGCAGCTATGAGATGTATTATACCTCTATGTGAGACATTTATCTTGGCAGCTGTATCCCAGATGTCCACAATGACTTCCTTTAAACTAACAGAACATTCGTACCTGTACGTAATTATAGTCTAGTAGAGTTCCAACAAGCAGAAAAAACCCAAACTTTTGCAATGGCTGACAGCTCACAGAACTGTCGACAAATGGGTCAGCATCTTCATGCTCAGTGCTGGCGTGTAATGGTGGACCATGAATGCCATCTACTCTTATATCTCACTTGGCAAATCCTCTTCCTTTGTCGCAGGGTCTCTAGACCAACACATTCTCAGCACATGCATCGGGCTGCCACAACATGGCTACCCTCCAACTCTCTCCCTCTATGCATCACACTGAATTGAACAAGAACGCTGCTAGCAAGAATCTTAGTGACCCTGGCGGGTATGCCTCTTTCAACCAGTTATTTTCTTCCTCGGACACAGCGTCACAAGTGGCGCATGTGTGGAGAAGTGAGGGCTACTACACATTAGTGTGGGCTAATATAGCTCTGGTGCTGCACAGGACACCATGTGCACTTCTCCGTTGTACATGTGGTCTACCTCAGGGAGGTCTAGCCTTTATATAACCTGCTCTTTAACTCTGGTAGGCCCGGTCAAAACCCATGTCATTGCTGCTTCATGATCGTATGTAGGGTTAGATTTAAACCCGGTTTGAATGTCACTTTCACAGACAGGGCCGTACAAGAGTTCATCATCTTCTGAATCTGAGAAGTCAGTGACCCCTTGCAGTACAGAGGCTAGTTGCCCATACACGCGCAGCGATGCATGCTGCTGCTGCTGATGAGCTTCACAGTTGATACTAAGTATGATCTTGTAGGTATGGTCTGGGAGGCAGAAGGTATCAGCCCTTTATACATCAAATGTGGCGACTCCCAACGCAACATTCGCATTCTGCAGCAGGTGAGACTCCATGGTGTGATGTCTCATTGGTCTGGCCCTGACTCTTGGCTCCCTTGGTGATTCAACTCTGTGATTATGCAAAATATACCTTGAAGCAGCCTCTGTTGGTTCAAGACATGGAACTGCATGATCCATTTATCAAACATAAGGGATCCATCTACTCATGCATCCCTTTCACTTGCATGCTCATGATGCGCCTACAGTGCGCTCTCAAGTATCTCTCCCTCATGCAGGCTCATGATGCGCCTGCAGTGCGCTCTCATACAACCTGATGAGACAAAGGGGGCTGGAGACTGTGTTGTTGCATCCCTTCTAGGGATGTCAATGTGTCACTAGGTGATTAAGGTGATACTCCTCTGCCTAGTCAATGTGTCACTAGGTGATTAAGGTGA
Organism: Chlamydomonas eustigma; assembly: GCA_002335675.1. Taxonomy (NCBI): domain Eukaryota; kingdom Viridiplantae; phylum Chlorophyta; class Chlorophyceae; order Chlamydomonadales; family Chlamydomonadaceae; genus Chlamydomonas; species Chlamydomonas eustigma. Next base: position 469,494 of record BEGY01000036.1, on the reverse strand, counting down.
TACTCCTCTGCCTAGTCAATGTGTCACTAGGTGATTAAGGTGATACTCCGTCTGCCTAGTCAATGGTGTCACT
>BEGY01000036.1:454486-468920 GCA_002335675.1 Chlamydomonas eustigma | reverse complement strand
CGTCACTAGGTGATTAAGGTGATACTCCTCTGCCTAGTCAATGTGTCACTAGGTGATTAAGGTGATACTCCTCTGCCTAGTCAATGTGTCACTAGGTGATTAAGGTGATACTCCTCTGCCTAGTCAATGTGTCACTAGGTGATTAAGGTGATACTCCTCTGCCTAGTCAATGTGTCACTAGGTGATTAAGGTGATACTCCTCTGCCTAGTCAATGTGTCACTAGGTGATTAAGGTGATACTCCTCTGCCTAGTCAATGTGTCACTAGGTGATTAAGGTGATACTCCTCTGCCTAGTCAATGTGACAAATGATGCTGGTAGCATTGTTTGGTAGTGTCCTACATGATGCTGGTAACATTGTTTAGTAGTGTCCTACATAATTTATGGTGGTGGAGGGCACTTACCTTCCTGAGCAGGGAGCTAGATTGATTATTCCAGTAATGCATTGGCTTGACCATAATTGTTGGCCTTTGCTCCCTAGTATGTACTGCTGATGTACAAACTGACCTGTGGATGACAGGTGACCTCCTCTGCAATGGGAGGCTTTGTTCTCCTGGGCAACAATCAAGTGGATACATTGAACACGGTGGAGATGGTGAGCAGACAACTCATGTAGTTACCATATGCTGACTCATCTAGGGATAGATATAAGCAGGATATTGTGTCTTAGCTTTTGTCAGAAAGGGAGATGGCGTTTTCATGCCCTTGTAGTCAATGTTGCTTGCCTTTGTGCCATACCCTCAGGTCTCCTTGGAAAGCATGCCGAGAGGAAGTGTGAACATCACAGTAATTGCATCATCCATATTTTACAAGGTATGAACAACTGCCGTGCACACAGAGCATCAATGTCAGTTGACACCACCCCGCAGTTGCCAAGCCCTCCACCTCTACCTCTGCCTGCTTGTAACGTTGCCTAAGCTTGCCTTTATTAAGCATGATCACTTACCCTATTGTCCTCCCTTTTTCAAAGGTACTATAGTGCGCTGTTTGTGTCCAGATTGCCAGCATCTCATCATTGTCAGATTGTGAGCTTTGTACGATGTAAGGATTTCCTGATTTCATCAACTGCAATGCACCAGCTACAAGTAAGCGCTAACTCCTTGACACTACACCTGAGATGACAGCTTCCCCACTGCCCACAGCAGACCCAGAAGATTCTCTGGAGGTGACAATCGAAGTACAGGCAGTACATGCAAGTTCATGTGCTGACAAATGTCCTGTAACATAATGAGGATGATAAGATGCAGTACATCTTTACAAGTTTGGACATGATCGTTAAAGCGACTGCAAGTGTCAGCGCGTGGTACACACTTTATTGTGCCGCATTTGGCTTATTCAGCTCAGATTGGCGCCCAAGCAAGTCATGCGCTTGTTGGCTTCTAAAAATAGTCCCTGGTTTTTCACAAGAAAGTAGGAGAGCTGCTCACCATGAGCCCTGTCGCCCCCACTCCAGGATGGTGCTTTAGATCCACTTCTCATGACTCCATGTATCCTCATGTTGTGGGACCTACTCTAGGTAGTAATACCACTGATGTGACTATTCACCCACAATCTAAGATGTCAAGTCTAGTACTAACCTGGTGTTGTGTGTTGCTTACCAGCCAACATAAAAAGGGCTTAGAGACACGAACAGTAGCTCTCAAGGGATACTTTGATTACATGCACATTTCTGTACAGCAATCCTGTTACTCACCCTGATTCCTTCACTGCACTATGTTGGGAAACAGTCCTGCAGGTTGGGGTGCCAAAGGCTTCATGCTGGACCAGCATCATCTGAGAGTATTGGATTCATCAGGTCACTCTAGATACCTTGGCATGGCACCTGACTCAAATGGGTAGATAATACTTCAACAGGGTGTTCAAGCTTTCATACATAATGATTGCCTTGAAGCAGGTCTTGGATAACGAAAAATGCATAGCTTGATTTGAGAGATGCAACAGCATCCTTTCTTGCCCTGCAAGGAATGGGCTGCATGGCAGAGGATGTTGCAGCCGCACCATAACCTCTTACGTGAAGCCTGGGTCCCAGATCATTGAAGTTGGATGTAATTTCTTGTGCTGCATTTTTAACAATTATATTTTTTAGAGTTACAAAGTTGTGAGTATTGGATTTAGCAAAGGCTGGGACCTATTCAGCTTGACAAAGCTCCTGAAGCCTTAATAAGGCCACAATTACAAAACGTGCATGCCATATCTGAGCATTGTTGAGCACAAAATTATGCTTCTAAATCGTTTGAGTTTGATGAGTTCTAACAACTTCCACATGATTGTTTTTGAAAACAAGTGATTCTGGATGGTACAAGATGAAACAGTTACAAAACGTGCATGCCATATCTGAGCATTGTTGAGCACAAAATTATGCTTCTGAATCGTTTGAGTTTGATGAGTTCTAACAACTTCCACATGATTGTTTTTGAAAACAAGTGATTCTGGATGGTACAAGATGAAACAGCCCCATAGGGATAGGATGCAGACGTTAAAATAACAATGCTGTTCACACCTCATCCATATCTTGAAAAATTACACATATTCATCAAAATTAGAGCGTTTATTTATGCACGCACATTCCAACAATGGGCTTAGTCGTTGCGATCGTCACTGTAGAGCTGGCCTCTAATTTGCATCCTTCTAATGTTGTACTACTGGCTGCATAAGAAGGAATGTAATGCTTTTAAGAGCTATTTGTTACTAAGGTGAGTAGGCTCCAACAGCAGATGAGAATAGCATGGAGGCTGAGTGCTGCATGACGGGGACTTGGGAGGAGCTAGTTGCAGCCTTGGAGGCTTCCTCATGCTGGGAGTGCTCCACGCTCAGGGATGCCGCTTTGGCTGCATGAGAAGACGAGGCGGTGCTCAAAGGGTTCAGAGACTGCTTCCTATATGTCGATGTGGCGTTGGGGCTCACAGCTTGTCGTAGATCTCCATGTACTGAGGTTGTGGGGGAAGGCATCATGGATGCTCCGATGGACTCACTCCCATCCCGGAATGGGATGCTTCCCCTCCCACTGCTCTTCTCGTTTGCGGCAGATGCAAGGCGCTTACCAAACGCACTCATGGTGGCGCGCTGCGCCACCGTTGCCGCCTTTGAGGCAGAAGCTGTAGCTCTCAAGGGCGTCTCGCTGGTGCCATACACAACAATAGACATCCCATGCATTGCCACGTGTTCATCCAAATCTGCCTCGCTAATGTTGGCACTCTTTGCAATAAACAGCAATATGGACAGGATGTACTTGTTGTGCCGCATAAGACCACAGCCCTGCAATGGCCGCATTTGAGCAGGTCAATTGTGAAGCAGTGCGAAACAGAACCCATGCTTATGGTGCTTGATTGGTTGGTCAGCACACAAGAGAGCATTAATGCAGACCTGGAAAGACCTTGTGGTGTAGTGTCATGCTAGGTCAAGGGTATTAGGGTGCAGGAGGATGTGTAGCATGCAAAGCACAACATATGGATCCACCCAGACAGAACATGTCTCAACTGCACAAGGCACATCTAAAAACTGAAGATGAGCAAACCTTTGTGAAGTTGCCAATGTGCTCCAGCACTGTCAGCAGCAGAGGTTTATGCAAAAACATGCCAGCCTCCAGAAGAGAGCGAATCTGTGAACAGTACACACTACCAATTGAGCGAGGCCCATGGAACGCAAGGAATCCCACATATGACAAATACACAGCCACTGATGAGATTATTTGGTATGTACTATGAGGGGATCAAATATTTGTATGATCCACAATTCAATCAGGTTCAGAGGACGTATGTTCCCATGATGCCCAAGAAACTGCATTTTACAGACTACAGTTGCAACAATCGGCAACATCGCCGTGGCCACCAGCTGGTGCGTCAATTACCGAATGCGCTATCTCCTCAAAATTATACACCTGCAACCTAGTCCTGCAACCCCAATTGTTGAACCCTGATGACTGCTCCTACCTTATGGACCACCATGAGAGACAACGGATCGCTCATGCGCTGCGCCTCCACCAAGGAGCAGAGCTGGTCGTAAAACTTCTGGAGCGCCTTAAGCTCCTCAGGGTCCAGTGCCAGAGCCCTTTGCGTGCGCATCTGTGATAGAGCAGGAGGAGAACATGACCATGCAAGACCCTTGAGGTCATACAGTGAAGGCTGTGAGACTATTCAGAGAGGTTGAGAATGGTGAGAGGCACGAGCTATGCAGAGAGGATGCAAGAGGATGAATCCTGCTTGACTCGACTGAGTCGCTCCCAACACTACTCTTTACCCACCTTACGACTCTGCTCTTGGGCTGACCACTCAGCCTCCATCTTGAGGTATGGATTTTTGGGCTCCACCCCTGAGCGATGTGGGAAAGAATCAAATGCGCTCGCTTCAAGAAATAGCACAAGGCACCTGACATAGACATTAACAGCTTCATATGCGTCCTTTTAGGATAAGGCACTAGGTCATAAGGATTGAGGGATTTTTGCGCCAACTAAACGTAACACCTTTCAGCTCACAGCTGGTGAGCAGGCATCTTTTGAGACTCACCCACAGATGCATATGGTACTTTCCTCCCTCGCACTTGATCCAGGTCCCCCATTAACAGACCACACAGGTTGGCCGTCATCTTCTCAAAAGAACGCGCCTTGTATCTCCCCTCACTTCGGCCATACAGAGCTTGTTGCAGGGTAGTCCTTCCACGCTGCCGCACCTGTGGCAATGCCATATGCAGCACATCAAGACCAAGGAGTGCTTTGAGAACCAACAAAAAAATACCACAATGCTGAGAGCACATTAACATCCTGCAGGTTTGTGTTCAGGGGGAGTTCAACAGGACTTCTGTGAAACATTATGAAAGTGAGGCTAGGTTCCAGAATATGATGATTGCAGCTGTCATTCTACAGCAAGTAGAGAGTGAAGATACTGAATGATCCCATTCATGGATGACAGTTCACTCTAACCCAGACTGCACATCTATGAATGTGAGTACATCTGTATTATCTAATACCCAACTGACATCATGATCAGTATTGTCTTAGGACCTTTGGACATTGAGCTTTAGGTCCTCTCTGTGAGGTGTTGTGACAATTGTTCATCTCACCTCTACAAACTTATTGTGCCATCCATAAACTGGGTTGTCCTCTTGACCACGAGGTGGGCATGCCGTGTTCACCAAGGGGGTAAAGGCAGGCCCATGCCCAGCTTCAGGTGCACCAGAAATTTCATCCTCCAGGGCTGAAGAGATGCGGACGAAAATAGACCAGGGGTCAGCACAGCCAACACCACATATATTTAAGAGGTGTCATTACTCATGCCCTGGTATTGCTATAGAATTTGAGAGTAATGCCTGATCATGGTCCCGCCCACAAACTGACAGTGAGTAGACCATACTTTTTAGTATGCTGTGCACAGTGGTCACACCATGGCTTCCCACCTGCATCCTGCGGTGCCTTCAATGCACCAGCTACCCCAGAAACTGACATACGCATGTGGTAGCTGAATCGGCTCTGGTCGCTGCGACCGTCTGTTGACTGCCGCACCCCAGTTGGGCCTGCAGGGCCCGACATGGACAGGCCCCTACAGAATACATGGATAGTCTCTGGTGGTCATGCCATGTCTTTTGGTTCCAAGGTTGAGCACCAAGTGCAAACGTAGATTTTCAAAGGTATACACACATCGGCGCCAAGCAGTTTAAGGCAATGGTCCGGAGTCAAGTTCAGGGGATTGCTAGTACTAGAAATGGACTATGGCTCAGCTTCTTTAAAGACTAGGGCTTTGCATGGATTGAAGATAATGACAGTGCATGGAGTAATGGGCAATCTGACATTTGTCGGTTAGTAACGAGCTTGTGTAAAGCATGGTCCCTAGACAGAGTCAACTGTAAGGTTCCCTGTGACATGACTTCATGTAAACACCATCTCAAAGGTAGGATCAGGGGACTGTACACTGTTAAGTGAACCAGGAGTTTTGCAGTGAAACAGATATTCAAGATGGCCGTAGGTGCGCCATTCTGGGGGCAGCTCGTCCTGTAATATAGACTGTGGCTGAGCTTGTTTCGAAGAATTAAGCTTAGCATAAACAAAAGATAATGACAAAGTGGGCATGCTATGGTGTGCTTATGGTGCATCCATGTGAAGGGAATTAAAGCTCGAACATACCCAGCTGGTTGGATGAGCCTCAAAGCATTGACTTCTCTCATTCTTTTACGTCATTTGTTTTTGCACTTCTCACCTCTGGAGGAAGGGATCAGAAATGTTGTCTGGGTCAGCAGTCCCCTGTGTGATGAAAACTTGGCTGCGGCCGCCATCCATGACGTCCTTTCGATCAGGCAGTGCCATGGGTACCAGTCGTGTGACTTGCCTGACAGGCTGTCCATAAGCCAGCTCAGGGTCATGTGCCTCTTCATCTGCTTGATAGCTGCAGCAGCAGTAGCACAGGTCAGGAAGTAGAACACTTTTTCGTTTTGAGTAACCTGATAAAGAGGTTGTTCCAAGGACCTTACCAGGACCTGCGATATAGCAATGTTATCACAGCTGACACTTTATCAAAGTTAAGACCTTAAGCTTGTGCCTAAGCAATTTCAAATATCTAAGACATTGGCTGATCTTCTTGAGCTGCACAGTACTATATCGCAGAATGAAGACTTAAAACATACCTAAACATTGACTAGGGTGAGGTAAAAATCGACAGAGATATCTTTAGGGGAAACATCTTCAAGCCAGCAGAATGACTTACGGGTCATTGAAAGCCCCAATCTTGATTTTTGACTTGGTCCTTCGGTAGTCTGCCATAAGGAGTGGACCTTTTGGGAACTTGGTTTCCAGTTTGTCTTGGTCTGAGAACCTGAGTGCATGAGGACAGGGTTGGGCTCAATAATGTCCACCATGGAATAGAAAAAGGATGAGGCTTAAATGATGAAGAAACATGTAATACAAGCTGTCGCAATATGTAACCACCTCATCTGCAGAGTGCATAGAACTAATCTCATGTTCTGAGAACCACAGGGTGAGCAATGAGCAATGCAGCTAACTCTTCTGGCAGGAGAAGTGATAATAGCACAACACTTCCCACTTTCACACCTCATAATGGTCTTGTTTTTTGTCAAACGGTCCTCTTCCAGCTGTACAGCCCGTGAGTCTGCAGCATTGTCTGATTGATCCATACCCATGCGCATGGCACTTCCAGGAGGAAAAGGTGGAGCAGCTGTCGGCGGCGGTGGTTCAGCCTCTTGCTTTGGTTTAGACCGACCATTCCTGCTTCTGCACTCAGATAAGGACAAACAATGGTAGGTAGCCTGATTATTTCAGTAGATAATGATAGGTGCGGACATTTTAAATGCATTGATAACATGTTACTTTAACAGATATACGCACCCTTTAGCCTCTTGGTTGATCTCGTCTCGGTTGAGTTTCGGCAGGGTACTGTCAGGCTGAAAGAGAAATAAGGTATAATGTCATACAATTTTTTGCCAAAAAAACGTTAATATTTGTTTTACGGCAAATGAGAACAGATGCATGCTTTGTTCTTTACCTCTTCTGGAGGACCTTGTGATATGTAAGGCTTCCCAAAGGAGGCCCAGACTCCCTGAAGAGGTTTTTCTTCTCTCTCAGCTGTAGACTTGATGAGCTGAAACATGCGTGAGTTGCCCTCAGCCTGAAAATCGTCGATCATCGGCTGTGTCGCTTCCTGTTGAGCTACAGCGTATCCTTTCCCAAATTTCTTGAAGTGCTTTCCCTCATCTCTGAATTCCTTGAAGAGTGCATTCGAATGAAGAGCTTTGCTACTTTTTTGCTGCTCTCGCAACATAAGCCGAATGAGGTCAGTATTACCAGGTTTGTAACCACTACTGACAACATTTGGTGAAGACTCATCTAAGCTACTTTGAAGGAAGACTATTCCCGTTGCCATATTTTAGCACTACCTTAGAACTGAAGCATTTCACATTGAATATTTTACATAGAATGTGAAAATTGAAATCATTCGCATGGCCAAAGGAAAAATTCCTCGAGGCCATTGCATATTTGGCAGTACCATTTGAAGTACAGTCTCAAGCTTGTTGGAGATGCAAATATTACGAGCGCAACATAGAACTTCAATCAGAACTGCTGACGAAGCTTTCCAGCCTGATATGAGTGCTATGAGAAGAGTTTGGCAAATGAAAGGCCCGATCATCCACAGTTAAGCAAATTGAGGGCTATGATTGTATGACCATTGAACTGGAATTTTTGTGGATGTACACCTTATCCAAGTATCAACTGTGGCAGATGCCCTCTGGGACTGCAGGCTTGTGCGCACATTGCTCTACCTGCGCACCAGGTAAAGGACTGAAATGAATATGGGCTGTGTGTGATGCGATCCATGACTGATCCTGCGTACACCTGTTGCTTCATGAGCTACCTGACAGGAGGTTTTCCTAGTAACTTGCATATGCAACTGGTTTGTAACTGCGCAACGCACTACAGATGGGTGTAAATAAGATAGAACAGATCACAATTCATGGATGTAAGCATTGACTCTGCAGCGTGATGATACATGCGTGGATTAGGATGGTCTCCTCTACCTAAGCAAGCACTGGTAATGAGCCAGGAAGGCTGCACTCTGCTTGCCTACATAGAATGTGTTTAAGCGCAAAGGTATCATGGTTGTGTCAACTACCAGCCGCATTGATGTATGTAGCAAGAGAGAGACAAGCACAGGAGAATGTTCATACCATCAATAATGGGAAGGGAGGTGGTGGGAGTGGTCCCATTTCCATACTTCTGATGAAGTGTGGCCATGCCCCGTTTTGTGATGTGAATACCAGTGCTGGCAAAAGGCATTACAAGGCGGCTCTAGCATCTGCTCTCCTTGCCAGCTTCCTGCTTTTGGTTTGAAATAAACAATGGGTAGGTAGTGAGTGGTCAGATCTGGGGTTCCCACTCAGCCATCCTCCATGTTCAGCAGAGATACAAGTTAGGCCTATAGCCAGTGGATATGAATCAGTTACAGATGAGAAATTGAGCCTCAGCAATCAGGATCAATGTTAGGCTACACAAGACAGGTATCCGGATCAAGCTCATGGACCTGCTTATTATCCTGAATAATAGTAATTAAAGCCTATAACACAAAACTGATCTTTGAGCAACATGCCATTTAGGTAGACAATTTGCCAAATCTGTAATACCTACCTAGGTAGGTGCATAAAAAAAGCGCCATTGACACCTAAAATCATAACTATTTATTTACCAATAACCATAGTTGAAAGTTTCTTAGGAATTTATGCGGAGTGATCACCACAGTGGAGAAATGTTCCCTTCACACTAATGTGGATATGACGGAAAAACCAGCACATAGTTTTGAAAGACCAGCCCATGGCACCTTCTGCCTCTGCTTAATCTATTGCACTTGATTGACAAAAATGCTGACTGACCTGCCTCAAGAGGTATATGTACTTTACGTTTGAAATCATGGCTGCAATGACATGTAGCTTTTGTTTGCTGCAGATTATTGGCGTGTTACCGCCTGACCCTGCTGGGCAATTAGATCTAGCCTCGAAGATTGTAAATTTTGCGTTTGCCCAGAAGGTACCTCAGCTGCGAGAAACATTCTATGAATGATACACACTTTATATTTCTCGTGTTTCAGATAAATCAACTGGAGATTGAGGCACAGCAATTGCGGGAGACTGTCATAAATAAACAAACTGTAGTCAAATCACTCGAGAGAAAGGTCAACAATTTGGAAGTTGAGGTCCAAGACTTGCTGTCAAAGGTATGATTTTAAGCAATTTCGCTACTTGGATGAGTCCTTATTGCAGTAATACCGTCGCAGAACAAGCAAGCAGCCGAAGAGCAGCACAAACTGCAGACGGAAAAGTCCGTCCTTATTGAGACAGTCAAGAAGCTAAATCGAGAAGTAGCAAAACTCGAAGCTTTTAAGAAGAATTTATTGCAACACTTGCAAGATGATGACGAGGTGGTTAAACTATCCCTCAAAACCAATGGAGACTTCTCCGGATATTTGACAAATTTAGAAATCATTTAGACATAGCTTCAATTAAGTAATAAATTATAAAGAGGTTGTTGCTTTGACTCATCCTTGTTGGCATACATCCATGATTTTCTATTCCAGAGAAATCCAGCAAGCGTTTCAGTTTTACATCTTTGCAGCCTGGGAAGCTGGATCGCTCTTTGGCTGCTGTAGACATGTCCTCTGAGCGCCTGGTAAATGAAGTACTAAGCAGCGCTAGCAAGCCTAATGCATATTTGGGAGTTCGCGGTAGGTACGCTTGTTGGGCCTCAATTACAGAGGAGAGATAGAGATATATGTTATGACATATATTATTCATGTATATAATAAGCATTATATACATGAATGCTTAAGTTATGACATTAAGGTTCTCTAATAAGAATGATGCTGCTGATCCTCTTTCATCATGCAAGTTTGTGTTTTTTATTGTGTTCACGCTAAGACTTCGGAGTGTGCCTTGTGTCAGGCAATGAAAGTCATGATGACAATGTAAGGAGGTATAACTCGCATTTAGTGCTGCAACTCTCTTCATCTCATCAGTACGCAGCTCTGAGAGGTCCTTAGTTTCTGCTGAAGAATGGCACCATCATTGAGCATTATGGCATTTTTTGCATTCACTGACTGAAGGCATTCTAGAAAATTTTATTTTCCTCGTGTTCTCCATTCCGGTTAAAGGTTCTGTATCGTCCATGCCCACAAACACTCCAGCTGCATACACCAGCATCTCAGGGAGAGGCGCACCGCAGACCTCCTACTCTGTAGGAGTCTCCTCCCCCCCACACCAGGCATCTGCTGCTGGGAAGAATACAGCAGCCACAGCAGCGACCTCTAACGACTACAGCAGTAACATTGTAGGTGGTGGGCTATCGTCCTCCCCGACCATGAGTGGATCCCACCATAGCAACACCCAACAGATGGATGGGAAGCAGTTTTTTCAGGTTGCAAGGTACTCATTGCGCATTACTGATTACTCCCAAATGTGGGCATGCTGCATGATACAGTAAGAGGGCGCCATGACAGAAATGCTGACTTGCGTAATGCATGCATCAACCTTTGTGCATGTATTGAAGGTCACTGGCAAGGTGAACATCTATGATTTCCAAGGCCTAATTTCATGCCGTTCACAAACATTTGAGCCATGCTTATAATACCTCGCATGGCGCACATCCTCAGAGGCAGGGCAGAAGGAGGACTTGAATCTCTTGACTTCTGTTTTAATGCCAATCCACATTCCTGTTAATTTAGTCTCATTAAGAATTTTTTGAAGCAAGACCTACTAAGTTGTATGATTGCTATCTAAATTCTGCATGTGCCTATCATATTCAGGTCCAAGCTGTCCTATGAACAATTCTCTCAATTTCTGCACAACATCAAGGAGCTTAATGCTGGCAGGCAGAATCGAGATGACACATTGAGGCGTGTGAGAGACATTTTTGGCTATCAGCATCAAGACTTGTTTGGTAGGTCCCTGCTACTTCTCAATTGCAGCAGTAGGACAGAGGCATGTGTCAGTTAACAAATGCAGCTGGTGCTTGCTCTGAACTTGACTACACACCCGTCCTGACAACATATACTGCACTTATTTGTACAGGGATTTTTGAGCAGCTTCTCAACAAGGCAGCAAGCTCCTTTGGAGGCAGCTATTAGCTCGGGAACATATATATGTTTTAACACTTTATTTCGACATTGCCCGTTTTCATGTACTCCTTAATGAATTGATTGCGAATGGCTTGTCTGGAACTTCTGTAGCTGACGATTGAACAGAAGTGGGGTCAGCATTTCATTTACAGCAAGTATGTTGAAGTTGTTTTCATACATTCCTAAGCAATATAAAAGCTTGTTTGCCTCAACGCAAAACATATATGATTACTCACTTGCTCGGCTTTTCTCAGCACAAGTTCCTATACATGCCAGAAGCTTGGATCGTATTCACATAAGAGGATCTAAGTTTTTCGGTTTTCATGGCGCATTGCCTGAGGTTGGTCATTTTCACAAGAATGACATCAACGTTTTCTCGTTGCCAGCTAACCTCACAATGTTTAGCAACCCATGTCAAGGATCAAATGTTGCGTTTTTAGTGCAGGAGAATACCCTGGGGCAGGTTTTTGAAGTTGACACTACTGTAGGCTGCTCTCTTGAAGAGGCAGGCAAGAATGATGACCTGACAAAAACGATCAACTACGCAGAAATACACAAGTGTGTTGCATGTAGGATTGCAAAGCTTTACAGCATGGCCATGTAGTCTGAACTTGCTGAGATTCTGGTAGTGTTGTATGAATGGAGGTGGACTTGGCATTGACTAAGGACTAATGAATTAGTGAAATTAAGCTCCTCTTAGTTAGGAATTAATTTAACATTTGTCAAAATGTTGACAACTGGAGAGCTTCATGCCTGATGCTGAAGGGTGAATTATGTTGTTGTGAAATCTTCACAGGATTGTGGAGAGGGTGATCACCGGGCCTCCACACCAGCTAGTTGAGTCAGTGGCCGAGACCATTTGCTCTCAAGTGCTGCAGCATCACCTCAGAGTGCAAATGGTGCAGGTCCACGTGAAGAAGCACTGTATCCCCGGAGTCCCGGCTGTGGTTCAATCTGTTGGTGAGCGTGTTCTCATGTATGATCTAAAGGTCAAGACAGGGCCTGGCTCACCTACCTCAATATCTGCATCTTGAGCAGACCTCTTGAGAGACTGGCAAGTCAGCTCTTACTGCTGGCACCTCTCCTATCATTCAGAAGGGCCAGGCGCCACTCCTACTGTCCAGTTGTCATACATATCCTTAATGTCGTCATTTCAATCTCACTGCTTAGCTCACATCTCTCATCTTTCAATGAGCTTGAAATCAAAATTGTGTATTAGAAACTTAGCAGCTGTTGCAATTATGTACACACAGTAGGTGTGTTCTTTGAAGTGATGTTATTTGCATCAAACAGGTGTTGAGATCACGCGGATGAGGAAGCATGATGGACGCTGAGAGACCATCCCTCATGTGATGATATCAAATCAAGGAGCCTAGGAATGGCTTTGACGATTTGCAAGAGAGGGTCTATGATTGCAGTTAGAACTTTAAGCTCCATCTTCTGGTCTGAGTTTAAAAAGGTCTCTTTGACAGGTTAAATTCATATATCTTGGCATTATTTGTTGGATTTGATGGATCCATGATATGTGCGTTGTTTGTTGGAGTGCACTGGGCGATATTCTTTCAGAGAGAAATTCCTCTATATCTCTTTACGAGTTACTTAAAGACTCATCATTACAGATTTGGTAAGGTAGAATAGCCACCCTGTACCTGGAAAGCTTATTGTGGTAGAATTCAGCTGTCATACAAAGGAGTTGCTGCGGCCATGCAGACCAATCACCCTTCTAGTTCCTTAACAAAAATCAGCTGTCAAGATCTCATGAAAACTCAAAATTATCAAATATTAGGGCACATGCAAATTTTCAATGATAGTTATAGGACAGAGGGTGTCGTCCGCTGAGTATGCTGCAAATAGCGGTGTTAGGAAAAAGGAGGTAAGGGGAATGTTGGATGGAATATCAAAGCTCAGAGGCAGTCCTGTCTGTGGGACACTTGAGGGAGATATTGGTGCAAACCGTGTGACAGACCACAGGACGTGAGCAACACTCCCCGGGAAGGACATTGAGCCTCCATACCCATTGTTGTTGAACATGATGTTCTCAATCATGGTCTGACCCCTGCCAATACCTGGGGAGGTCATAATAGCATTGAGCTATGCATCATATATGCAAGTAAGAAAGCAAAACTAGTGGATATACACTTACGTAAATTTGATAATTTTTCAAAATGTGAAGTTGGAAAGTTACAAGATTTAGGACCATCAGACTAAACACCTTACCTGGAGTAAGATAAAAGAATATTGGAAGCACAAACAAAAAATGCATCCAGTCTTCTTGTTTCTTTTTTGTGCACTCACCTAAGGGAAAAGATAGCTTGGAGGCCATGAAATCACCCTGGTAAAGAGTATTACCAAATAAAGAGAAAGAGAGTGACGTGTAATTCCGAGCGTGAGAAATTGTGGGGCCGTTGAATGTCATTGTGAAGGGTGGCGGACTAGCAGTTCTATTGCAAGAGGTCCAAGGGAAGAGTGTCATGTAAATGGGGTAAGGAGGAGGGTTGGGAGGTTGTGGAGGGGAGGGTGGAGGTAACCAAGGAGGAGCAAAGGGGGGAAGAGGAGGTAATGGAGGTGGTGGAGGTAATGATGGAAGAAATGGAGAAGGATGGGGAGGGTGATGGTGATGGTGATGGTGAGGAGGAGAAGGAGGAGGAGGAGATGGGGGTGGAATATGACGTGAGAAAGGATGGGGAGGAGATGAGGGTGGAGGGTGACGTGGTGAAGGATGGGAAGGATAGGGATTGGGAGGAGGCGAGGGTGATGGTTCAGGTGGGGCTGGAAATGGAGGAGTTGACTCATGAGTTGGTGGAGGATAGAGTAGCGGAGAAGGAGGTGAAGAAG
>BEGY01000036.1:435303-453054 GCA_002335675.1 Chlamydomonas eustigma | reverse complement strand
TGGAGAGGCAGGATGGAAGGATGGAGGGTAGGGTGGTGGAGAAGGAAAAGGGACAGGTGGTGGGTATAGAGGGGTTGAGGGAAGAGGAAAATATGGTGGATAAGCAGGGGGTGAGGGCGAAAGTTGTAGGGGTGGATAAGGTGGTGTGGAGGGCAGAGGATTAGGAGGTGGCGATGTAGGATGAAAGGATGGAGGGTAAGGTGGTGGAGAGAGAAAAGGAGGTGGTGGTGGGTATGGAGGGGGTGAGGGCGGAGATTGTGGAGGCAGAAGAGGTGCTGGGGTAGGTGAAGGATAAGAAGGTGGAGAGAGAGGAGGAAAGGATGGAGGGTGGGTGAGGGGATAAGGAGGTGGAAAGGGTGGAGGAAAGGAAGGTGGAGTGGGAGGTGGAGAGGATGGAGGGTAGGGTGGTGGTTGTGGAAGGGTGTAAGGAAGTGGAGTGAGTGGCGGGTAAGGAGGTGGGAGAGGTGGTGGAGAGGGTGGTGGGTGAGGAGGTGGAGAGGGTGGNTTGGGGGATGGATAAGGAGGTGGAGAGGGTGAAGGAAAGGTAGGTGGAGTGGGAGGTGGTGAGGATGGAGGGTACGGTGGTGGTTGTGGAGGGGTGTAAGGAGGTGGAGTGAGTGGCGGGTGAGGAGGTGGGAGAGGTGGCGGAGAGGGTTGTGGGTGAGGAGGTGGAGAGGGTGAAGGGTAGGGTGGTGGATGTGCAGGAAGATAAGGAGGTTGAGTAGTGGGCGGGTCAATGGGTGGTGGGAAAGGAGACAGAAAGGGCGGTGGTGGAGAGGGGGGTGGATAAGGAGGTGGAGAGGGTGGAGAGGATGGAGATGGATGAGGTGGTTGAGAGAGACTAGGAGGGTTGGGAAGTGGATAGGGTGGAGGGTTTTTAGGTGGATAAGGAGGTGGATAGGGTGTAGGGTTTGGAGGGGGATAAGGAGGTGCAGCAGGAGTCTGGTAGGTTGGTGGGTAAGGCAATTGATAAGCAGAAGATGAATAAGCAATAGCAGAGGATGTAGAGGTGTAAGATGTATTCGCTAGTGGATTTGAAAGAGATAGCTCAGATGATGCACCCTGAGCTTTGGAAAGCAAATATCTTCCTCCTGCTGTCACTTCTGTAACTGTCTCTTCTGTAACTGTGGATACTGCTTGCTTCCATAATTTTTGTCTGCAAGTTCAGATACATTTTCAACCGAAAAATTTCAGCATTTGAAACTAGAAGCAATAATCCAGCTGACGAGTCACAGTGATTTTAACTGTAACAAAAACAGTTACGTGAGTGGTTTAAGTTTTTATCTCACCGAAGACTGTGCTGTGCACATGCTGAATTTACGAGCAATAATGGCAAATATATGAAGCTAATCCATGAGGGATACTGATGATGGCTGCTTTGATATTTCACCATTCATCAGTCTCGCAGATGGTCGTCAAGAGATCAGAAATAACTATGAATTTATGTCGAAGACGCCTGATGAGCAAGCTTGCATTTCGTATCCACGGCGAGAGTCTTGACAGAAACCCGGAAAGGCAGTTGCTTATTAATTACAGTGTCTACCAGGAGAAACTGCTCGTAAATAATGATTTCGTATTCTCGTGTTATTGTGAGTTACAACTTCTTAATCCAAATGTGTACGGCTTGTGTAGCTTGTGAAGGTTGAACTTCGGCGAACAACGATCGTCATACTATAATCTTATGTGATCTGGTAAACAAAGTGTCGACCACACGCCCCATGCTTTCTACGACCTCCAAGGCAGTGGGATAGACTTTCTCAACTGTAGGAGCATCGAACACTTCAAGACACCCAGCCCCCTGATCCAGTGTACCTTCGAACTTTTTATCTAGGATCATCTACATAATGAACAGAGAATGAAGAAAGTAAGTTTTAAGATGAAGGATTATAAGAAGTGCTTCTAGATATGTTAAAATCTAAATGTACCTGAGAGAGCTTGAACTCTACTGTCTGCACAGGAAGGGCAATAAGCTCAGCAACATATGCAATCTCCACGCGGCTGTAGGGTTTGATCAATTTCACGAGGTTCTGCTCAAGAAGAGTCTCGTACAGTGAAGTCAAGTGATGATTTATGACAGCATCATCCACTAGCTGAACCTTATACTGTCCCAGGGTGGCCTGCCAGAATTCAAAACTGGTAAATTCAATCTTGCTCCAAGCTGCATTAAAATCATCACTCTGACTTAAATATGAGAGAGTCTGAGCGATGATTATGTTGAGATCTGCGTTCAGCTACGGATCCCATGGACCACAATCACCTCATTTTTACCTGGAATTCTTGAAGAGATCTGTCATGGTAGGCTTTGGCTACACTGCGCATGGCATCTGCTTCAATGCCAGTGTACTTCAACCCAGCTTTCGAGCTGATGATAGAGGGAACATCATCTGCCTATGAGAAAGCACAGCAGCCCCATTCACTCAGGATGTGCACTAAGACATCTACAACATGAGTACAATCAAATAGAGCTCGACTGCTCAATCAAAAATCGTTATTTATAAGAACGAATAAGTTATGGGTGAACAAGCTGAATGTAGTCACTTAATTGCAGTGCTTTTTAAGTAGCTGATGTAGCCAAGCTTTCAGTAGCAGTGGCACTTTGCAGTAGAAGATGAAGATAGTGAGTAGGTACATTCTGGTGAATCAGGTGGACCTCACCTGATTCAACATGATCTTTGAGAGTAGCATATATTTCAGCACCAACACTGCCTTGAGATCATCCAAGGTATTGAATTGTTCAAAGGACTCGAAGAAATATGAGTAGGCTGTCTTGTAATCCTTCTCCTCAGCATGCAGGATGCCTGACTGACAGTCAATCTAACAGCAAAGAATCATCAGGGAGGATATTAGAAAAGCTTGCTTGGATGTGTACCCCCTTCAACATCCAACAATTCTTGGATAATGCCAAAAATAAGGCTACAACTACAGGCTGCTTCAATTGTTATAATAAATTACAGAGATCTAGGCTGTGCTTGTCATTACTGGTTACTTGCAGTCAAGATAGAGCCCGTAAGTAGCACCTGAATGAGAGAGTAGTTGCGTACCTCTGCCTGCAATTGCAATGGTACATAGATGGAGTTTGCAGCAGTACGGGCAGAAGTCAGGGCTGCTCTTGCCTTGGGCATGTTCCTCAGAGCATGATGTACTATGAGTTGAAAGTAAATGGTTTGAAGACAATCAGTTTGAAGTACTGAAGCCCTGCTGCGTCAGGATGAAAACGGGAAAATTACATTTGTCTGCCTATGACAAGTTACTGACCTTTACTCTCTACCAAGTGGATGTCCACCAGCAGCAACTTGTCGTCAAGCTTCTTTACCTCTGTCAATAGCCTAGCCCAGAGCAACAAGATAATCAGACCTCTAAGCAGTATAATCATCCATGTATTCATTTTTCAAGGATAACAAATCAGCTGCTTGAGTGAACACTTCCTTGCTGTACTTTGGGTCATGTTCCAAATCAGGCAGCAATCCAGTTAATTTGAAGAAGGAACATTACTATTGCCTTACGTCCCAATAATGGCCAAAGAATCCGTGTAATGCTTGGTATCCAGGGACAAGCTTGCAAGCCTGAGTTCAATGCGCTGTCTCAAGAACGTTCGCTTCTCAGACCGTGCCCATTCCACCTGCTCCTTGCAAACATCCTCCTGGCAAAGATATGGTATTGATATGATGTCAGCACCAATGAGGTCTCATGCATGTAAGCATTTTATTGACCAGTGCTTACTTGCAGTTGAGTCGATCCAGGGATCTTGGCAATGCTGTCAATGATAGTCCTTACGATCTTGGCTGTTTTAGCTTTAGGAATTACATTGAAGAATTCACGAAGCTTTGAAAGCAAGTCTCGGAGACCTGTCGCATCCTGGCTCTTAACAAGCAGATCGCACAATTTTTGTACAGCGAGCTCTTTAAGTTTTATTGCCTCCACGTCATTTATGGAGTCAGCTAAGACTAATTGCTGCAATTTCTTGACTGCCTCGTTTAAGTTTGATGATGCCAAGTCTTCACCAGCTTTCAACTCTGCAGCCAGGTCAGTTGTCATCTGATAAAGAGATGGGAATCTTTACTCCTGAAGGCTGTCATAGTGCAGCACAGGGCATTACGTCATGAGGGAAACACAACCCTACACCCTAATTGAATTTTCGGAGCTCAGGTTGCTCTAATCCAGTTTATCGTTGACTCGGATATACAGTTGCCCATGAAGCGTCATCAGGGCCTGTGCTGTGGCCGCAATCACGGGTCCTGGGAGCTTGACTTCCCTTCAGCACAATCAAGAATTACCACTTTACTCTCAATTCAATAAGAGAAAAACTATTATCTTGCAAATTTGCTTAAGTGTAGCTGATGGACACACGCCATTGAACCTGGTACATCTCCTTGGCCATGATCTAAAGTCATGACATCAAGCTCATTTTGTATGACCTCATCCTGACCTGTGAATTGGCTTGATCCTCCACAATTCATGACTGCGTGGCTCTCTTGGTTCAGCCCAGATGACAATCCTACCCTGGTCCCAACAATGGATCCGCACCTCCTCAGCCGAGTAACCCCCCACCATAGTCAACACCTCAAACCCAGAAGGAGCTTGAACTTTGAGGACACTGTACTCAGTATCTGCATCACCAGCTCCATGATTATCTGTCTCGTGACTAGAAGCAGCAGCAGCAGCAGCAGCACTGGTCCTGCCAGCAGCACCTCCCGTTAGTGAAAGTTGCTTCCTCTGAGCATCCTGCTTGGTTCCTGTGGGGCCCATCTTGGGCTTCTTTTTAAGCAGCGGCACCTGCTGCTGCTGCCTCCCCAACATTCCAAGTGCTGCATGTGCGCCTGTGGCAGCCACTGCTGCTTCTGCTGGGTGACCTAAAGAGTTGCCAACTGTCTGCCCTTTACCAGCAGCATGTACCGCTGGGTCTACCTGTGTTGCTACTCCTGCCGTAGAGGTTGTGACCACTTTCAGCTTCTTTACAGCAGCAGGTGCGGCCATGTCACCCTTAGGAACCTTCCTGGCATCTGCTGCATGATCAACTGCCAAAACAGCAGTAGCAACAGGAGCTGTAGCAATAGCACCCATGCTCCCACCTGGAGCTCCTTCAGTTGTGTTTGGCTCTGCACTCTGCAAGAGTGAATCCGTCTCACTCTTTCCTTTCCCAATAGCTCTTGACTGCTTCTTTCCAAGTACCGATGCTTTAATGTTAGGCTTTGTGCTGTTGGGCTGCAAGTGTTTAGGGTTTGATGTAGGGTTTGAAGCAATCCCGACTGCATGAGAGCTCCCAGGTGCAGCTGCTTGCGCAACATGAAGGGAGTTGCTGGCCCCTGTCAAGACCTTCTTCTCAGCCCCTGCCTTCTTCTGAGCTGCTGACAACGGCATCAAAGTGGGAGCCTGCTTCTGCTGCTGCTGCTGCTCCTGCTGAACAACCTGGGCGATGGCTGCTGCTGCTGCCAAGCCTGATGACCTTTTATGCCCCAGAAGCTGCTGGTGGGACTCCCATAGAGCTGCAACTTCACGCAGCCGCTTCTTCTTGACAGCAGGGGCCGCTGCCTGCTCTGCTCTTGGGACTGTCGAACCATGAGAAGCAGCTGCTGTGTTGTTGGGAGATTGAGCAGCAACACCTGGAATATGAAATTCTGCCTTCAGCATGCCACCTGAAGCTGTATCAGGGTCTATGGTTTTGACAGGTTCAGTTAAGGAGGATTGCACTGGGCCAGGCAGCGCAGCTTCAGCATGACTGGTGTTCTGATGTTGCACATTAGGCTGAGAACCAGGTCCACTCTCAGCAGCAGCAGTAGCAGCACTGATTGTAGCTGCCAGTGGCATCTTCCAAAGGGCGCCTCCGTCCAGATTGCGGCGACTGCCACTGCTGTTGAGTACAACCTTGCCACTACCACTGTCTGTTGCGGCTGCTTCTGCGCTACACTGCTGCTGATACTCTAATTTTGAATCCCTGGAAGAGGCTGCCTCAAGATCCCCGTCCCTGATCCCAGAGGCAGCAGCACCAGGAGGAGCTGGGGCAAAAGGTAACTCTGCACCCTCACACGTAGGAGTGCTCATGATGGACAGCAGCTGCGTTTTTGCACTCCCAGCCTCTGCTGTCTCTGTTCCTTGCTGCTGGTAATGGTCCTGGTTGACAACCTGCTCCTCTGCTCTGCCTCTGCTCTTTAGTGTGGAAGGTGTGGCTGAGCTTTGAGTAATGAGAGTTGCCACCTTCTCGTGATCCATTAAGTAACACCTGCAGTTAAAGAGCACTTAATTAGAGGTCATTATGAAGGGACAGTCACTCAGCTACAGTACACTCAACTGATGTGTATCAGTCAGCTACAGCACACACCTGATGAGCTCAGACCCTGGGGATAGCTTTCTCTTCCCAAGCACCTGTCCAAGGGGCTGTCCAGCTGGAAGCAACAAAACTTGTGACCTCCAATCCATGTTCCTCAGCTGCTGCTGCTGCTGTGGCGTCTGATTGCTGACGGCATCAGGTGACTGATCAGGTGCAGAGGAGCAACTAGTAGATGCCAAAGCCAATGCAGGTGCCGCCACTGCCGCTGCAGCGTGTACAGAGTACCCTTGCAGTGTCCACACCCTCCACTGTACTGGCCCTGCTGCTGCTGCTGCTGTAGTTAGTGATTGCTTGCACTGTGGACATGCACAAGCCACCAGGTCCAATGGTACCGGCAGCAATATCCCTGGCACCCCGTGGCAGGTTAGGAACATGGCCTGCAGTCATGATCATGTTACTTATTGCATGCTGTAGATAAGAGCACTGCATTTGCGGTACATTCACGACACTTCCATTGCATTGATGAAGCGATGAAGGGGCTAATATTTTCTAGTACTTTTGCTCAGGTTGACACTCTCCTGGAGGGTATGGATCCACTTACCTGAGTAGCAGGAGGGCTCCCAGGACTCTCTAAATGCTGAGAGGAGGAGGGCGTGGAGTCAGGACCCATGGAATGCTCTGAGTATGTCTTTGATGATGCCTTTCCAAAACCAACCCTCCCTCTCCTTGCATCAGGTGTGGAATCAAGTGCTACTACTGCTTCTCCTGTTGTAGTGCCTTTGTCCCTGCTTACTTCATGTACCTCATTCTTTTGCTGCTGCTGGTCTGCTTTCCAGCTGCTGATGAGCTTAATGACCTCTTCAGGAAGGGGTGCTGGAGCTAGCAACAAGGAAGCACCACCCCCTCTTGACCACTGAGGAGTGGACCTGGATGCATCTTCCGTACTACCCAAGCCATGGGGCTCCCTGCTGTGTTCATCTGACTTTAACCCCTTCAGGTCATCTATGATCATTCCTTGACATGACGATGGCAAGTCAGTCTGAGGCCTTTCTTGTCCTGGTACTGCTGCAGTTTCAGGGGCACTACTGTGCTCATGTACAGCAGGAGCTAAAGGTTTCAGGGACTTGGCAGAGGAGAAGCTAGACAGCAAGAGGTCATGGGACCTGCTGGTGCTGCTGCCAGGTGCAGCAGTAGCAGTAGCAGGTAGCTGTAGTGCCTGCTTGCCTCCCTGCAACAGAGCAACGACTGCTGCTGTACATGACAACAAAGTGCTGCTGTCTTGGACCTCTTCAGCAATACATGGGAGCCCTTTGCTGCTTTGGGTGCCTCCTCCTCCTCCTTGATCAGGCAACAAGAGGCCTGACATGGCAACAGCAGCAGCAGCAGCAGCAGCAGTGGCAGTGGCCGGCTGATCCGCTGCTGTTCCCACTGCAGCGTGTGATGCCATGGAAGTTTGTGGGGAGGGGCTACTGCCAGCTGCTTTGGGGCGTGTTCTGGCTGCCAGTACCCTGCTGCTAGTGGCAAGCCCTAAGCGCGTGGCAGCTGGCAACGATGCTGCCCACTCCGCTAACAAAGTGACAGCTGCAGCAGCAGCAGAGGAGGTGCCGGTCTGTACAGCAGGGTCAGGAGGTGGTGCAGCAGGAGACACCGTCTGCAGCATTCCACTCTCTGTTGCTGCAATTGCAGCTGCCTGAAGTAGTCTTCTGTCTGCTGCACCTGTGTACAAAGCAGAAAGGGAGTATCTCATCAGGCTACTAAAAAAGAGGCATTCTTTGTCTAGAAATGACTAAACAACACAAGGAGTGATTGAGCAGCAGTGTTGAGGTGTACAAAGGGTTCTTCAGGCAAGAAGGCCACTTCTTAAACATCCCATCAAATTTTCTGCTTTGTTTCTGCAATCTCTGGAGGCTCAATGCAAGCGATGTGTGAACATGCGTGAAAAAGAGAGAAGAGCAATACATAAGTGTTATTCCCTTCCTGAAGGCCTCCATGGCCGCTGCACCTTCCTTCAATCTCTAAGACAATCTACAAAAAATTGAATGCACCTGGTAGCTGGGTCCCTACAGGGTGTGTGGCATTAACAGCTGGTGTATGCTGTGACGCAGCAGCAGCAGCCATTGCAACTGCTGTCAGCAAGCGGGGAAGATCAACCCTTTGTGTAGTAGACAGGAGCCTGTCACTGCTACTGCTGACTGGAGCCATGGCTTGCTGCCTGGTATGGTTGGCTGCAGCTGCTGCTTCTGTACTGCTGGTGATATGGTGTGCTCCCTGTTGGCTGTCCTTGTCAGCAATCAAAGCCATGTCAAAGGGCGCACGACCTGTTGTTGCAGGTTCTTCATTTGCTTCTTTTGCAAGCTGTGAGATGCCCTCAGCTTCTTTTGCAG
The DNA here is from genome assembly GCA_002335675.1 of Chlamydomonas eustigma. Taxonomy (NCBI): domain Eukaryota; kingdom Viridiplantae; phylum Chlorophyta; class Chlorophyceae; order Chlamydomonadales; family Chlamydomonadaceae; genus Chlamydomonas; species Chlamydomonas eustigma. Next base: position 444,405 of record BEGY01000036.1, on the reverse strand, counting down.
TATCTTGCCGCGCAATGATAAGGAAACTAGTTGGTTCCTCAGCATCAGCATCAGCAGCTTGGTAGTGTGGTGGAGCTTGATAATCATCTGTACTCGGCTCCTTCTCCTCTTCTCCTGACACAATCGTCCACTCCTCCTTACTTAGGTCAAGCAACTCTCGATCCCCGTCATCGTACTGCACTGTGTATAGCATCTTCTGCAGAGATCATCATCATGAGACCCATCAAGTACACGTGTCACCCTCTGTTACATGTTGACTGACTGTGTTTCAATACTTTATACCAATCATTTGTTACACTCTTTGGTCCTCCCATGCAGGCACTGAGAGTCCAGTGCATGGCTATTCATGTGTTTACAACAATGAGGCTCCCATCCCATTACCACAGAACAGTGAAAAAAAGAGGTGAATTCAGGCCTCAGGTAGGGTGTAGTGTACTAAGTTAGTTAACAAACTGTTTGTTACAACTACAGCTGGCTAAAATTGCTATCATTTAGCGACACTCAAAACAGATATGTATAGGACAGCTGTTCAGCTATTATCTCAAGATATGGAGATTCAGCCTTATGCTCCTCATGCTGCTAAACTGCACAGCATGCAGCAACAACAAGCGCTTAGGAAGAAAAATACCCCCTTCCAGTCATTCTCTCACCCCATGAGCCTCTGCCCTAAAGGATGTGACTGTCCCTGAGTAATGCGCCTCATCTAGAGGCCAGTACACCCTGATGCGTCGACCCACCAACCTAGGCCCTTGTAAATCTGAGTGGACATGGCAGAAGTGTGGGTTGGGGTGTGAAGACGGCCAGACTCCAAAATGAGAAATCAAGTGTGGCTCAAGCATTTACAGAGATCAGCAAGTGAGAGGTGCATGTTGGGGTGATGCCAGATACTTAAAGACAGTCAGGTAGCTGATTATCAGCAAGTGCATGTGAGTTTGTGGTAACAAGTTTGACCTCACATTATGGGTGGCTTACTTGCCTGTTTGCAAGGTTGTAGTGGTCCCCTCAGCCTGCTTTTTGCACGGATCTAGCGGCTTGCGCTCAGTGAGGGTGTTAGGTTTCTGGAGCCCCTTCGTGCTGCCTGGCGTTAGATCCATGTAATGCTCACTTGGCCACAAGTCTACTCTAGAATGATTATCATTTCCAAGTGCCAGCTTCTGCTGCTGTGTGCCTGCCACCTTAACATGTGAGTGCCTGCTGTCAGGGTTGCCAATATTCTTGATTAGTTCCTTGGAGGAGGGAGGCAACGAGTGGCGGCCCACCTTGCTCCTGTCCACACTAGTGTGAATTGAGCTGACAATTCCCTCATAGGATGATTGCTTGGCATGGGGACTGGAACCTGACCAGTGAGGGTCATAACAATATTTTTATCTTTTCCAATACTGACTATTCACATCATGTTGTTGACAAAAATGGAGGACTAGATGTCCTTTTGAGAAGAGAGAAAACGTTGGTGATCCAACCGTTTGTTGATTTTAAACATAACAGGAGGTGCAGCAGGTTTCTGCATCGTGAGCTTTAAGAACCAGATTTTCACCATGCAGCCACATGCCCATGTCAGTTTAATCATCAACTGAAGTCCTGAATGTTCAACATCATGCTGCAGCGACTCCTCAGTGAATGTGATCATGTAATTAATCTGCAGAGTTTGCACAAGTGACAGAGCTTGGTTAGTAAACAGCCATCCAACCAGTGGTATGCAAGTACCTGCCACTTGACATGCACCAACACTGATCCCGCAGCCATTCTTAACCGCTTTGCTACTTGAAGATTCTAGATCATGACTGGGAAGCCGTCTTGTGTTAACTTTAGTAACATCAGCTGCAGCGTGCGGTCTGGTACTGTGACCTGCCATGCTGCTGCCTTTCTTCACAGAGCGCTCAGCCGCTAATCCTGCAGCAGTCACTGCTCCATTAGAGACCTTGGCACCATCTGCACTGCGCTGCTGCTGCAGCGCCTCATCAAACATATCTTCAGCGTCCAATGGGACCAGCCTGCCAGCAGATGGTACTGGGTGTACTTCTTTTGTGGTGATGTCATCTGCTGATGTCAGTATATCGACTGCCCCTGCTTGTCCTGGCTGCTGGCCTGCATTGGCATGTCCATCATCAGCCATCTTGGCTTGTGCCTGCAGGTCCTTTTTCTTCTCTGAAGTGGCTGATACACCAGAGTCAGAAAGGGCAGAAGTGGAGACTGTTATATGAGGAGAGGCTTTCAGACTGCTGATGTGGCCGTGCTTCTGTTTCTGTTTCTTCTTTGCAGCAAATGCCCTCATGGACGAGGTAGATGTCATTGCAGCCCTTTCGGCTGCTTCTTCCCCTTGCTGATGCGCCCATACATGCTTCTCAAACTCCAGCAAGTGCAGAGCTTCTTTATAGACCCGCTTTATGTCTGAGGCCAAGGACTCCCACCCACCCCTTCACAGTCAGCAAGTTTGAGGGATTTATGATTTAAGTGTGGCAGAGGGAATGATCAATTGAAAGAGTTCATTAAGAGACTGCTGCGGGCTGCATATATCATGGATAACCCAGGATATAAATGTGGGAAAATATTCAAGGGCTCACCAGTACTTTCTGTCAAGCTCATTTAGTTTAGCATGGCATCACCTTTTCTCAGGGCCATTTGATTTTAAGTTTTTAGCATGTGCAGAAAGTAGCCAAGGCTGTTGATGTTGACTGCCTTGGGGAGCTGACATGAACATGCAGATTGTAAGGTCATGAGGAGTGCACTTACTTCTGAATGCTGTGATTAAGGATAGACCTCGCTGCTACTCCCCATTCACGGTTCACAGACACCTGTCAAACAAGAATGTGGATGCAGAGAGTAGATACAGAGTGTGGATGCAAAGTGTGGACGGGTATAGGGTGAAGGCATGACTTAATATTTCTCAATTCTCAAGAGCTGAAATCCACTCACACAAAAATCTCATCAAAGCTAAGGTGTACAGGGTAGGTGTTAAAATCCCTCTTGACTTAACAACTAATTTGCATATCACCCTCTTAACCACTCACCTGCTGAAAGCCACCTCTGTCTTGTATTGCCTTCCACAGTGCAAAGGTGTTGATTGTGGTGCTGTGCACCACATGTTCTTCCTGAAGTGGACATGAGTGCAAGAGGTGTGGACAAACAGAAGGGACACCACTAAAATGATGATTAACCACAGAAGGATCAAGTGCCTGTTTCAGAGATCTTTAGAGGAAGTGTGTTTCGTAGGTTGGGGCACCCACACATGGAGCAAGAAACAACACAAAGCTGCATGAAGAATCCCAACAGCTTACCGATCTTGTGTATAATGCTGGTTTGTCATCCAACCGCGAGTTTGTGGCAATCCTGTCTTGACAACCTCCCCCATTTACAATAGGGCAATCCTTACCCTCTTATATGGCAGTTTCTGCAATCCTTACCCTCTTATATGGCAGTGTCTGCAATCCTTACCTTTCTTTGGTAGTCCTTCATGACGCAGAATGCCTCATAAGCTTCTCTGAAGCCCTCTCGAGACGGTAGCAGTGGTGTCCCTGCAGCCATGGTAGAATCATGAGAAGCAGCGTAGGCAGGAGCACCTAGTGCTGCTGCTACTTCGGTTGCTGAACCAAATCTGTTCATGCTTTCTGTAGCAAGTGACAAAGGACTTCCCGTATTAGCAGTAGGAGGAACATCATGTTCTGGACCCTCCTTCTCCCCTCCCTTGCTCACTTTTACCCCTGAATGTGCTTCTTCTACCGCTGATCCTTTAAGCGGGCTGCCCAGTCTGGGGCTAGAGCTTGGAGCAGCAGCAGCAGCAGCATAAGTGAGGTTGCCAGCAGAAGAGTGCTGTAGGTATGAGTGACTAGGCTCAACTGCAGCAGGAACACCGACATCATCAGACACACCTGCTGTGAAGTGTGAACCATGGTATAAAGTGAGCAGGTTAGGTGCCATGCCTCCTTCTTGTGCTGCTGCTGTCCCTTCTGTCACTGTGCTGCATTTAGCTTCCTCCTCTTTTTCCCATTCTATTGCTGCCATGCTTCTAATCACAGGGTTGCCTCTGACTGATGTGTCCAGGCCCTGGCTCATAACGCCTCTCGGTAATGGAGCCTTATTTCTTACCGCTGCTCCCGCAGTGAACGTATCTCTGTCTTCTGGCCTCAATGTGTGGGGAGAATGTGGGGAAGCTGAGATGTGTAGTGTTGAGGAGGTTGGAGGCCTCTGTTGGGTGCTGCTCACAGCAGCACAACTAGGGAGCATGGATGTCATGATGCTCACTTTATGATGAGATGAGTGAGGAGTCCTTATCGATGTGCCACCCTCAGCTGATGGTCCTGATGTCAGTACAATCCTGGAGAGCAGGGAAGGAGCAGAATGATTTGTCTGTCAGAGCTTTGTCAAGGATAGGTTCAGCTAAGGATTGGGTCAGAATCTCGAGTCATAGTAAATGTTTAAAATAAATTTCCTATTACAAATCATGCTGATGAGCAATGGATGCCTCAATTGAGATCCTGAGATTTTCTTTTGAAGGTAAGTAAGGCTCAGGATTGAAGGGGCAAATCTTTGAGAGCAGCAGGGAGGATGTTGCTTGCAGGTACAGATTGAAGTGATGGGTAACAGATTTTTGTAGCGATTGGTACAAGCAGATGTGAACTTCACATCAGAACCCATCATCAGGACCCATTAACAGGACCCGTCATTAGGATCCAATATTCAGGAAGCAAGGGAGGCTTAGGACAAACGTTCTGGGTGTCATCACTCATTAAATTTCCTTATTACACTCAATCAATTCCTGCTTGTCAGGGTCATGGGGCATACTTCGCAAAGCAGCGCTGGCACCTAGCATCGCACCTGTTAGGGGGCTGGGTTTCCTCTGTTTTTGAAGTCAGCAAGGCAGCGCCATTAGCGGCACTCATGCTGCTTGGCACAGTAGCTTCTCCTCCTTTTGGGACCTGTAGCTTCTTGTAGCTGCTGTACATTTCTGGCACGACTAAGGATCCTTGCTGTTGCGGGGTGCTGCTACTGGCCAGGCTAACAAGCTGCTGCTGCTGCTGCTTCTGGCTTGCTTCCATTACCACCACTCCTACTGATTCTGGTGCTGCTGATGTAGATGGTGTTTTTCTGAAGCTATCAGAGAGATAGCTCTGTTGGTTGTCGGAATCTGCTGTATTGATTGAGGCAGAAGTGGAAGCATGACCCAGCTGCTGCATGTCTTGACCAGGCACTAAATTGCTCCTTGTTCTTGCAGCATCCTTGTGGCCTGGACCAAAAGTGAACAGCAGTTGTTGGTACCCTTTTCCTGCGAGTGCTTCATCCAGATGATGTTGTTGGGTGTGCTGAATGTCAGTGCCACTGGATTGAGGCAGAATAGTAACACTAGTGTTGACTTGGGTTCTATGGCTTGTGCCAGGGATGTCAGGCCCTGCTGATCCCTCGGTGTGGGCCTGGGTTAGTGCGAGTCCTGTTGGTGCCTCTGTCCTTTGGATCTGGGTTGATCTAAGCCCTGTTGTAGTGTCTTGTGCACTTTTGCTGCCTTCCATATTTTGTGCAGATATTGGGACGTTGCCAAACCTGGCTTTAGGATTCTGATCAAGATGTGGGTCTTCTACATTCGTGCTTTTTTGCATGCCCTCCTCTTGGCTTTGAATAACTATTGTTGTTGCGGTGGCACCTTGATTGATAGCTTGATGGCGCTGTAGTGTGTCGATTCTAAAGTTACTTTGAAGACACCTGTAAGCATCCATCTTTCTTGCTGCTGTTTTCATGAGGTTACTATGTTCCTCCTCTTGTGACATTGTGGTCATTGTTGCATAAGAGGAAACAACAGGTCCACCCCAGATATTATTGGCTCTGCAGGCCTGAGTCAGATCACAGGCTTGTGAGGAGGCAGCACCCCAGCTAAGGGCACCACTCCTGGAGTGTGAAGCCTGCTGATTATTGTTAACAGGTGCCTCAGACAAGGGCCAGTATTGGGTCGCTTGAGTCTCCTCATGATCGCCACCTGTCAAGGGGCCTTCAGAGTGTGCAACATTTTCTTCAGCAGCCTGACACCTTTCATCTGCCAGATCTTTTGTGCTTTCAGTCATGCTAATTGTTTGTTACGGAGATCAACAGCATCAAGTTTGAATGTCAAGCGATAGATGATGATATGTTTCAGGTTCAACGACAAGGGTTTGCAGTTGATGGATACAACGAGGATCAAGGGCACTTATCAATGTCTCGAGGACTTATGCCAAAAAAACTGACATTCTAGACGAAATCATCGACGCCGAACTCATCGAGAATCGCGGAACACCCTCTCGGATGCGCCAACTTAAAAGTTCGAGGAAATACCAAGTTTTATTGTTTTATGCAGCGCCTAAGCTGGACCAGGTATGTCTAATGGCTACAAGGAAGAGTATTTCGCTGTGTCGAGGCGCAGTCAGCAGGTCTCCCATACCCACATGTACCGAAGGGGGGTATAGGGTATAGAATCAGCATATATTCCCATGCATATGTTGTACAAGAACGGTTGTTGCATGGGAACAACAATAGTGTCCTCTTTGACACAAACTTCTGTATTCAACACAGCCATCTTCGTCATTCAGGAAGTATATTATGTTCTAAACATATCCAGATCTTATTGGACATGAGCGCTAAGAAATTTGTTGTATGGGAGCAGCATTCTGAGCATGTTAACGAGCAGCAGATAGGATTCATAACAATTTTTTTAAACAGATACATAATTGTAGCCATTCTTTCATACAAGAACGAAATGATGAAATATTGCACAAGAACGGTTGATGTATGGGAATAGTTCTAATTGGCAAAAGCAATTCTATTCAAAATTTGGTCATCTTACTCGAGCTACAGACAATACTTTGTTTTCTTAACACATACATATTTTAATGGACATAAGTGCTAAGAAATTTCTTGCATGCGAGCAGCATTCAGCATGTTCAAACATGCTTCCAAACAAACAAACTGGTGAACACTCAAACTGAATGATTTATGATACACGTGTGTATTGATACTTAGTAGAAACGTTTTTAACAGCTTTAAAGTACATTAAATATCACGCCTCCCTTCCACTGCCAGATCAAAAGTGTCTATACATTTGTGGGAAACGTTTCGGTAAATGTTAAAAATCGAAATGCTCGAAGTTGCAAATGGAGATCTCTGCGCTGAACACTTCACGAAAGATGTACACGGGGTTAAGTTGGCTTCAGAACTACCAGAACTTTCTCATGTTTCGGAGAACTGAGAGAACGATCGTTAGTCCACATTGAATAAGCGCGATATGCGGGTTGCGGGCTCTACACGCGAGAACATATCGTGTGACGCACGGGCTACCCGCGAGTAGAGTCAAAAGGGGTATGTTCACAAAGTAAAGCCAAACGATATTCCATCAATGCCGTAATTATGTCAATTCCTTGCTTTGATTTTGCCATACGTATTTGAGCAGATTCCTCAACTTGACGGAGAGCTCAATCGTCTACAAATCAAAAAGCAGAGAGACATGTAGAGTAGTCGTTGCCTGTAGTAGTGTACGGCAGTGTGGACCGTCTCTTTGAGTTCTTGCTGTTCTCTGCTCTTAGTTGTTCCAGTTGTAACGGATTTCGCCTTCCGCTCAGAATAACGATAGGTTATGGGCCCCTCACGCTAACCTCTGCGCTCACGGGATTTCAGTCCAGAGAAAGCTACATCTAGTGCGAAGATATAGGCACTTTGAAGGATGTCAGCTGATAGGGATCTAATTTCTGCGGTGAAATTGCCGAGTCTTACAACGAGGAACTGGGTAGAATGGAATCTGAAGTTTAGGCAAGTGTGCGACTTGCAAGAGATTAAAGAGGAAAATGTTTTCTTGCGGAGGGTGACATCCTACTGGGATCTACTACAGAGACCATTTTCGGTAATCTCGGACACCGAAAATAGTAAACGAAATGAGAGGAAGTTAAAGGCATTCATCCTCCTCCACATTGACACAGCCTCCCTGGGAGGTTACATCACTCAGTGGGAAGAGGAAGTAGAGCAAGAAGATGAACGGTCAGGGGGGACATTGAATCAAGCTCATCTGTTGTGGTTAAGGGTGCAAGCCCACTTCAGGGACAGAGAGTCCGCACAGGTGCAGGTCTATCTCCGAGAGTTGAAGTCAATAAAGAAGACATCGAGCATGACAATGGAGGAGTACATCACAAGGATTAGAACACTCAATAACAAGATCAGATCTGCAAATCCGGCATATGTCTTAAATGAAATGCAATTGACTGTTGTCATGACTGAAAGGCTACCTTCAGATTGGGAGATGTTCAGGCAGGGTTTGAGAAGCAATGTGAGTGTGCTGACGTCAGGGCAGCTGGAGAATAAGTTATTGAATGAGGAAGGGATCAGGATTGCAAGGCAAAGGAGTGAAGGTGTGAGCTTCATGGCATCTATGGCATCATCCTCAGGAGCTCAAATGCAAGGTGGATGTGGAGGTGCTCATAGGCAACAGTGGAATGACAGGCCTTCTCCATCACCTCCACAACAGCAGCAACCTAGAGGATCTCCACCCCAGCAACAACATAGGTGGGAGCAAGAGGGACCACGGTGGCAGAGAAGAGACTTACTAAAATGGTGTGTGATCATTGCCAGACTATGGGACATGGGTGGAGAAAATGCCCATACATAGGGAAGGCACCTCAAGGAGCTCAACAGCCAGCACAACCAGTTGCACCTGGAGGTGGAGGAGGTGGTCCACATGGAATGGCTGGTCTACTAGTGTCTATTCCAAACCATCAGCAGGATGACCATCAGCAACAGCAAGGTGCCAGCTTGTCAGCTTTTGATAGAAACGACCATCAAGATGCAGTCACAATGCCACATGTGCCGCCTACCAAGTGGATAGTGGATACAGGGTCCACCAGGTCAAACACACCGTACAGGGAGCTTCTTCATGACTACAAGCCAGTGCAAGAGAAGGTGTGGGTTGTAGGGGGCAGGACCATGGCAGTTGCAGGAGTGGGAACTCTGCACTTGGACATCAAGGTGGCGGGAGAGGAGATGCACAGGCTAGTGGTGCCAGGTGTGAATCATGTGCCTGGGAGTATGTATAACCTTCTGTCTGGGCATGACCTTCATAAAGAGAGAATTGCTACCTTCTGCTTTAAGCCAGATGCAGAG
>BEGY01000036.1:318158-432898 GCA_002335675.1 Chlamydomonas eustigma | reverse complement strand
AAAGCCACAAAGGTCGCAGTGTTCCATAAGATGAGGAATCAGATGGGGCTGGTGGAATGGGAATAAGAGGTGGATAGCTGTTAGGCTTTCCTTTCTTGCTTGTTTGTGACTGTAGAGTCAGGAGTTGCGCTTGTGTTTGAGTTTTGCTTTTTAAGTAGTGTGGGTAGCCTGACGTTAATTTTCTTGTCAGGTTTGCTGGTTTTTCTGAGCTTTCTGTTTGCGCGGCAGAACGCTAGAGACTCTAAGGGTTGAGTTTTCTAGTTTTCAGTGATTTTTGCCTAGGACTGAGTTTCAGCGAGGCTTTTAGCGTGTCGTTCAGGCAGGTTTCCTTCCTGAACGAGGGGGAGTGTAGAGTAGTCGTTGCCTGTAGTAGTGTACGGCAGTGTGGACCGTCTCTTTGAGTTCTTGCTGTTCTCTGCTCTTAGTCGTTCCAGTTGTAACGGATTTCGCCTTCCGCTCAGAATAACGATAAGACAGGTTCGCGTATGCGCTATGAGATCTCAATTTAACCCTTTTAAAATAAAACTAGGAGCGTTGTGGACGGCAGCAGGGGTCCTGTGATATTGTTGCATATTTGCCAGTTGTCAATAAGAAGCAGCAGCATCAGAATCACACAATCTCAGCAGCAGAATGCATGAGCAGGAGAATACCGTATTGTTTCAACCATGCATTAAAGCAGTGCAACCTTTCATGGCATGCTTGTCATACCAGGTGTGCAAGAGTGCAAAACAGCCCCTTCTCTCCTACCACCCTCTCTAATGCTGCACCTTGTAGGAGGCGGCGCCAATGTGTTCTGTAGCACACACACACACACACATCATAGAGAAACACTTCAGCCTCCTCAGTCCCCTCTTGTCCACATGAGTCAAAAGAAACTCCCATACTTCCCAAGCTCTATGTAAGACATGCTCAGTGTACAAATATTCCTGTCCAATGTTTCTTTGATAGCATGCATTGATAGGGTCATGGAGGAAGAGCGCGCTAAGGACTAAATGGATACTGGTGATACCCTTGGAGTGCAACATTCATTTCTACAGTGTAATCCGAGACTGTAAGAAAGAAAGTCACAAAGTCCCCTTACATTTGGTTTCGTGTCCATTACGTCTACAAACCGCGAGACAAACTGCGACTAAGTCATTTCATTGTAGAAATAAAGATTACATAGTAGAAATAGAGTCTTCTGTCAATAGACACGTCAACTAATCAACTTCTACGTCAAGTGTGGGAAAGTATGAAAGCAACTCTGTTAGAAATGTCATATGGCAAATGGCAATGTACCCTCAAGATCTAAGGTTCTTGGTCATTATGTTAAACTGGCCATGTTACAGATTTGTCGCTACAATTATGCCACGAGCGGCTTCACATGCGCTTCCCAGCCCCTGGAAACTGCAGTCTTGGTATACATGTGCACACATTATTTTTTAAGAGATGGCAAGGCTATGTGTCTGTCTCCTAATTGTTGAGCTAAAATTTGAGACATTTTGCTTTACCTTCATTCTTAATGCTAGCGGGCTTGGGTAATCATTTCATCCGCTGCCTCCATTAACATGTGATTTAATGAAAAAAAGTGACTTTAATGCTTCAGAACAATAGCAAAAATGGTTTGCTTTTGTTACAACATCTTTTTTTTAAACATGTAGAGCATGTGGAGAACTAGGACGATGTAGTATTCCAATTTCCATGTTCTGAACTATACTCAACTGCTGCAAGTATATGTACCTCAGAACCATCATCCCATTGAGTGTAATAAAGAGCTTCCCAGGAGCCTGTGGCTGAAAGTCCCTCTGAGCGAAGCATGTGATGGTAGAGTTCAATGACATGCATATGGCCGTACTACTTTGTATCAGATATGTGATCACTTGGGCACCAACCCATTATTGAGGGGTAGTGCAAGACGACGTTTCCCCTAAGTCGTTTCTTTCATAACGTTTAAAACATAAAAAAAATGATTCAGGGCATCAAATGTATTACGGCATTGATGGATCGTTTGTCTTTACTCTGTGAAGATACCCCCTTTTGACTCTATACCCCATACCTCTTTTAGGTACCTACTAGTCGGTTATGGGAGACCTGACTGCGAGGCGAGTGCTCTAAGAATACCATATAAACTTAGGAAGACTGAAGACTAGCAGAGTACGACATCCTCATGACACTTGAAACTGCTGTTATGTACATTAGTATGTCGTTAATTCATCCGGCTCATAATCACTCAACTCTCCTAGTGCCGATTTCTAGTATGTAGGCACTGAAAGTTTCCCAGAACATGTTCTTCAGACCTTTAGAGGCTAAATTGGCATAAGTGTTATATAAAAAGTACATCAGTAACACTCTGATATGTGCAACATGATGGATGCCCAATCAGGCAACATTAAGACACATTCTTACTCCTCTAACATTGTATGTAATTCCTAGTAGCCATTGTGATGTGAGTTGTGACTGCAGGGTCATGTTCACATTGCGCTTGCATGCAGTGCGGCCTGTCTAAGTGTCTCGTGTACGGATTTTTCCTCGACCTGCCGTACAGCAAGTCTCGTCTCTCTGTCGGCGTAAAGAATTTGTATAATTTGCCCTTTATTAATTATTTTGCACTTTCGTCAAAGATAAGCCTACCTGTCGCTCCTGTCTGTTATTCCATTTCGAGCTCTTCACTTATTTCCAGCATATGTGATAGACATGACTGTTGTTTAAAAGTTAGAAAAGATCAAACTCTGTCTGAGGGCACCAATATCAGAATGTAGCTGTTCACGGCAATCTATTTATAATCAATTAGGTAATATAATAAAGAGCTGAATTTAATGAGCAACATTTGTCTTATGTGTGCTTTGAACGTCCTAAAGTTCAGCAACATGCAGATTCGTGATGTTGGGTTCAGTGACGTTGCATGCTCTATGAATAATAAATAAATTGATGAAAAAAGGTTGAGAGCGTTTATGATAGGTAGTAGGTGACGAAGCAAGTAAGTCTGGAATTCCATATTCCATATATATAAACCATTACTTGTAAAGAAGCTTGATTGCATCCACTTTCGCATTTGCAAGCTCAGCGCCGATAGGATCACTATCTTGTCTTGAAGAAGCAGCTCGCGCGTACTTCCTCAACTGAGACTTTCCATTCATATTCTCGATCCGGTCATTTGTCTTGGCTGCTTTACTGTCCAGATGCTCAACCAGCTTGTCCTGCCGACCTATCTCGTCTTGAATCATCTTTCGCCATGACACAGACACCAAGAGAATGAGGGGAAAATCAGACACGTCACTCATGGTACAGGTCTTATAACAAAAAGAAGGTTTCGAAGATAAATTCCGATCGCCTGAAGGGCTAAGCTCACCTTCGCACCGTCCAGAAGGTCATCTAAGCCGTTATGGATCTTGTTTATAATATCATCTTGCTTCCTTGTTTCTTCTGCCAGCCTCATTCCCGCTTTCTCTTCAAGTGGTGAAGAATAAATAAGCAACAGAGTAAGATGTTAACTGTTCAAAGACCCATTTTCAAACTTTCGTACTCAGCTCTCAAATACATACAATATGAACAGCTGCTTGCAAATTATAACATGGACCCTAGAAGACCATGCTGCTTTTCTGTTCCAAAATTGCCCAGATACATGGACATAATCTCAGTATGATCCTAAGATCACAAACGAGGGATAAATGTTAAATCATAATGCACATGACATTATTCACCAAATGACCTTGTATGCCTTATTCGTGGATGTATCGATTGTTGGTGGTTTCAAGCCCAAGGTTCATGCACCATGAACCCTTAAAAATGAAAAATTGTTGGAAACGTGGCGCTGCCCATAATGCTGAGAAGAGCCATCCCTGCTTATTAGCAAGGCACAGATGAATTCCACATCCGTCTATACGTAGTCTGCATCCATGCACGCTATCACGCCTACTTGAGAATTGTCACATGCATACTCTAACCCAAGCTCATGCATCATACCTAGTATATTGCATTTTGTCACAGCGTATGACTGAATTGACATATGACTGAACTTTGTGATACGTTTGTGAGTGTGTGAGAAACGTGCGTACCTCACCTTTCTGATCGTCCGTACATCTGGTTACTTGAACGTTAGGAGAAGGCATTCTGCCTTCTTTTTCAACTTACCTTTCTTTGTAATACTGCTCTTAGTCTTAATCTTAATCTAGGCCTTATATTTAGACTTAGTACTCACCCTCCATTAGTTCGCGTATCGGGTATCAGGTCTCCTGCTTCAGTCTAAACTTGTCACACAGTCACATCACGCATCAGCAAGAGAAATTGTCACGGTCTAACATTGCACCGGTGTAACGCTGCGCTAGAATCAGGACAATTTCTCTTGCTGATGCGTGATGTGATTGTGTCTTTCATGTGAAATCACACATGTATACAAGCATGCCACATGCATGTATGCATAACATTAATCAGCAAAATCTCATGTTTCTGTTCTCAGAAAACAAATGATTACACTGCTGTCAACTAGGCACTTATGTTGTCTTGCGCAAGGTGCTTCAGATGCTAAGCGCTCAGTTCTTAACATTAGGGATATCCTCGGGGAGGATTCTGAGATCCCCAGTTCGAGTCCTAACTGTGTAGGCAAGGTCGAAGCATTCCCACGTGGGGACAAGTGAAACGCAAGTACGAAGTCCTGCTAAGGACCTCTGGGTAGGAACCCTCCCCGAGGATAATCATCTTGCGCAAGATGTTTCAGTCGCTAAGCGCTCATTTCTTAACAATGTCAATCAAAGAGTATCATCATATTTTGTCTCACACTGCATTTCACGTTTAACTCAAATTGACTCCAGAAATGTAGAGCTGATATGATGTCATCTGAACAAGTGTAATCTCGGTTCATAATGTCCTAGACATTCATGAGGCATCGGAATTCGGATGCAGTCACCATCGACAGTACTCAAGCGAATTCGAAAAAGTAAATGTCTACAACATCACGGCGAGCGAGTATTATGCCACATCGCTGGGCATGCGCAAAAAATGGTTTGCATTTCACTCTTCCTGATCTCCTCCTCCTTCGATCTGGAGCGGACCATCTTTAGGATACAATGCTGATTAATTCGCGAGACATCGTCCTCTGTATTTCATGGGACTCATGCATGGTGCCAATATGGCGATTCGGTTTGAGTTTGTTGAAAACTTTCACTCTTTGCTGTAGGCCCGCTATATTATAAGGCATAAAACAAAACTTACCATGGCCCTCTGGCAATGTCGTGTCCAGCTCCCTGAACTGAGGTCCATCGTGATTTTTACCAGCGCCGTTCTTCTTGTCAAATATGCCAGGCGTCTGTCAAAGGCAGGGCTCATGGCAGAGACACAAGTTCACAAACACAACCCCATGTCATGTCATCAAGCAGAATATCTACAAGGACAACTTGTTCAGTACGAGAGTCAGAGCGAAATCACATCTTGAGCCAATGATGAGCTCCTGCGCTCTCAAAAGGTGCTGATTCGAAATGAGTGCTGAGCCCTTTTAAGCGATGGGCTAACAAGAAATCGCAATCTGTGTATACCTGGAACCTACCTTGTCAGCATTGCCTCCATGGATGGCCTTGTAACGTTCAACATTGAATTCCCCCCTGTTCAGGAAATGCGTAGAAATTTACCACCAAGGACAAATTCCCACGAATCAACTTTTAGGCAAGCCATGCAGGGAATGAGTTAGACAGCAGTGAAGTGTGATACCAGCTAATGACATCACAAGGTGAGTCCCAATTGCTTCTTACATCGCATTTATAGAACATAAGGGCAAGGAGTTCACCAAAAATACGTAGCAGATAATCTCTTCTAGTCACCAGTTATAAAGATGTTGAAGATTTGCAGTCTTACATCACTCTCTTTCTCCCCTTTCTCTCTGCTCCATCAAATCACAATCACATACCTATGAGTCATCTCTCTGCAAACCATGTCTAGCATAACCTAATAGTTCCCTTCATAATCCCGCCCTACACAAAATGTCTCAAACCTTCTGGTCTTCTCCCTCCAATCTCTTTCCATCCTTGCCTCTGGGTCAGCACCAGTGCAGCTGTCACATATCCAAAGGCAGCAACAGCGACGCATGTAGCTCAAAATCTTTTCTGAGTAGCTGAGGTCCTCATTCAGCTGCACATAGCATGATGTGGGACAAGTAATTAGAAGGCAGGTGCCATGTAAGAGATTGCATGATGGTATGCCAAGTATTCTGTAGATCTCCGACCAAACTTGGTGACGGATTTCTCTGTCCATGCTCCACAAAAATACCATGCAAAATTTAGGGCAAAATTTATTTTCACACAGTGAGCATTGAGTTGTCTCAGCATGAGGTCTATGCAGTTTTTGTGTATACAGAATGCATGATTGTCCCCAGAGCACGCACCCTGTGCATCCTGTCATCAATCTTCTCCATTTTCCTGCTCTGGGCCTCTAGTTCTGACAACATGTTGTTTTTCACCTGTTTGGAGTCCTCTACCGTCTGCGTAGGAGGAGTGGAATCACAAATCGAGGCTACGTAGTGTTGAAAATGCAGTCTGATTCATTTTCTCGCCCGTAGAGCTCTTTGTGCGGTCGCTGTAGTGTCCTTGTGCGTTTTCTGGGCTTCTCGAACAAGCTGTTCAACGGTCTTCTCTTCATCAGGGAGCTCCTTTGAAGGACTTTGATCAAGCTGCAATTCATGGCGGTTTGCAGCAGAGCTAGCAGCAGCAGACGTTGCCGCGCTTTCTTGCTTTGAGGGACTCATGTTAGATGATGATTACACTTTAGATACAGGCAATTTTTATAAACACAGTATTACTGTTTACGCCTGAATATTTTTGAGCTTCTTACAAAGTGTGAGATGTGCAAGTAGACTTTGTCACACTTGCCTTGCCTTGAACCCTTGGTGCTCTTATAACCTCAGAACTATTTTTTGATTAATATTTATAACAAGATAAAACAAGTATGGTGCTGCGAACAATCTCATATCTTGTCATCACAGTAATTTAGTTTCGGAAATACTTGCAATGCTTTATAATAAGTTGCTCTATTCTGCAGGAAGCCCCAGTAAGATTACGTAATATCTCATTCAACATGCCTTAACCTTCGATTCTATACATAGAGCTAGGCAATATGACGACAAGTGATAAGACGTGCCAACGTATGCCATCCTCTGCAGTCTGAGCAAGCCTTGCCTACACAACACCCTGTCCTAACCCCAATTTTGATGCCAACCTCTGAAGTACAAAAGCAAAAGGTCGTCCAGGTGACTTGGAATCCCTGTTCATTGCCTCTATCAGCACCTCCTTTGCTTCTTCTGACCTCCCTGCCTCCAGAAGGGCGTTTGTAAGAGAATATGAGATGACAGTCTGGCCTCTCCAACACCCTTCTGCCTCTCGGTACATGGAGATAGCAGTTTTGAGGTCCCCCTGGCGTCCATGTAGGCACCAAATTGTGCATCATTCAGAAATTTTATGAGTGATTATCAATTGTATCCACAAGGCGAGGAATGCCCTAGAATGCCCTCCAGTTTGTTTAAATTTGTGTTGAGGTTGACAGATCTTTTCAAGGCAAGCTTATTGCATGGCTTATGCCTAACTTCAATTAAATCCTTAAGAGTCATGAAGGAGTAAGGGTTTTTTTTTTTTACCTACATTCCTGTAAATCATGAATGAGAAGTCATCTAGACCTCCTGTGCGTGTGTTATGACCCACCTGAGTATGCAGCGAAGTGGCAACACAGTACAAGGCCTGACCCTTCTCAGGACTACCCTCAGGTGATTTCTCAGCAGCCTCCCTGAAACAGCGCTGAGCTTCTTGCCACCTACCCACTAAAGAAAACACTTGGCCTTTAGAATAGTGTGCCCTCACATGAGAGGAGTGAAGTGCTAGGGCTCTGTCCAAGCAGAACATGGCCTCGCTGTACCTGCAAGACACTCTTACGTCTTACTCCACCTCCAAGATATGGTTCTTCATTCTGAGGTAGAAATAAAGCACTAGCACCAGCATAAAGAAGAGAGCCTAGACTCATGAACGCTGGTGCCCGTGCACGCTATGACTGGGATGTATGGGGATTATGGAATGAAAATATTGTCATGCATCAAGGTGAAACACAGCAAACCTTTGTTCTCTCAATTCACATTTCATCTTCACCACATGCCCAGCTGGGGAGGATTCTGCTCTTAAAATATGAATTCGCCATGCAAGCACCCAGGCTTCTACAATGAACCTCCACAATCTCAACCATACCTATGTTTTGCAGATAGCTGAGCACCCATCACCACTAGTACATCAGCACTGTGTGTGCACCTCACTTTCTCAACCAGCTCAGACGGAAGTGTGGACTCAGAGTACAACGGGCCAGATGAGGATGCAGGTTCTAAGAGGGTAAGGGGATCAGAGTAAAAATGAAGTTGAAGAAGACGTAAAAAGCTGTGTTCACTTGATCAGGAGTAACAATGGGGCCATCAGGACTCTTGAAATTGTACATATACAACAGGCATCTTGAGAGAATAAGGTTGATTGTCATCATGTTTTGAATGTTAAATTATGCAGGTGTTCTTCTGAACAGCAAGGACAGCGAACCTCAGAAAGTGACGTGTGGAAATCACTGTGATGGCTCTTGCTGATCGGATGTTATGTTTATCGGCAACTTAAATGTAGAAACAGAGCAAAGGCGGACCTAACATTGTAATTATGTGTGAAACTTTGTGTGGGATACTGGAAATGGCAGGTATAACGATGAGGCTTCAAGGAGGGGTTGGTTGTAGCAGGAATGTCACAGGCATCGCTGCACAGTAGCGACAAATAGACATACAAGCTCGCATTGGGTGGATGGACATGTCTGGTTGATCAAAATCAGGGTTGCCACATTTTGCTAACATCTGCTGCTGCTACTAACTTGGGGGGGCCACCATTCGCGCCAGCATGTCCTTCACTTGCTGAGCTGGCAGGATGTGAAGCGTCTCTCTCACCATGGCCGTCTGCAGACCCATTTGTAGGCTGAGCGTAAAAGCTGAAGACGTAGCCCAGTGGAGGAGTGCGGCATGAGGTTGTTGTACTTTGAAGTACGTGCCAAGGATGGTGAGGGTGTACAGGAGTGGAGGGAGAGCAGCCAATAGCTTTCCTAATGGGATATGATACAAACATGGCACAAACATCTCATTTCTTATAACTACAAGTCTCTTGGCAGTAAGGCTCACGCCACAGGTGAAGGTTTGAATACTCAAAGATGGGGTACCCACCAAAGTTGTCATTTTCTTGATTCTGGTAAAGCTTCGTGCCGCTGGCCCCAAAACCTCTCCTGAGTGAGGTAAGCGTCATAGCTAGGATGAGCCCCGGTAGAATAAACCCTGGAGCCCCCAGAGGTGTCTCCATCGTCTCTATGATCAAAGGGGCCTGCCAGGTAGCACAGTGCAGAACATGACAATCTTCTCCCACATTGCAATCTCTCCATTCTAACAGAATTCATACCAACATGCGACAGAAGATAATGTATGGGCCAAGAATCAAGGGGGCAAAGGAAGCATTTGCTGCTCAGTATTCGAAAGCCACCCTAATTTTTTTCATGTGTGACTTGAACCCCTTTCATTGACACAACAACCCTGAGTTTTAGTGTTAGAAAGTGTTGCGCCCCTGTGAAGTCCGCATGTGATGTTCTTCATTGAGAGACGATGTACACTGATGGGAGCCATGTAGATAAAAAACTTGCTTTGGTGGAGACACAGGAACAGACAAACCCTGGACTGATAAGCGCACCTTGGTTAGGTCAGGGAACCACAGGGTGCCTTCATGGATCAGCCCAGGCCATCTCCCCACCCCCATTGCTCGAAGAGTCAAACCCATAACCATAAAGCATGGCATCTGAAGGAAAAGAAAGTGAAATCAAGCATTACATTTCATGTTAGAAGGATAATCAAGTACTTGACAAATAAGCACAACACAGGTTGATATTCCCATGCAACCTGCTGTTCATACACTATGCTGACATGAACAGAATGTCCTGAAATGATGAGGAAGTATGAAAATTGGGTGAGTAATTTGATTTGAATGCAGCAAGAGCTCTAGTGTGAGATATGGAGCTGACTGCTTCAGGAAAATCAAACTTTGCAACTTTGCAACAGAGCTGGACAGAGTAATATTGTGATGACTCAAAACAGGCCTGTGGCACATGCCACAAGTTGGCACAAAGCTTTGCGTGTTTGCTCATTTGCCCAGACCTGAATCATAGGGTTCACAAGAATCCAGATGGGGTGTGGTGCTTCACATTTCTGACGCAGAAGGGCAAAGTTCCTTAGAATGGCTTGGGTCCTTTTCAGTCGCTGGGCTGTTGTGAGAGAGGAGGTGCTGGAAGCTAGTTGAGTTCGTGCTGATGGACTACTGTCAGCAGAGGATGAAGATGTATCACTACTACTAGAACCATGGCTCAGGCCCTGTTGTTGATCAGTGAGTGTGACAGCCTCCTTGTAGATCATGTAGCTGGATCGCACAATCTTGGCTTGTCGGAGACTCCAGGGTAGTAAGGCAAGTCGAAGGGACAGGGTACACAGGGGGATGGTGGCCCACCAGGGCAGGCCCATAGTTGTATGAGCCCATTCAAGACCTTGAGCACAGGTCTGGAAGATGTCGAAACGGTGAGCCTCAGCTACTGCAGCTGCATCCATAAGTTCAGCCAGGTCATAGCTGGTGGAGGGCTGGGACGCTGCACCTGATTCTGGTGCATTGTCAGAAAGGTTGATGCATTGAGGATCCGGAAAACGGAATGAATGCAGTCCGTATATTGTTTCTCCAGGTCTTGGTACACAACTAAAGTTTGTAGACCATTCTCTAAGAATCACAGAACTGGTTTCGATCATACGCTCAGTCATACGCCGCCCCAATATACGATTCAGGGTCTGAGAACGAATCATTTTCAGATGTTCTCGCACGTAGCACTAGGAAGCTTTAGTTGTAGTGTCTGATAAAACCCAAGGGCATACGATTTGTGCAGATATTTTCGACTGTGTTACGGCAGCAATGATATATAGATATTATGGGCAAGATTAGAGGTACAGCAGCCCTAATCGATGCGGTCGGTAAGCTAATCTTCCACGATTTCTCCTTCTGCAGACTCTCTCTTCACCTAAGCCATGAGAAATTCTTTTATCAGGTGATGATCGAGGTATCACTATTGGCGATGTGCTTAAGGATGGCAGGTATAGAATTCAAGGCCTTCTGGGTTTCTCGAACTTCTCCTCCGTGTGGTTGGCGAAGGACTCACATCTTCGCACAAACGTTGCAATAAAAGTAATTAATTAATTAAGCAAGGTGTCGATTTGACTATCTTTCATATATACCAACTTCATACCAGTTCTTTGCCACTTAAGTCGAGATGAGAAAGTGATATGTAGCATGTAGCACACAATTATTCGTTCCATGTAATCTCCTTTCGCCAGGCCACTTCCCTCAGCAGCAAATCTCATGCGCAAGTGTTCAACAATGAGCTCCATGTTCTCAGCATGTTGCGCTCAAGAGTGCATGGCAACCCTCAGGCTGTAGGGTATCTGGCTCCTCATGCAGGCACCCTGTATGCGCCCATGTCTCTCACTGAGCTGAATGTAGATGGTGGCTCAAGGCATCATCCTGAACCTGTGCCATGCAGCGGAAAGGGACATTTCTTTGTCCCTCTTCTAGACTCCTTCACGTGGCAAGGGCGCAGAGGTCACACTGTGTCCTGCCTGGTACTTAGGAAACTGGGAGGCAGCTTGCAGAGCATGATACAACAGAAAAAAAGCTCAGGCCACTACTCCACCAAGGCTGATAACTCAGGTGATGTCTGGGGCATCCATTAAGGGTTTAGCTCCGTCGGCACTGTTGCAGGCGTGGTACTGGTACAAACCTAATGGTCCTCAGAGTGTCAAACGAATCTCATACATGTGCATTGAATTTTGTTTGCATTTATATTTTGATTTGTAAAATTACAAACACTTCCTAGGATGCAATCAGCAGTAAGACACATCGCTTTTAGATGAGTTGGAAGCGCTGCGTCAAGAAATTGCTAATTCTCTGGCGCTCCAGCCTGAGTTTCTCTCTGAGACTTGGAAATGTTTTGACTATGACTGTGAAGGTGGTGCTTCCCAGTTTGAGACACAGGGCCTCCCCATGACAGGAGTGAAGAGCTTGGCAAGGGATATGTTACTGGCTCTCCACATCCTGCACAGGTGCGTTGCATTAGCATGTGTGACCACTGTGAGTGGAAGGAGACATCTCTTCCTACCTTCACAGTTAGTGGTGAGAAGCACTGAGAGATGTCTAGGTGATGGAATCTAGACATCCTGAATCCTGATTTGCTGCTTCACTGTCTGGCTTTTTGTGATGCAAAATGGAGCTTTTTTGAATTCAAGTTTGTTAGGTTGCAGCCCGGACCGCGCACTGCATGACAGCACATGAGGGAGTACGAACACACTGGCCCACACCTCACTCTCCCTGCATGTCCTTTCATTTCCTTGCATTGCAGTGACCTTGGGTTGGTTCATTGTGACATCAAACCGGGCAACATCCTTGCAGCAGGCAGAGCCCAGTCTTCATATTGTACTTCATACTGTACAAAATTCTCCAGCGCACAATCCCCATCTCCTCTTGAAGATCAGGCCATCTCATCAACACGTGGCATCACACAGGCAGCGGATGGCGGCACCTCTGCCAGAAGACCTAGTTGGTGCCTGATTGATTTCGGGATCACTTTCAGGAGTCAGAGGGGACAGGGGATTAACGCAGAAGGATCAGTCATCAACACGGATGCAGTGCTGACAAGCGGTCAAACTCAAGAGCCAGAGGCACCTGACTGGCCTGACCTTGGACGCTTGAGGGATGCAAATGGGGCATTGATATACCGCACCGTGTCATACTGCCCTCCGGAGGCAGTACTGGGCCTGTCAGAAACACCTTGCCCCGGCTATGACGTGTGGTCGCTTGCCTGTGTCACATACGAAGCGGCCACAGGAAAGAAGCTATTCGATGTGCAGGGGAGCATTCAAGCAGCTGCAGCAGCAACAACAGAAGCTTCTAAGCAGCTGCACCTCCGCAGAACTCATTCCCAACCCTGGTGGTGCGCCGCGGGGCATCAGGCCTGGCAGGCTATGCATGCTATGGTTTTGGAGCAAAGTTCCAGCAGTAGGGAGCTATGGGACAGTGTTGGGAGAAGCCAACATGGATGCAAGTCAGAATGTGAGGATGTAGAGGATGCTGAGGACCGCCATTACTTGAATTTGGTCTGTAAGCTTCTGGGTTCTCCAGACCATGAGGTGAGGTGAGGACTATAAGTTTGATGGTTGAGTAATATGCAATGGCTCCTAGGTTGATGTCACTGTGAGCATTATTGACTGGATTCTGGGCAGAGAGGTCAGGTCAAGACAGTCAAGAGTACTTGCAGTGGCAACAAGTACTCTTGCAGAGTAACAACACAGCAGCACATCTTCATGAGCATGAGCAGACAAGCTTCCACTCATGTCTAACTGTTACTAGCCCCCCAAAAAAGGTTCTTTAACTGTTTTAAAGAACTTTTTTCACATGTTGTAAGTTCCAGATGAGGTTCACATGTGGATTTAAAACTGGCTGTGGTATTCAGTCCATTCCCTCATGGTGGATGTCACCCCCATTGCCTCTGTTTAAATCCCATAATACTCTGTAACAGTATGTGCAAGTGTAACGGGCATGGATTGCATGAGAGTTTATGTACTGGCATGGCTATCGATTCGTAAGCCATGTACGAAGTTTTTACATTGTAGGTTCTGGCCAGAGCTAGAAACCAGGATGCTGTTGCTTACTTGGCATCAACAGGCAGGAATAGATTGAATCGTCTTCTGGGCTATGCCGGAAACCTGCAGAGTATTCTGAGCAGCTTCTCAGAGTCTTCAAGGATAGCACGATCTTTGTGGACTTGGAACGCTAACAGCAGCTACAGCTGTGATCTCGAGACAAAAAGTGATGAGCGCATACTTCAATGTGCAGCCAAACTTTGTCATCAACTGAATCAGCGTGCTGAGATAATGCTCCGATTGCAAGAGAGAATGATGGAAGACAACCCAATGATGCAGAAAGAAGATGTGGGTTGCAGCTTATAGAATGCATCAGTAGTGCATTTTGAAGTTTATGAACTGCAGTACAATGGATTCAGTTGATGATAATGGTGCTTAGCAGCACACTTGACCTGCATGCTTATCACATTTTAAACCCATGTATCTCAGAATTAGTTGGGGGACTGTGTTGGGTTGTAAGCTGAGTTTCGCTGTAGATTAGAGCATCACACTGCTGAGTTTCTCTCCCCCTCTTCTTTTAGGCAGCATCTCTTTCATGCTTCCTGGAGCCCTTGCTGAATTGGGATCCAGTGAAAAGGCCTTCCGCAGCTCTTCACCGAAATCATCTGTTTCTAGCAGATGCTGGAGTCGCTGAGTCAGCATGACTGCGCTGACCTGGCACGTGATGGCCGGGCATGCCTGTAACAATGATATGCTGCAACATATGTACAGTATATTGCTAGTTCTTATTCATTCATCATATACCCTGTGAGAAAATGAACACGTTGGTAGGTAATAGTGACTAGTAATGCTCAATAATGTCAGTGCAATGCCCCGACAGTTTTTGTTTTGAAGGGATGTCAGAGATGGGTTGTGTCCGTCAATGTGTCTGTGCAACAATAGACTATGATGCGCTTCTTTAACTCATTCATCAGCATTTCACCATCCTTCTTTGCAGTCTGATGACGTTCCCAGTGGCCAGACCATTCCAGAGCTGTCAGGCAGGACACCGCAACCTTATGAGTGAGTAGTGTTACTGTCCAGCCATCACTCATCAGCCTTATACCTTAGAGCCAACATGTGGAAGTGTGTTTTCAGAATTTTGAAAGCTTGCATTTACATGTTTGTGAATGCTTTTTTTGAGTGATATGAAGGAACTGCTTCGAGTTCAAATTGCTGTTATGTTGTCTTGCATGTCATGCAGGCTGGAGAAAACTGACACTGGTGAGCTAGAACCTGTTAAAGGTGCAGCTGAGGTGGGTATGGAGGGTCATGGGCGCGAGGCTCGCACTGAGAAAGCCCACATTGACACTACTGGGCCTGGTGTGAAGAGTACATGTGAGAAAGAGAATAAGTTGGGGGGTGATGCTGCAACAGAGTAGCCAGCCATTGTGGACAGTACATGTTCCATATGCATTTACATTTCTCTAGATATTTACGTCACTGACAGCAACATTGTATGTATGGGCATGAGATGTTCATACTAGGATGAAACCAAAATTCAAATCCTTTCATTTCAAGATTCTTGTGTCCTAATCGTTGCAACTAGCACTTGGAATTTAACTTTTTCCCTCCTAGTTGTTGTAAGCACTCGACTGTGTATGGAATGCTTTGTGTGAGTACGGCAACGAAGTTTGTGAGTATTCAGGCCCCGTACTGTAGAAAAAATGCATACCTCTGTCATCACCAGCATTAGCAACCCAGGAAGTATTGGCCATAACAGTTGATTGTAAGTCAACTTCGACGCGCACACAGTTTTTCAGAGGAAGCTTGTAAGTTTTCATAAGGCGCGGATCATTTGAAACATTTTCTAGAAATATGAATTTCACTATGTACATTTATTGAAGTTAGTTTCGAGGATTATCCACAGAGTTTTCATGTTGTGAAGGTGAAAAAAGTCAAGTGACGCTCTGACATTTTGCTGTTAATGGCAGAAATGCCTCTTAAGGCACAGCTTGATGAATCGACTGACATACTGGAGGAGCCTGGTGCAGTAGAGCCAGCAGAGATTCCTGAGCCCCCAGCCAAAATTGTGGAGCATGAGACGGTGCCTCCACCAGAATTTGAACATGCAGCAGAAGAGATAAAAGTGGAGGAAACAGGAGTGCAAGAAAAAGGAGGTCCTAAGAAGCCCGCAACGCCTCCTGCGGCAGAGAAGCCGAAGACACCAATTATTGCCGAGCCATCGGAAGCCGATAAAACTGCAGTGATTACAAAGGCACCCTCATCAGACCTGACATCGACAGCCGAAAAATCAGACAAGCTTGCAGGATTAAAGAAAAAGCCGAGTGCGCCTGCGCCAGGAGTCTTGCCTTCCATTGTGAGACATTACACATAGTGTCAAGTCTCATTTTTTCGCACATGCTCGCATGCAATCCTACTGACCTGCACTGCTTATGACTCACACATTCCCTTCCCCTTTCTCCTGTAGACCAGGAAGAAGAGCATAGAGGCATCTGCCAATGCCAAGGAAAGCACAGTCACTAAAACTGCATCCCCCAGCCTGCCTGCCATCAAGCAAAGGTCCAAGATCCCCAGCGCCAGCCCACAGCGCATCAACAGGCCCTCCCCAGGGCGCAGTCGCATTCCAACAGTGGCAGGCTCTGAGGGGGAGACAGTGGGTGGTGGCAGTGCGGGTAATGCAAGAGATCTGAGCCCGGGGGGTGGTTGGAACATGTTCAACCGCGAACATGCCAAACCCAAGCCTCAGGTATCCACCTATGTTCCGATTGTTCGTCACATCACTTAAGGGTCAGCCTCTGAGAAGAGAGCCAATACATGCCATTTAAAGCATGCACTCAACAGAACTTCAGATGTGTGTTCTGGGCTTGGCTTAGCCAACAATACCTTCAATACTTATGCCTGGTGCTGTCCCTCTTTACCCTCTTAATGTTGCTCGAGTAACCTAGAACTTGGGCCCTGTCAGGTTGCAATCACGGGTCCATCTGAGGAGGAGAGGTTGAAGCGGAGGCAATGGGCCTTTGAGAAGAGAAGGCGAGAGGAGGCAAAGGCCAGAGCCGAGGCGGAACGCGCGGCAATGGAGGAATCAAAACGGTCAGTTAGACAGCTGGCCATCACTACGTTTCCTCAGGCTTACCTGTCTGATCATGATTAGTGAGATTGTATGTGATACGGTTAAACATTGCTTTCTAGGGGAAGTTGCCTCTCATGACAAGGACTAACCTGCTTTAACATGCAAATGACAGAAATGCTGAACTTTGAATGCTGGCCTTTAAATCATCAATAAAGCATCGGATGGTGCAGATGATTTAATGGAAGTCACTAATTAGACTGTGATAGGACTGTTTTTGTTTTACCATGAAGTGGCTCCACGCTAGTGTGGAGCTAGAAGTTCAATTCAGGAAATGAGGAGAATCTAGCCCGTTACACATCACATGGTTTACATAAGAAGCATAATGCATGAGATGTATATTGCATGCTGCACTGCCATGCCCTCAAGATGGAGATATCTCCTGTTGCACAGGAAAGAAGAAGAGGAGGCTAAGCTTGAGCACCGCAGAGCGCAGATCAGGGAGCGCATCTTACGTCAGCAAGAGATTGCAGCACGTCAAGCATATGAGGAGGCTGCTGCGGAGGAGAGGGCGAGACAAGAGATCAGCCGTTTCAAGGGACAGAAACCTCTCTTTGAGAAATTACAGGAGGAGTACGAGCACATGAAAGAGCAACAGGTGAGGTTGTGTGCCATGAGGAGAGGAGAGGGGCCGCTAGGTTTGAATGAGCTCATCAGATGCAAGCCTGTGGTAGACAGGGGATGTACATAGACAGCTACTTGAAGAATACCTGTTTCTCAGCCGAAAACCTTGCGTATTCAGTTCCAAGTGTGTCTAGTTTTATAACTTTGTGTTAACCAAGCATTAATCTAGTAAATACTGTTTTGATTCATCCTTTTCGCGAGAGTTTCTCAAGATTAAACCTGTTCTTTCCTTGAAGGAGGACGAGCTGCAAAGAAGGTATGTAGAGGAGGTGGGGAGGTTCAAGGTTGCACGCCCTCATCAGATCATTGCTGGGGAAGTGGTTGTGAAACCCACAGTCATAGCGCCAAGGGAAGAAAAGCGGGACGTCAGTGCCAGTCGTCCTGCAAGGAAGTCACCCCGCCCAACCTACCTCTCTGACAATGCAGACAGCGGCAATGAGGGCATGGCCAGTGCGGTGGTGGCGTCCGCACGCAATCGAAGGAAAGCTTCGCAACAGGTTCCCACAGCCACAACAACAAGCCCTGCCCCCCAAGTGGGTGGCCTGGTGCTGTACTCACGCAGTACGAAGCAGGCACTACCCCGGCTGGAGGAGCGCGCAGTGTCTCCCTTCATATTCAATGCAGACCAGCAGCCAGTGAATGTACCAGAACAGTCTCAGTTCTGGAGCAGCAAGAAAACGAATGTGCTCAATGTGGAGAATAGTGATTCTAGGCAACTGGCGTCTGTGGAGGAGGGTGAGGCTGGGGTTGGGGATGTGGATGTGGAAGGAGCAGGTGATGAAGGGTTGGAGGTGGAGCATGATGAGGAGGGTGTCCAGCAGATGGAGGGCTCTAATGAAGAGGAGCAGCTGTTAGAGCAGCTTCACAAGGAGGAGGTCATAACAGGAGCAGTTGAGACTCTTGCTGAAGAGGGAGGATGGGAAGAACCACATGCAGCTGAGGAAGAGAGAGGCGAGGAGGAGCAGCAGCAGGAACAGCCAGAGGAGGGAAAGACTGCTGCAGAGGAGGCACGGCAGCAGCAGCCAATGGAGGGAGAGACTGTTAAGGAAGAGGAGGTGCAGCAGCAGCTACTTGAGGGAGAGACTGTTCAGGTGGAGGAGGAGCAATCGCCTGAAGCTGCTAAAGAGTCCATGGACCTGTATGAGGCTCATGATTTTGAGCAGTCCAGGGAGTTACCTGTAAAGGAGGAGCAGGAGGCTGAAAAAGAAGTTTCTGCGATCGAGGGTGTAGGGGGAGAAGCATCTACTGAGCAAGATGAGGAAAATCCTGAAGCCGCTGAGCGCAAACAAGAGGTTTGATTCCAGACTTTTAAAGGGGAGCGGGTCATGATCTGAGATTTAAGATTAATAATCAAAACGTACTGTATTTCTTTCAAAATTGATGACAGCATGGCCTTGCCATTCCATAGTGAGCTATATCTCAGCTCCAACGCTTCCACCTAATGGTTTGTGGAGATATTAAGTACTTTTTGAGTTTCTTTATTCGATGGAGGCAACTGGAAAAAGCTTCAATTGCTCAGAGGTTTGTTTTGGTTTCTACCACCTCATGTCCTTAGTTGTGCATCTCAGTGCTGAATTTAAACTATTTCTGGCACCCTCCCACCAGGAATTGTGATGAAGAACACAGTTTTAAGTAGCAGCCGATCTTCAAACATGATTTAGCTATTATTACTTATTCCATGCTATAATATGGAAGCACTGGGAGAAGGTGGACTGTTTTATGCCCAAGGTCCTACATATAAGGTAGAGAGAAATGGAAACCTGTTATCATGGACATCCCTGCTGCATAACACGACAATTCAGGCCCATATTAAGGTACAAGAGACACAACATCTATCATAGCTCTCAGCTGATGCACCAAAATTTGAAACATCCAGGTTGCAAATTCTGACTGAGCTTTAATAGGGGTATGAACAAAAGTAAATAGAAGCAGCTTTTGTCACCTTTGGAAGACCCAAAGCACGCATTACAGGCCTTATCTAAGGGATCTCGAAATCCAAGGTCCAAAGGGACCCATTTTTGGCACCAGAGCTGTCTGACACAAAAAATCATATTTGTATGCTTCAATATTTTCTCAGCTGCTTCGATAAATCTTTTGAAGGCAGGAAACAGAGAGCCATGGGTCACCATAATATTGACTTTTGGTTGATGAACACATCCAGCAGCATTTGGGTACGTTGGGCGCATCCCAAAAGATGCTATATCTTCACTTCAAAAAGATTAATAGCGCCAGAAGGCAAGACTTTTGGGCCTGAACCTCATTATAACCACCCATTGCTTGCTCAAGGCCTAAGGTTTTCTGAACACCTTTTTGTTAATCCACCCTAAGCATTTGAAGGCTTCTCATGGCACCAGCACGCAAACCCTCCTCCTCTGCTTGACTATGTGTCACTAACAGCGTGTGAGAGCTGAAGCAACTTCAAATTTAGAGTAAAAGAGTGGAATTACATTGAGTAGCATAGAGCAGTAGAGTCTCCATCATTCGTTTGCTTTATCCATGCACCATCTGTGATGATGGCACTAAGGATGTTTGGTGAGTCATGAAGTTAAATCCAGTGCATTGTCTCTGACAGCAGTGACAGTTGGTCCTTCATGACTCTTCAGGCAAATGATTGCTGAAGGCCCTGTATTGGTATAAACAGTAGTACATAATAATGTTTATTCACATGGAATGTTGATGTTTCATGCTGTTGTACTAAAGACATGCTTTAGAAGACTCCATTCTGATGTTGACCAGCAGGAGAGGTAACACATACTGGTATGTCTATAGTTTCAGGCTTTTAAGTATCTGCATGTAGTAATGACATCACGCTAATTTCACAGGGAAACGCACATGGCATCATTTCAAACCTTCAGTCCTTTACCAGAGTCAACCTAAAACAAGGGCAATGTGAGTGTACTCTCCGTTCACCTGAGTACTTAAGTAGAATATCTCCTTCCTCATTCTTTAAAATCCAGAAATGGGTGCTGAAAGTAAGTTGTTGGACCTCAGCTCCTGCCTCAGTCACATTGTATCTGCAGGAGATAAATGTGTCAAGCATAGGACCAACAATGTAGGAACAATGTAGGAAGTACCTAAAAGTAGAACAATTATGAGCAAGCGTATCCCTACCAACTGAACTCGCACTTGCTCCCCTCCCTCAAAGTTTATCCACACCAGTTGCACCTGACCTTCTGTTGAATTTCTAACTGTTATTATGCTTTCCTGAGTAGACTCATCATTGAAACTACGAGTCATGATCACTGACCACGACAGTAAAAGTTCATATAATTATATGCTAACGTATTCGTTAGCAGATATCCCCGTCTTAAAGCTACTCGTGGCTTTTATTTCGCGGCTTTTATTTTCCGTCTAAGTCGGTGAATTCACACAAATTTGTGATTAATTACACACACCTCTCTGGGGCAACGTATAATTCGTCACAACATATCAAAACATCACTCAACAATTTTTCTTTTGATGTTAAAACGGACCATGCGAACGGAGCAGCAGTCTCACAAGAACTGCACAGATTAGCACCACATGATGGAACAGACATGCTAACTACCATGGCATAACATTTGCGGCACTGATATTTAAAGCAACGATTATACTTCATCAGAGCAGCGCCAGCAATTGTTCATCTATTTGAACAACACACCTGACACACCAACTAGTAGCAAGACATCTATGATAGTGTGCATTACTTGGCTTCACTGAATATTCTCCTTTATGCAGAGGGCACAACCAATCAACTCAATGCTACCATCATACATGCAAAAATCCCGCTCCTCCTCCTCCATCGCAGCATTTACACAGCTAATGATGTCAACTTGACGTTCATAGAATGTCTGAAAGATGCATTCAGGAATGTCTTCAAAGAAGCAGCCATTCTCACATCTTCAAGATTAATATGTTCAGGTAGTGGTGAGCGTGCAGGCGGGGACAAAGGTGCAATCCTATTAAGTCTGAATGAGGCCTAATCCTTGTTTTCTTACCAGCATTCAGCCAGCCAAGGTGACGATGAATAGCAGCATTAAGTGCAATGGCTGTACTGAAGTTATAAGACTCAGCTACACACTGCGAATGCCGCCTACCCTCCACATCACCCCCCTATACACCTATACACCCATCAACTACCTACTTGCGTGAACCTAGAAGATTTTTTAGCACTGTCTCTCTCACCATCAGTGATATCCTCGCCAATTTTTGTGATGGTGATGGAGAACTGATTCCTATTTCGTGCGACCTCCAAATCATGGTTGCACGATGGCCCCGCCCGGCCTGGCCGTTTCCTCGACCACCTGCTTCATATGAAGGTAACAGAAAAATATATCAATACATGCTAATGTATTCAATGAGAGTGAGGATTAAATGCTATGAGTACAAGTTCACATAAACATAAAAATTACCTCTGTGACCTCTGCTTGCTGGTCGTGCTGCTTCCCCGCTTTCTCCTGCATCCTCGATATTAAGTCCATCAATTCCGATCCATCCACCACATGCAACGTCGAACGCTTGTCATGCTCCTCATCTGAAATTACTGAAATAAGGGCAACGAACATAATATTCACATCATCAGGTGCCTGACCCTGCTGCCTATGCTGCCACCATTACTCCATTTAGCCAGAATGATGTCAATGCATCGTCACCTTATCCACATGTGAGTACGGCGGCGGGTCGAAAATGGCACGCATGGTACATCGGGCACGAGATTTCTTAGGTGTAGATGCTTGGTCCATACTTTTCATGCGCTGCAAACTTGGCACATGAACTTCTGGTGCAATCATTCACAATTCTTCACTTAAAACTTTAAGGGTCGTCGTAATTCTGTTTAGTGATCAAGTGTGAGACATATACTTTTCAAATTTTCGACGAGGCACCAGGACACTAGCAGTCTTATCAGAAAATTTCGGCATGCTTTTCGTAGATAAGGTGTCTGATTTGGCTTCACTTGTTCTCTGTTTTTGAAAGGCAAATCGATTCTTGTTTATGCTGCAGTACCGGCCTCATAACTTTTCTCAATTTACAAGTTTGAATGGGAACATCGCAGAGAATCTAAAGAAACTGGTGAGGAAGGACTCTTCGTGAATTTCTCAAACGTGTTAAGATCTCAAATGATACCTACACCTCTCAGGTAGCCTCTGGGGATTTCCCCCACACTCTCTTCTATGGACCACCTGGGTCTGGTAAAAAGACACTTGTGCTAGCCCTTCTCAGGGAGCTGTATGGTGCTGGTGTTGAAAAGGTGGGCGTTCACTTGGATGGAGTAAACGCTTTTATAAAAAATGCTTAAACTTGCATTCTCTCCTCAGGTTCGCGTTGAAACAAAGCCCTGGCAGATAGAGGTAAGAGACATAACATTTTATATCCTGATTATAGGTGTTGCACAAAAGCACAAAACTAAAGAGAATAAATGTTAGGAGGCAATGTGGAGCAATACTTGCTATTGTGTGTTACTATGAGCCTAGATCATACCATTGACTTAAATCATGGTTTCTGTGACAAATCTCTCAGCTCCCAAACAGGAAGCTGGAAGTTGAGCTGACCATCCTTAGTAGCAATTACCACACAGAGATGAGCCCAGGAGATGTGGGACACAACGATCGATATGTGGTACAAGCCATCATCAAAGACATGGCTAAAAACAGACCATTGGATGCAGCAGGTGAGGAATCAATTGGAAAACCTGGTCAAGGCTGACCCAGTCATCAATTTGATCTTTCTGAAGGCAAGCACAGAAAATTATCGATCAAAACATCCAAATTTTAATGGATGTATGCACATGCACAATCCTTCAGCCGTGCATCCATTCTGCACTCATGATCTGCCTGCTTTACCTATACGCTTGAGGTCCTCCCAGCACACATGAAGCAACCTGAGGCGCAGATTTTGCCTCAGTTATGTGTATAGTGGCTTCACGTTTTTTTCATTACAACGCGTGTATGTCACATCTCAGTCTTGAAGGACCCAATCATTTTGTTAAGTACAGACTTATAAACTTTCCTCTGGGACAGAAATTCAGCTCATTTTGTGTTACTGTTCTTTCAAAAAAATGAAATAATTCTTGCTGTCACCTTGTGCCTTTTACGACTCGAATGCATTTCAGATGTGAAAGGAATGCATCCGTCAGGCCTGGGAATGACGTGCATCTTGTTCCCCCTTCTAACCTCGACCCTGCATATTCCATCAAATCCTGTTAGGTCAAAAGGGAGTCAAAGTCTTGGTGCTCAACGAAGTGGATCGCCTCAGTCGAGAGGCCCAACAATCACTGCGCCGCACGATGGAGAAGTACTCCTCTGCATGCAGGCTAGTCATGTGCTGCAGTAATATCAGCAAGGTATGAAGAAGGTCTTCTTTTTACTTAATGAGGATCATGTAACAATACGCATACTGGTAGAATTTTCAACATCCAGTCATGCATCTAACACCTCATGTCCACTCTTAAGCATGCGTGTTTTTACATGGGTGCTACATGAGCTCCAATGAAAATGACTCATTTTCATACATCAATATGCAGTGTGTGCCATGCATTGCTGACTTTCTGTTGGATTCTCTCACTCTTCATTGCTATGACCCTGGGATGATCTTAGGTGATGGACCCTGTGCGAAGTCGCTGCATGTGCATACGTGTGGCTGCTCCCTCTGAGATGTCCATCATGGACGTCCTGAATCATGTGTCAAGTAAAGAAAGCCTAAACTTGCCACCAGGACTTGCGGCACGCATCACCACCATGTCAGGGAGGAACCTGCGGAAGTAAGTCAAGATAGTTGTAATAAAGGGCAGTGGCTTAAAGTAAGTATGATTGTTATAATGAAGTGAGAACTTGAACCTGCCCTCAATGTCGCATGGCATGGACAGCTGTTCAATCATATATCCTGCTCATTTATCCTTTTTTAAACCGTAATCACTGTGCGTCTGTACAAAACTGGAGTTGGGGACGGGTTCCCATGCCTACTTATGATTGCAGCTTGTATTCTTGCATGACTTGATAGAATCCCAACTGTCCTTTGCAGCTCCTTACGACCTTTCCATTCCCCCTTCTGTCTAATGCCTCAATCACCTAGCCCTCTCCACACTGATGCAGGGCTTTGCTTCAGCTGGAGGTATGCAGGGTTCAGGCTCTACCCCAACCCATGTCAGACACCCAACCAGTGCATCCTGCAGATTGGGAGTTGTACATTGCGGAGATTGCATCTGACATCCTAACTGAGCAGTCCCCTCGAAGGCTGTATCAGGTGTTTGTTCCACCAAAACTTCATTTGAGCATATTTTAAAACATGGATTCTCATTTAGCTGCCTGCCGAGTTGACAAGTGAGAAATATAAGAAGCAAATTCAAAACCTCTGGCTCAATAGTCACTTGAAGATTGCAGTGCATCAGCCTAGCAGTGTCTCCAGGCTAATACGTTGTGAATCTCATCAGTTGCACCCTTTGGACTGGACAAGGACAGCAATGGTCATGACCTAGCATGATGACCTGCCAATGTGGTGGTGCTGTTACAATGTACATAACCAATCTATCCTGTTAGGTTTGTGTTCATCTGAAGTATCCCTTTCCGTGCCTTGCTAGGTGCGAGGAAAAATGTACGAGCTCTTGGCTAATTGCATCCCTCCTGAGATGATTGTGAAGACCCTGCTGTTTGAGCTCCTTAAGAAGTTGGATCAAGAGCTGAAACAGGTGCTTGCTGTCACATAGCATACTGTCTTGCTACAGTAGCTTCGCCAGAGGAGTAACCTGTGAAATCATTGCAGGGCATAACGCTTTATAACACCACATTTATAGAGGGGAGAGTAAATGCTTTTAGTATGGTCCCCGCAGTGGCAGAAGCAGTTGGTATTCCAGTCACGCTATGACATGAATAGCTCATTTTGTCGTGTGCTGGAACCAAAGGCCTCTTAGTTCAGTTGTCTATTGCATTCCCTCTTCGACAGGAAGCAGTGTTCTGGGCTGCCCATTATGAGCACAGGCTACAAGAGGGTCAGAAGGCTATCTTTCACCTTGAAGCCTTTGTTGCGAAGTTCATGTCAGTGTACAAAACATGGAGCATCTCTATGATGGAGTGACAGCGGCTGCCCAACAGCGGTAGCTGTGGCTAACCAACTGAACGATGTGAGAGAAGTTAATTAATTAGGCACAAATGTTGTCCAAAGGCGACCTCAATCATATAGACTTCTTCTTACATTACTGCGCTTCGGGAATATTGGATAAAGCATTGTAGATGGATGCTTGTCTTGGACTCTCCATTCTTGGCAACACTACTTTCATCCCTTTCCCTGTATTCTCTCTTCACATCACACCCACCATATAACTTTTTGTCAATGGTGAGAGAGAATCAAGTCCTGCAAAGCTCTTAAACCCTCTATAGCGCACAAACAATATTTTATAAAGGCCAAGTCAACATTGCAATGTGGTAGATTACAGGATAGGGCCATACAAAGATGTCGCCGTTTGTCTTCCAAACACGGAATACGACAATCCTGATGCGGGTTCCTCACTTGATTTAAAGTGATGTTGCAGTAAGACATGTTAGTGAACAAGCCACTGAGTCACGGTCTCTCAAGAGACAGTAAAACAACGGTATGCATCGCAAAACCTGCTTGATTCAAGCATGCCAAATAGGTCTAGCATGCATAAGTCTCAGAAACAGCACACGCAGTCATCCATGTCCAGTAGTAGGCTTGAGGTGCCGAAGACACTTGCTAATAATCCAAGGATCATCAGCTCAGCTCTTAGTTCCTGGAGGTAGCAACGGCCAGTTTTTGGAGCTCACCACCTAAGTCACTAACCCTGTGGTCCACTTGCGTTAACGCCTGCAGTTGATTATTGAGGATGCGCACGATGGCACCGATGGGCTTGTTGCTGTCCCCCATCGCTGAGGCGTTCATCTCATTGATGCTGCTCACAGCGGTCTGCAGATCACCACCCAGCGAGAGCAACGTAGCGCTCACCGCTTCCGCCCTTGCATATAGACGGTCCCGATCAGCTGCGTCGGAATCCAACATGTTTCGCTCCAAGCTGCATATCTTCTCTGCCTCTCCCTCGATGCTGACGAGAGCATCATGAATTTCCTGCAGCACAATACATCATCGATACGATAGCTGCACGATTTGCTGCCAGGACAATCCTGGCCCTCAAACAGCATCCCGAACTTTCTCCTACCTTCTGGTGAGTTTCTAGCAGGTACAGCTTCCTCTCAAGGGTATCTTGTCCAGCAGCCACTGCCTTCAACTCCCCCTCTACTTCAAGCAGAGCATGGCGATTGGAGAGTATGTGGCGATCCCATGCTGCAAGAGCAGCTGCACAGGAGAGCGTGCAAGTCGGAAACCAGGGTTAGAGCATTAAGAGATGGGGACCAAGCACATGCTTCAACATGAGATGCCAATCCTTCAGATGCAACTGTGCTTAAATACTGTATTCTTGTCAAAACTCTTCATCCTTCTAAGCTAAGGTCATGCAGGTATGCATGTGTGACAGCGTTTCGAGACATGTGAGGTCACTCTGTTAATACTTCAGTTACGCATATGTGAAAACACATGGTTGACTCAAAAAAGCATTTCTGTGATGATCCACTGAAGGCCAGGAAAAGCACCCATTCACCAATTGCACACCTGCATGCTTCACAAAAATATGAGCTTGCTTCTCCAGCTCGTTGTTCCACTCATTAACTATCTCCTCGATGTTTCTGCCCTTGATGGATACAGGGATATGTGGCTGAGCTGCAGTGGCAGGGGCCGTGCTACCAGCAACAGTCGCTGCAGTAGTGGAGCTGGCAGCAGCAGGTGTAGCAGTTGCAGCAGCTGAAGTTGCACCACCGGCTGCAGCAGTACCAAATGAGAAGCCAGGAGCTGAGGAAGGCGCTGGGGTGCTGAAGTGGGACGGAGCAGTACCTGCTGCAGTGGAACTAGCAGTTGAGGAAGCAGCAGCAGAGCTACCAGCTGCCAGGGTGAATGCAGCTGTGGAAATGGCAGCTGCAGAGGAAGCAGCAGAGGAGGAGGACACACCAAAGGAGGTAGAGGCTGCAGATGCTGCTGAGAAGTTGAATCCTGCTTGTGGAGGAGGTAAAAGAAATGCACTGTCATAAACTTCATGACAAATTCAGAAGATGCACGAGCTTGACTGAAAAGAGAAACATTCATCTTTGCTTGACGCACAAAAAGATGTCCCACAGTACTTCTTGGACCAGGAGTTTTACATTTCTCTGAGGCACACAGTGAGGTAGACATTGCATGCTCACCTGAGTTGGTGGTAGCTGAGAAGTAGGTACCAAGTGAGGTAGACAGTGCATGCTCACCTGAGTTGGTGGTAGCTGAGAAGTAGGTACCAAGTGAGGTAGACAGTGCATGCTCACCTGAGTTGGTGGTAGCTGAGAAGTAGGTACCAAGTGAGGTAGACAGTGCATGCTCACCTGAGTTGGTGGTAGCTGGTGCTGCACTGCTCCCTGAACCAAAACTCAGTGCTGGTGCACTAGATGATCCAAACAAGCTGTTGCTTGTGTTGGGGGTTGCAGTCCCTCCTAAAGAGAAGGTGGATGTGGATCCACTGGTGGCAGCAGCAACAGGCACTAATGAGGCAGCAGCCGCCCCAAACAAGATAGGTACTGAGCCAGTTGCTGCTGAGGATGCAGAGGTGTTTCCAAAGGTGACAGACGAACCGAAACTTGGAGTGCTTGAAGCACCTAACATCAAGAAGCCAGGGGACACGAGCAAGGATCAAGGTTTCAGCTTTTTTGTCATGCGGCAGTTACTTAACAGGGAGTACAAGAGATCTAAGTAAGAGCAGACAATAACGAGCACATAGCACCCCCTCAAATGCATGTCCATTGTATTCAAGCACCTTTGCCTCCATCATCTACTGTCCTTGCAGGTACACACCAGAGCAACATACCATACATGTGCTTCACATCTAAGAAGCCGTAGGTGTGAACAACCTACCAAACAGACTCAACGCTGCTGCTGCTGTGCTGCTGGCAGCTGCTGAAGAAGATGCAGATCTGAAACCGAAAGACACAGCTGGGGTAGTAGTTGTAGCAAAAGCAGCAGCACCGCTGCCGGCAGCTAAGACATTTCCTGCAGTAGCAGATGAAGCTTCTGGTGCTCCAAAGGTGGGGGCTGAAGCAGTCGTCCCAAATGCAGGGTTAGAAGCTGCTCCAAATGAAGGCGTGGAGGTCGGTGCTCCAAAGGCAGGGGTTGAGGCTGATGCCGCAAATGCAGGTACTGAAGACGCTCCAAATGCAGGTGCAGATGAGGATGCAACAAATGCAGCTGCTGAGGTGCCTCCAAATGCAGGTATAGTAGTCGCTCCAAATCCTGTCACAGCACCTGTTGCTCCAAACGCTGGTGCATATGCAGGTGCTCCAAAGGCATTAGGTGCACCAAAAGTTGCACTGGGGTTTTCAAATCCTGGTGTGATAGAGGACGCACCAAATGCAGGAGTAGAGATTACACCAAAAGCTGGTATGCTGGTGCCTCCGAATGCCGGTGTGGTGGATGCCCCAAAAGCATTGGATGAAGCACCAAAGGATCCGAAGGAGGGCGCAGGAGCAGAAGCTGCTGGGGTGCTTCCAAATGTAGCACCAAATGCTGGAGCTGAGCCGCTTGTTGCTGGTGCCTGTGCCAGTATGAAAAGGGACGGTTTTTAGAAAGGACGTGAGCAATTTGAGATGAAATGAATGCTCACCTGCCCAAACAAATTTGTGGATGGCGCTCCAAACGCAGGAGTTGACGAAGATGCCGAGCCGAAACTGAAAGGTCCTGCAGATTGAATAGAAATATAACGATAAGCTCATCCAGATCGAACGGAGATGCATTTGAAGTCATACGACATAATTTAACGAGGAAGCAGATAAAGAAAAAAGCTGGTATTAAATCACATCAAATTAAAGCTTTCATTTGATAGATCACCTGGTAAGGTCGATCCAAACATCAGGACAGACACAGAAACAGAATCAAAGTTCACAAACAGGACAGACTAACTATCCAATGTTCGTCGATCTCATATGTGGCTTTTCCAATTTGAGTGCTTACAGTGTACGGGGTTCGGTTTCCATGGTTTTTACCTTACGAGGGCTCCCTAAGATTACGATGGCTCCTTCCACGGTGAGGCAGAGTTCTTCCGTCCACTACGTCGAGCTACACTTCGGCGTTTTGTTATTATTATTATTATTCACATTCTAACAATAACGTTAAACACAGAATGAACCTGCTGCTTCAACAAAAGCATGTTTCTGTATCGAGGAAATCTGTAAGAATTGATTTGTTACATGACTTTCTCTTCAATGATGTCATTCAACTGCAATCATATTTATGTAAATAACGCAAAGAAGGATGTTTCTTCTCGTTCCTCTAGGCACGAGCTCCTCTCATCTGCAAAGCAGTGATTGCTGCTGGTGTGAAGATGAACATTGCAAACGATGTGACGGATCTTATTGGTGAGATGCAATGTTAGATGCGATTATTACAATTTCGACATGCAGAAGCAACTTCCGATATCTTCACTCCTCTGCCTTCTTTACAGGCAAAACTCCAATGGTTTATTTGAACAAGGTCACTGAGGGAGCTGGTACGTCAGCAATGTGTATAGCATCTGGAACGCATATTTATTATTATTCTAAAAATGCCTCGCTTGTTTATCCTGAATGACGTAGGGGCCAAGGTGTCTGCCAAACTTGAGATCATGGAGCCCTGCTGCAGTGTTAAGGACAGGTAAAGAATCTTGAATCCATAGGCTGTTGATAATCCTGAGTATATCACCATTCACTGAGCTCAACTTGTAAGTGATGTATTGAAGGGCTGAGGAATGACCCTCCTTGGTGTAGCCTCTAGTTTATTCCTCACTGCAATATGTGTTCCTGGTTCACTTCTCATTGTCAATTTTAAACTATACTGTGCATTAATTCAGGATTGGATATGCTATGATTGATGACGCCGAGAAGGCTGGAAAGATAAAGCCTGGCAAGGTGGGTTGTCATGTGAAGTCAAACATGACATTTCCTCGCTCGCCTTACAGCTTCTTAATTGTGTTGCCATGCATCAGACAACCCTAGTGGAGCCTACATCTGGTAACACTGGCATTGGCCTGGCCTTTATAGCCGCTGCTAAGGGCTACAAGCTCATCCTCACAATGCCTGCTTCCATGTCCCTGGAGCGACGTGTTTTATTGAGGTGAACCCTGAACTGCCTCTCAACCCTCTACTTGCCCTAACTGCCTTTCTAATCCCTGTCTGCATACAATTTTCTAAATCCTAAAATAAAACTTTCCTTAATACAGCTGGCTAGCTCATCTACCATAAAATATCATACTTACCATGACATGCTGATCTCTTTTGACATGATATGACCCAATATAAATGGCATCCTATTCATGACTTCTGTACACCTGATATCCATCCTGGCATGTGCTGATTTTGTGAGAGGTAGCACTGTAACTCTTTGTGAGGCCATGTAAGCAGGCAGTGCAGGTTGAGAGTGAAGCGTTATTGATTGCTCTGCAGAGCATTTGGTGCTGAGCTGGTGCTGACTGACCCCGTCAGGGGCATGAAAGCGGCTGTGGAGAAGGCAGAGTCTCTTGTAGCCTCCCTGCCAGACTCTTTCATGCTGCAACAGTTTCAGAACCCTGCAAACCCTGCAGTAAGACCTGCTTGTATTTAGAAGCCTATACTTTAGCCTTTAGTCAGTGATCAGAACGCCTTAAAGATTGGAGGGTAGGATGTGTTTATTCCATGTCTTCGCTTCTTAGAAACCAGGTGAGTATAGCCTGTTTTGTGTGAATGACGGTTTTGAAGGATCTCTACATTGCTCTCTCTGCGCACATATGTTTCCCCCTGCCTACCTGTTCACATCATCATCATCATCATCATCATCATCATGACCATCATCACACACAGGTGCACTACCGTACAACGGGTCCTGAGATCTGGGAGTCAACTGGTGGCAAAGTAGACATCTTTGTGAGCGGTGTTGGTACAGGAGGCACCATCACAGGAGTGGGCCGATATCTGAAAGAGATGAATCCTGACATCAAGGTAAGGTGAATTGCACTATTGACTGAATGCTGACCCTGTCTGGTAATATGTTGCACAGACTTGCTTAGTAATTTATGGTAGAGCTTGTGAGGTGAGAGCATCTTGATCATGTGGGAAATCCAGTCATCTGGAGAATGATGGCTGCCTGATCAATGGTAAGCTAGCCAAGAGTTGTCGAGCTGTGTCCTGGAAAATCTTGTTTGTCACCAGGACTGAAGGTTTGAGAATGCATATAATTAAGGAGCATTGGATGGGTTGTCAATGCCTCAGAGCTATGAAGGCTGCATAGCTGCTTCACTTGAGCAAGCTTATTACTCCAAAAGAAAGCATCATGGCTTAATATGGATGGTTGCCATGCTGTGCCCTTTTCCCTCAGCCTCAAATCTGCTGTTCTCCTCAACAGATCGTTGCTGTCGAGCCTGCTGAATCAGCTGTGCTGTCTGGTGAAAAGCCAGGCCCCCATAAGATTCAGGGAATTGGGGCTGGTTTTATACCCGGCATATTGGATACAAAGATCATCGATGAGATCGTGAAGGTGCCATTAGTATAAAGCGCATGAGCGCAGCCTTCTCTCCTTCTGATGCAGTCAGAACTCACTGTGTAGTGTTTCTTGACCAGAATAGTCTTGTCTCTCCATTAGATGTTATCCTCATAACAGGGTTGTGTAAGCTCTTAGCTCATCAGGGCCTGAAATGTGATGTGTAAAAGTTGTTTGCTTGTATGCTCATGAGCTCATATGCGCTGTTGTTGCATTGTTGCGCATGTCAGGTCTCCAGTGATGACTCCATCACCATGGCTCGCCGCCTTGCCACAGAGGAAGGTCTGATGGTGGGCATCTCTTCTGGTGCTTCAACGCTGGCTGCAGTGCAGATTGCTAAGCGACCAGAGAACAAGGGGAAACTCATAGTGGTGGTGCTTCCATCTTTTGGCGAGCGGTACCTATCTAGGTGAGTTTGAGTTGGTGCTAACACATGCGTTGGTTTCCCTTGGACTTCTCTCCCTCTCACATCTTCACATGCACGTGCATGTGATTTAGGTTCTTGCCTGGACCAACTTGTTACAAATTTTAATGCCGGCTTTGTTTCATAAAAGACAGCGCAATGTTCTTGCTCGATTATACATCTACGTTTTTGCAGTGTCCTCTTCCAATCCTTGAGGGATGAAGCACAGAACATGACATTTGAAACTCTTGCTTGATCTCAACCTATGGCCTGCTACTCTGGAGGGGGGACTCTACAAAGCTATTTGAGCTATTTGTGCTGCTGGGTGCAAGTTTAAATTGCCATTAGGTTTTGACTTCAAATCATTGCAGAATCATGGCAAATGGCCATCATGACGGAGAACCCTCCGCTTTCAGGACCAACTTAGTATTTGCATGCTACTTATTTTATGTTTGATTCTAATACGTGCTTTCGGGAAAGTAAAGAGATCCCTGAAGTCGATACTCCCAGTTGTGAGCTCGATTGCATTCTATCGGCAAGTCGTCTGTCCTTAAAATAATTAATAAAGAACGTTTATATGGACAAGTGACTCTCCCAGATGCAATCAGGGTTCAGTGATACCAGATGTCATGTTCCTCGGCCAGCATTGTCTAGTAGTGCAAACGGTACACGTGTCCATACGTCGGAGGACATAAATGCATGCTCATAAATCTGAAATTTGTGCAAATGGCCAAGTTAAGAGACAGCAAAACTTTACATGTGTGCCCCCCCCCGCAAACGTATCTAGGGCTGTCGCAAAGCGTCTCAGACATCTAAGAATATACAATGCAGCATCAAATGCATTGGTTTCAGGTGCTTCATATAGGTTTTGCGCTCGGAGGATATTCTACCTACTAATTGCCGGTTTTCCTTGCAGATGTTGAGGTTTGGAAGGATAGAGCAATACTTGCGACCTTATTCGGGGGATGGTATGCCAGTAATATCGCGTTCAATTTGTAAGTTTCAGCTGGCTATGATGTAGAAAGGTGGATATAAAGTCTCTCTCCGTGATATTTATCATGGTCAATATTACCTGCATGTCAATAACTGGGGCTCGAGCCCCATATTGCTTTTGTTGGGTTCAGGTACAACAAGCAAGTTTTATCAGCGTTCCCACACCCACTGACCATGACTACTCTACAAGTGAGGAGCTATTTCCAGACTTCACTCCATTGAACATGACTTGAGACTCAGGCCCTTGATTTGCAACATTCTTCATCTGATGGAATGCATGCGCCTACTTCACATCTGAGTGCCTGCATGTCATCATAGTTTGGGATTGGTTCAGTCTTGGCTGTATCCATGTGGGTATCTGGGGTTGTAAAGCGGCCGGATATCTCTTTTCAGGCGGTGCGTAAACGATATATCTGTGTGATATTTATGTGATGATGAGCATGATGTCGCGGATGAGAGCTAAATTGAGGGTGATGTCACGCATTAGGGAGAAGATGAGTGAAGTCACACATCAGAGAGAAGTTGGACGTGAGCCTTATGGATATATTTTTGACCAATGACCATTGTGCTTGCATGTAGTGCATGTTGTAGGTGCAAGGACTACTACACCTAGCCACTGTTCAAACCCTAGCGCATTTTGTAGGTGCAAGGACTACTACCCCTTGCCATTGTTCAAACCCTAGCGCATTTTGTAGGTGCAAGGACTACTACCCCTTGCCATTGTTCAAACCCTAGCGCATTTTGTAGGTGCAAGGACTACTAACCCTTGCCATTGTTCAAACCCTAGCGTATTTTGTAGGTGCAAGGACTACTACCCCTTGCCATTGTTCAAACCCTAGCGCATTTTGTAGGTGCAAGGACTACTACCCCTTGCCATTGTTCACACCTTGGGCAACGTGCTGACAAATATCTCTCTGGGAGCTGTATCTGTGAGCTTCACCCACACAATTAAAGCCATGGAGCCCTTCTTCTCCGTGCTACTTTCTGCTATTTTCCTTGGCGACATACCCTCCTTACCAGTGCTGCTGACCTTGTTCCCAATTGTGGGAGGCGTGGCACTTGCTTCTATGTCTGAGGTAATTGTGCAGTGTTCTGATTGTATCTAAGTTTATTGTTCGTTCTAGTAACAATGGCCTCGCATAGGACCTAAGATGATGTTAGAGTCCATTATCGTAGCAT
This sequence comes from Chlamydomonas eustigma, assembly GCA_002335675.1. Lineage (NCBI taxonomy): Eukaryota > Viridiplantae > Chlorophyta > Chlorophyceae > Chlamydomonadales > Chlamydomonadaceae > Chlamydomonas > Chlamydomonas eustigma. Next base: position 398,350 of record BEGY01000036.1, on the reverse strand, counting down.
GTCATGTTGCCTGGGTTAAGTTTCCAAGTATATCGAGTTGACTTTGTTCCATTATCCCACCTGGCTTCTGCACATTTGTAAAAGCATGATGACAAACATTCACGTTGAATCCCACCTTTAGGCTACATTTGAGAGTCAAGATCTTTGATATGTAAAAAGTTGTGTTTTTCAAGCACTGGTTGTAACCCCTTCATTAACCCTGTGTGCCTCGTACAAGCACTCCAACATAACCCTGTTTTATAAAGCCTGTATTTAACGCTTTGGATGCAAGGAATTCTAGAATTGCAGGCAACATGCAAGGACATGTCATTTTAATGTGCGCGAATTTTATCTGGAATCCAGGCATCCTTTAACTGGCTGGGCTTTGCAACAGCTATGGGGTCCAACCTGACATTTCAAAGCAGAAATGTCCTCAGCAAGAAGATGATGCTGAAGAAGGTAACCACTGTTTGTTGCAGTGTCATACCTAGGCTTACTGATTGTGAAAATTGAAAAGAGCATTGGCAAAAGAATGATGAGAGTTAATTCTTTAGAAGTTCCAACATGTCATCTTTTATATTAAGACTACGCTCTTCTTGAGTCACCATGTCTGAAGGGTGGGTAATATTTCCGTTTTTCCCATTATGACAGTGGCATCCCTAATTGCCAGATTTCATCATGGACAACGTCACCATATTTAGCATGGTCAGGATTGTGATGGTAACACTTGTTTCAGGAAGGAATGGACAATATCACCATGTTTTCCATCATGACAGTGGCATCTTTCTTCCTCCTTCTTCCCTTCTCTCTTCTCATGGATGGCTGGAAATTCACACCAGCGTACTTGGCGTCTGCGGTAAGCTTTTCTTTTCATGCGTTACAGGGAATAAAACATGCTGTCTCAGTCCTTGCTGATGACTGTTCACACAATTGCACGGATGGCAGGAATCCCACGCATGATGAATGCACGAAGGATGCATTTACCATGCTCCCTCCTGTTGTGCTTTTACGTATTGCCATGACTGATTTCTCCTTTAGTCCATACTTGAAAGCACGTGATGTGTCTATTGGCCGTTGACCCACTGAGTCAAAGCCATCATCTTGACCCTCTTTGCTTTCTCACACATATCACACATATGTGTGATACATATCATTTGCAGGGCCTCTTAGAACCCAACACGATCATCCAACAGGCCTGCCTAGCTGGGCTATGCTTCCACACTTATCAGCAAGTTTCATACATGATTCTTCAGAGAGTCACGCCTGTAACACACTCCATTGGCAACAGTAAGAGTAGAGCTTATGGTTGCCATATCTTTCTGTTACTCTGAAGAAAGGCTGCTGCTAAGCCTCTTGTCCTTGTTTTTGCTTGGATGAGCCATACTGCCCTACCTGCACCTATTGCTGCATTTGCATACCTAAGTGGTATGGACATGTGCATCCCTCCAGCCCTGCAGCCCTCTGGATATCTCCTCAAAATCCTTAATTTTTGTTCAGGTGTGAAGCGTGTGATTGTGATCGCAGCCGCCGTTGTTTTTTTCTCTACTCCCATGAGCACCCAGAATGCTGCTGGAACAGCACTGGCACTGGGCGGTGTGTTTGCGTATAGCCAGGTGTGTTAAAGTGCAATCTGCGATGGCATTTTGTGTCCTCATCTTCCTACCGCTTGTCCTATTTTTTGTCACATTCATGCTTTCAGTATTTGGCACCACCTCTTTTGAGAGAACAGTACACCTGCAGCCCTGTGAGAAAAATTCCCTACAGTTTCATTGCTGATATCCTTCATGACTCCAAATCGTCAAAATTTCACATCTTAGCCTAATGCTTTACTCCTAATCAAGGTCAAGCGCTGGCAGCGCAAGAAAAAAGAAGCTCAAATGAAGGTCATGTCTACAGAAAGTGGCAGCAACAAAAATAATCAGAATGTAGTTATTTTAGATGCAACTGTGTACTGTGATTGATGATACAAAGGCTGATCTACAAGGATGGCATAGTTAGCTTAGGAAACATCTCCTGCTGTCTCAACCGTTTTCAGATCTTTCGAGGGTGCACATTATTGTGTACGTAATATATTTTTGGGCAGACATGATAGTAGAGGGCGGGCTAAAACGTTCTGAAAAAGCAGAAGCTCTACAACGTACGTGTCATTTTATTGACACGAGCATGTAGCACAACCTTTTACGCGACGTGCCTCCTATGACATTTAATCATGTTGAGGTTATTTGCCAAATACTGCCATGTGGTGTGGTTCTACACGTCTGCTTGCTGCAGGATGGGGTTGTAACTTGTAAGGATCCAGTGTTGTCAGCCAAGCATGAAATAAGATATTTGTAATGTGTGCTGCATTATAATATTTTGACTGAATTGCTATCGCATGATATCTTTCAGCTCCAGAGTTCACAGAACAGGCATTTCGGGCTGGGGTGAAGTACATTGTTTTACTAACATCTACGTATACCTAGACAACTGAACACATTTAGGAACAGTGATACTTCAAGAGAAATATGGAACCACATGCAGGAATGTTGAAAGTGAGCACGCGTTGCTCTTCATTAGAACCAGACGGTGAGGAGAGACAGGGGAATCATAAGTACGATTGGACTTCAGTCAGTCCTTGGAATAGTAATATCACAAATACATAAAGAGCGGCAGAGGAAAAACTTCATAAAGAAAAGATAAGGGGGGGGATTATGCTTCCAATGAAGAAATTTTGCATCGGATGAAATCTAGAGGCACAAATTATTGTTTATGAGAAGACTTTTGTAGAGAAAGACAGAATATCTGAGACACGTGCAACTCGTGTAACCGTGACACAGCCTTTTAGTGACTACCTAAAACTTGACAATTATTGATGTGAAGAAAGGCCAAGCAACATCACAAAATTGAGATCTTGAAAGCAGTGCTGCTCAGGACCTGAAAAGTTCAAGTTTTTACAAATATTCAATCATTGATTCAGCAAGCACAATGGGACACAAAGGCAAGCAGGATTTGCTGGAGACTGAAGATGACTGATTAATCATAAGCACATGAGACCCATTGGTGGGACTCATGTGAGACACATTCAATTATTGAATTTAGTACAGACATTAAGATGAAGATGTAGGCACCGGAAAAATACCTCAACAGTAGTCTACTGACGTACATCTCAGAAGGCCCCCAAAATCCAAACATCTCAGCCATGAAAAAGTCACATGTAATGTAACAGGTAACTCGCCCTGAAACCTGTTGTAATTTATGACTTCAGTCGCTGGCCTCTCAAAGGCTGCTCATGTAGAAACTTATGCAATCGCTATAATTACCAGCCATCATGGTCTCCTTAACCGGAGCCGTAATGCATACCCATCATGTTCTATGTTAGTTAAAAAACATTTAACAAAGCTCATTCGTTTTTCATTTAGTTCACTACCGGGGACACAAACTTGTTCCTTTTGTATGCGGTGTCGCCCTCTTCTGTTCCTATTCCTCCCACGCTGAGGTCCTTGGAGTATGTCATTAGGCAGGGCATTTGTTTTGATTTTGTTGACAAATCTAGGCTGGGCAGGGTTTCCAAAGGAGTGAAGGTGCGCATTGGCCCCTTGAACCAGCGATAAGCACCGGTATATGGGGTTCCATACCACAGCAGGGAAACAATGGCTGTTCCCAAGAGCATGATACCTGAGCATATTAAGTTCATGAAGAAGGAGAAAGATGGTGCGTGAATGCACTTTTGAACAATGCATGAGGTTTTTGTTTGATGGTTAATGTTACATCATTAAAGCTTATCCTGCTAGGAAAATACAAGAGCTACCTGATGCAAGGACTCGTGATTCTTCGTTAAAACTGATGAAGCTGTGTCACAGTCTAACACTGCACAGGTGTAACGCTGCGCTAGAACTAGGTCATGAGGCATGCAACCTTACTACTATAAAGGTGGGGATTTAGATCAGGCGACCGGATTCGCCTGTCAAGGTTGCTGGGGTTCTACACTTATAGCTTTGCTTCTAGGAGTAAAACTTGCCACCTGACTGCAGACTGACCTGTCTTTGGAGGGCTTCTATCAATTAGTGACCTTTGAACTGATCCGATCTATATCTTAATAGCCAAGTTGCCCACAGTCGATGATCGATAGATCGACTGAAGCAGGAGACCCGATACCCGAAATGAGGGTGAGTACTAAGTCTAAGATTAAGGGCTAAGTTAAGATTAAGACTAAGAGCAGTATTACAAAGAAAGGCAAAGGTAAGTTGAAAAAGAAGGCAGAATGCCCGTACCTTACACACACACAAACGTCTCATAAAGTGCAGTCATACGTCAGTTCAGTCATACGCTGTGACAGCTGTCACGATCTAACACTGCACCGGTGTAACGCTGCGCTAGAAATAGGTCATGAGGCATGCAACCTCACTACTCCCCCCCCATTTCAGGAAGAATAAAGAACTGAAATGCAAATGTGCATGCTGAATAATCTAGTATCAACGATGAATGGCACTAGAACACAAGAAATGTATAACTCTGCCTGGAAGGGTGGCGACTTGAGGACGACTGCGCCAAAACCCACAAAAAGAACCTTCCACTATAACCCCCAAACGCGTTCCTAGCATGGGTCGGTCAGGGGCATAGTAAACGTGTTTGGCAGACTAGACAGTAAGGAGGTACACATACAACATCACATGAAATGTTATGTGTCACATGATTAAAATGTTATGCATGAGAAGCTATTTATGGCTTCAGCACATACTGAGATGATGCTAGTAGGATTCCAGTCAGCTGGTCCTTGGAATCTCTAAGAATGGAGTAGTGCTTAACTCCAGAGCCGCTGAATATCAACATCCAAACGTTGTCAGTTGCGCTATTAGAATCAGAAGGGATGATGTAAAAGGCGGTCCTCCGCTCGAAGGCTGATCAACCAGGTGTAGCGGTTGTCGTAGCTATGCAGAAAGTATTTCTTGGAAACGAGACAACAGGCGACATGTTGAGCGTAGATGGCAGTGAGCGGAATGAAAATGTCTGCAAGTGGTAAGGCAGGGCAGACAATGGTGATGTGCATGCTGTGGTGTTCCTTGATGAGTGCATAGGACTCTGGCTGCATGGGGTCGAGATGGAAATCCGCTGGAACATCACAGAGGTATTCAGTGGTGGTGATGGAAAAGGATTCACTGGCAGGTAGGTGAAGAATGACTCCGGCTGCTGCGGCTCCATGGGTTACGTCCAGAATGGAGTGGCTGTATGAATCGTCCAAGACGTTGAGGAGGGTCAAGAGCTCCGCTGCGCTGACAAGGCTGAAGTGCTGCTTGAAACGGTTGCCTCAAGGTGAGAAGGATGAAATGTGTTTGGAGAAGGCGGGGTCTGAAATTCCAGGTAAAAGATCTGGAAGACCCTGCTCAACTGCCCGAGGGTATGACCATTTGTAGGTGTGCATTAGTGCTACCATGGCAGTAGGAACTTTCTTTGGTCTACCTTGTCCACGCTTTAGTAAAAGGGCAGGAGCATTTGATGCTGTAACGGCTGCTGGGATAGCAATCTTCCTTGGCCGTCCCCGCTGCTAATGGCGGGGCCCAGATGTTGGCCTAAACTCTTTGGCTCGCCTGGCATCCTGGTAGAACTGATCCGTGGCCCAGAACGTGAAAGTTCACACTGGTTCATACCGGGCAACCACAGCACTGAACTGATATTTGGACACAGTAGGTGATGCATGTGTGAACTGATGTTACACAGCCGAAGTCACAAGTTGTCTGTAATGCCAGAGGCTGACTCGGCCTGAGCAGTTTCAAAGGAGCGGAACACCCAGTCAGCTGAGGCATGCTGAGTCACCACAGCTGGAATGACAATGATGACAATGATGACCCCAAGGAAGTTCCAGTTCCCACCAGCCTCGGTGATCCAGTGCAAGTACTTGTAGGGTAGTGTGTTGATCAGAGTGGTGATAAAGATGCAACCCACAAAGATTGCGTAGCTCTGCAGGGTGGGGAGCAACATGTAACAGAGCTTGTTTTCAAAATTGGGAGCGTTACTAGTGCAGGGTTCTAGGGTTTATCTTGGGAGGCATAGAGATGTAACTGAACAGATGAAACACTTGCATACATCTGCACCGACCAATCATAGATGAAGTAGAAGTAGAAAAAAGCACTGTAACAGGTGCGTTGTTAGTTGTATTACCTACATCAAGCTCAAAAAGAACACAATGTCAGCTTGCAGCTTAACAGCTAACCAGCCCAAACAATAGCTCAATTTTTGTTTTTTTAAAAATATCTCATTCTTTGAGCAACCTCTCTCACCTGCTGCATTGTGAATTGTCTGCCAGGGCCAGTCGGTAGGGCAACATAGTCCGCTGTTGTCCCTGGAGCCATGGGGGGTGCCATGGGTGTCAGAGGTGGTGTGGAAGGCAGCTCAGGAGGAGCGTTGCAGCAGTACACAGTACCGGTGCTGAGGAGTGTGATGTCAGACAGAATGTTGGTGATGATGGAGCTTGAGGAGGCAAGGGATACAATCTGACCAAGCCAGCCTGGGGAATACGTCAGAAGAGAGAAGCAAACAGATTTATGACAACTTGCAGATTAACAGCTCAACATGGTAGCTTTCTCACAAGCAGGCCTGTAAACTGGTTAACATCACCATTCTGTCAAGTCAGACAATAATTAAATATGACCAGACACCCAGTCAAAATATCTGATTAGTATCTGATTCATGACAAATTGTCTTCATTGGAAAACATCATAACTGACAATAACCAGTCACCCAGCACAAGCCAGGCCCCCAAGTGTCTTTTGACAGCTGGTGGATCCAGAAATACATACCACCTGAGAAATGAGGCAGATAGTAAGTGCTAGAGTTCTGAACATAAGGAAATAACAATTAGGTATGGCAGAGCAAACAAATAGACTTCAAAAGGAGAATGATCGTGACACGTGGGGCTGACTTGAGGTAGGGTAGGGCTCAGCCATGCCTTAAGTGATGCAGATGTTGCCGAGAGCCACCCAATTCCACGCCCACAAGCATACAACAGGGCCACCATTCACGAGCCATGTCTTGAACGTGCTGTAAATACTCATCAAAACAGCCATTGCAGAGATGGTGACGGCGATATTCGTAAATCTCCCCCATCCTCTTTTAAGTACCTATCATGCATTAATGTCGAGAGAGGCGCACAGTGATCCCATGATATTAAAAATCAGACACCCACAACAAGCATGAGTCATTGATCACACGTAAGAGTAGTGGCTCAAAAACAGTGTGCGCATGTACATTACAACACTAATCAAATCAAAAAATTAATTTGGTTGTTTATGGCAGATGAAGAAGCCGCTAACAATTGTCACGTGACACTCAACTGTAGCTTGTCAGCACTCCCAAAGCCTCAAATATAAAAAATTCAAAGGACTGATTTGAAAGCATAAACACAACCGGAAAACGTGAACAAAAGCATACCTGAGAGTAGCCTAGCCCTTCGAGCTTCTTAACCTCATCTACTTCTGATACACCCATAATCAATTTCATCTAACGAGGTAATTATTATATAGTCCTGCTAACACGACTGCTGACTGATGCTGTGCCCTCGTACGTTTGAGGTTTCAGCAAGAATTACGCAGATCTGTAATTACTCATCATCGAATTCAGACGACAGTTACTACACGTTCATTTTTGACAAACTCACGTTGCCATTGTAGACCTTCACTCGTTATTAAATGAGAAGGTAGAGAACCGCTCGAAGTCGTGAGACCTCTTATTTTTTATTTGAGCTAAATCAATGGTTTGTCCCTCATCAATCTCAATAAACTCATGTCTTTAATCGTGCGTTCTTCGGCTCATATTTTGGTCGTTTGGGCCTTCTTTACAGTGTTTCTAAGGTGAGATTTGGTTTAGTGTACTTTAACATGTCTTGAAGTGGAAACATGGTGGTGGTTGCGAAGTAGCATTGCTTCCTCAACCAGCTAATACGTCTGTGGATGTGTGAGGAGGGTTAATTGTGCAAGGATGACTGACTGTATTACAATCTTTTGCAGCTGGTGGACTTCATACCTCACAAGCGTACTTAAAAGAAGATGACCTCGATGTGTGAGGTTAGACCAAACAGATTCTTGGTTGTAATTGAGATAGACAAATTACTACAGGGGCAAACTAAAATCACGACTTTCAGGGACTTATGGAGATACAATTAAGATAGAAGAGGCACATAAGCTGCTACTCACTCTTTCACAGTAATTTTAAAAAATGAATGATGAGAGTCACAATCAGCAGTCGTTACTGCATTCCAAATCACCTGTTGTTCAATCCAAATCACACTGAAGTTCAACAGATCATGAGCTCTTTCAGCCTTTATTCACAAGTTTTACAAATCAGCAGCCCTGCACTGTTGCAGAGAAACATGTATCTTCTGTTAAGTGCTATTCAGCAAGTTTAAGCCTTGTTTTATTTTATTGATACCTGTTAATGAACTTCTGTAAATGTCCTATACCTGAACTCTACTAGTTACATCTGGAAGACATGTTAAGCCGCAAAAAACAAATGAACAGACGAGACTGACATGAGTGACTTAGTGCCCCAAGTTTGTTTTAAAAAGTGCAACAGGTGCACACCTCGTAGGAATATGCGCCTTGCACCTACAGTTGGGTTTTTTTGTGTGCTTGAACATGTTGAAATGAGGTCTTCCTGGGCCGCCCTTGCTTAGCTGTGCAAACTTCATCATTGTAGACATCTCGTATTTACAGTGCGAAAACATAGGGAGGTACGTTTTTGATGTCAAAGCACAAAACGAGACCTGGCATCAATATTGATTTATGTACTTTGGACAGCACAAGTTCTATACTGATTGACTTGGTCGTCTATTGCTTGCTGCATCTAAAACGCTGAGTTCATCATTCACCTCAAACAAGTGTACATGCATACTTCTGCTAGGAACTGCAGCAAGAAGGACCCTTCCAGTATTTCTGCGTACGATGAATGCAACAACAAGTAGGTATTTATGAATGAGTCACACCTGCAACAACCTTCAAATTTTCCCTGTCTTAGACCTCTAACAATTGAATCTAGGTGATGGGGAGGGGCTCATACCTTCAGGCAGCCCTGTTACTGTGGCACTGATATTGCACCTTTCCAGTCACACTACAACTCACTTGTGTGCGCCTGGAGATCCCGTAACAATGATGAGATCCAAGGCTATCATGAAAGGGCTACTGGCAGGAAGATTGAGGACCAATTCACGCACCAGCTGGCCTGCAGTGAGCATGTAAGAGTCAGGCAGCTTTACACACCCTGAAGTATGCACAGTGCACATGATTTATTGCATCATTCGCTGCTGTAGTATCTTGCAAGCAATCCTTTCAAGGTTTGAGTAGTAATCCAGAATGCAAATGTTCCGGAACATGACTGGATTTCCCATCTTGCTGTAGAGTATAATGCCTGAACAATTCTCAGAACCAGGTGAGACAGGCGATTCAAGCAGGATATGCATAAATGATGCATTTTGGAATTGTTATACATCACCCTGCTGTTGTATATCACCTGTGGCCAAGGAGTAAACCCCGATGACACCACACCCTAGGCCCACGAACATGTACTCAGAGCCCAGTGCACTGACAGTTGGGCTAACAGCATAAGCTGGCGCATTTGTCCCGTCGCTATGGTCGTAAACATCTATCCGAGGTGTCAAGGGCTTCATAGCCTCTAGGTTTAGGACCTGTGGTACAAAATTTGAGTAACAGAGTCCGTAACTGTCAATGTCATTACATCAAGATGCTGCATCATGATCCAGTGCGACACAGAGTTGTCAAACACTGCCTTTTTTATGGCCTTACCAGAATATGATTGTAAGACAGAGGTGCTCAATCTTCACTTGCTGTGCAAATGACAATGTGACGAGGACTAGAGAAGGTAAAAACTACTTGGAGTACTCAAAACTGTTTTGTTGATAAAGCCTCTCTAATTACTGGAATGTAAAGATACACCAATATTCAGCATCCCTCCACCATGACAAATGCGTGGTTGCGCATCCTGAAACAGCTTACGTGGCAAGAGAAGGTAGGGAAGGAGTCATGATCATCCTCTGAGGCTGGAATTCTACACCAAATGAACAAGTCTCTTTTACTGTCTGTAAGGCGCGCACTTACAACCTGCGGCAACAAGTTGAAGCTACATTAGGTACCATCATGGTGTTTAGGGTACGAGGTGCATAAGGCAAGAGAGTAGGAAGTAATGAAGGTTGCACCTAACTAGTGCGTAAGGGAAGAAAGATCGGAGGGCAAGGGGAAGACTGCCAGTGGCTTAAGGCTGTCATGATCAACACCCCTCCTGTGCAAATTGTACGTAAGCAAAGGATTTAGAAGGGAACAAAAGCATGCCATCTTATGGACGGGCGCCCAGATCTCTAAGCTTCAGGAGGCCATTGAGGGACATAGCTAAGGCTCTAGGCATCCACAGGAAAGATTTGATACAAAAAACAGGCTTGTGTGGCTAAATGCAGATGTGGTCCTGATTCTAGTACCATGGTCGCATGATCAGGGAACCCACTTATTTCTGCAATCTCACACACAGCTAATAATGGTGCAACTCTTTTCTCAAACCTAACCTTTTCAACCATTTCACAGGGAGGGACAGCAAGAAACTAGTGAAAGTTTGATTTCTGCACAGAGCTTGCCTCACCTTGTAGTCATATTTCCCAACATTCACATACTGCTTTGATCTCCTTATGAAGTTTCCAGAAGGGTAGTCGAACGAGGAGATAACGAGAGATTTATCTGCAATGCCAAGGTTAGAGGACTGTGAAGGTTGCAACAAACAGATGATTAGCCAACTGTATGCCAAGTAAGGAGGACTGTTTGAAGAGAGGAGCCATAACTTTAACAAGCATCATTGGCACTACATTAATACATGCTAAAGGGCAGGCCCATCCCTAAGGCATACATAAATGTGGAGCAATAATGGCCTGAAGTCCTGGCTCTGTAACCTCTAGCCTTAAAAGAATGCAACAGAGATGAATGGCTGTGAAGGTAGCTGAGAAGGTCAACTCACTGGCGCCCTCTCCACTTGACATTGTGGACTTGTGGATCTCTTCCCGTACTACCTTTATCTGCCCCCTCTTGCTCTCTTTCCCATCCACCCTGTATCGCACCTGAATGATACATTCGCAGTCAGGTGGGAGGACAAGAGGAATGTCTGAAGTGTCTGAAAGTGGCATCAATGGAAAAAAGGACCAAAACTTCATTACTACGTCTTACTTTAGCCTTACCTAACTGATTTTATTACCTGACTTGTCAAGAAGCCAGCAGCAGAACACTGGCGCATTTTACCCTAAATTGCAGGTGCAAGAGCATGACACAGCAAAGCAGCTTACCAGCCATAGCTCACGGTCGTCCAAAAGGAAGTTTCCCATGGGGTATTCTCCAAGCTTCCTGACCTCATCACGGGTGTCATGGAGAGACTGCACGACAGGGTGTATGTTTTCACATTTAATACCATGAGGACCCATGAAGATCTGGGCAGCTTCAAGCTATGAAGTTATTTTGATAGCAACATAAGGTTTTAATTCATGCAACAAAGTAGGTTATAATTCTATTGCAAAGGCTCTGAGTATACGAATAACTCTTATTATAGCTGTGAACATGCATTCATACAAGCCCGCAAGGTAAATAGCCTACCTGCTCTGCTGCATAGTCTTCAAACGTTTGAGCTGGGAAGGCCAGCTTACGGCTTGGGAGCCACCCAAACAGGGTGAAGCCAACAGTGGGTGGCTTGCGTGGCCAGATGGGGTATAGTGAGTCTCTAAAAATGAGCATTGGAGAAATTTTGATGAGCAGTTGGGAAGTGGATATCCACTGCTGCAGTTTGCCAGATTACTCAACGCAGTATAAACAGCACGTCAAAACAACATGCACCTGGCCTTGCAGCACTTCAGAGCAGTATAAATAGCACCCCAAAACAACATGCACCTGGCCTTGCAGCACTTAAGAGCAGTATAAATAGCACCTCAAAACAACATGCACCTGGCCTTGCAGCTCTTCAGCTGTTTTGGGAGCTCCCATGTGGCCCTCGGGGAAAACCAACCAAACCCTGTCCTGCTGGCTTCATTTGAAGGCCACAAATTCACCTGCTTGGGCCATTGGGTAGCAACTATTTCAAAGTTGCATGCATGCATGCATGCATCAGACACACACAATTATGGGCATCTCTCACACCATGCAGCCCCTTGCAGCTGCTTCTACTGAGAATGCAAGCCTTCAGTCCAAGTCTGTCATTTCCGTGGTAAGTTACACACAAATTTCAAGGTTAGGAGCCAGTGCTATTCCTAAGCGTTCACAAACAAACGAACATCTGCATGACACACAAGGCTAGGCCTTGCAGACGCTAGGCTTCCAGCACTAGATGGCTGAGCTGAGCACTGGCCATTCACTTTCTTTCAATGACGCAATTATGGTTCTGGAGCTGTTTCAGGTCATAATGTCACCTGTCCTTGATCGTCCACACTGACGACGGTGGTGTTATCTGACAGGAACCCAACAAAGATGATGTGGCCGTTGTGCCCTCGGTACAAAGACTGTGACCGGACTTGAGGGTTTTTAACCTGGGACAAACAGCAGAGTGTTCATACTTCAAGTCACACATTCCTGTTCCCAAAGGGTCGTTCTTCCCAAACACTTTTCATTATACTAACTTCTATCCTTCTAGTGATGTATGTTGACAACTTCCTAGAGGCCCTATGTACAAGTTCAAAATCTTGGCATCTTAGCATTAGCAGTGCGTTCAAGTGCGGCAGGACTTGTTTAGTGTGGGGGGGCGTCTTCGAGAACAGCCCTATACAGCTCACCTCGGGGGGGAGGATGTAGTTCAAAGTCTGGACATTGATGACAGCTTTGGGTTGCACCAAAGTTCGAGGCAGTGGCATCGGAAGGAGGTACTCTCCAGCGGATGAATGCACTCTCAGCAAGTCACCAGTCAGCTACAGATTTCACCATCTTGCATAAGCCATCAGCTACAGATTTCAACCGCTTTTCTATATAATGAATGGCCTTGGAGTATCCCTATCACAGCTTCTAGGACTTACTTTATTTTTGCTGACCAATGCTCATGAAGCCATACATTTCCTATCATTTGAACAGTTTCATTTTAGCATGCGTGGGGCATGCTACTTCTCGATGTCGGGTGGTATAACTTGGCCTGGATTATTCCATGATACAGCCTAGAGAGGTGGTTGCTACTGCCACCAAGGCTTGATGCCTCCAACTTACCTGAGGCACTAAGATTGCTGGTTGTGTGGCAGTTATATTGAGCGCCCTGTGGAAAGTGATGCAGCCCTGATGCTGCATGAAAGGCAGCGTCCCGCTTTCTTCATCAGGAAGCGTCTCTGTTAGAGTTGTTTTACCTGAGCATTAACATGAGAGAAAGGGCAGGAGAGTGAGAAAGCGGGAGGTGCCCTGCACAGTGCTTTAGCCCACCCAGCAGCAGATGAGATTTGACCACCTAATGTTTTTAGAACCTTTGACAAGGCTCCATGTTCTAACTTACTTTTCATATTAAGGGAGATGTGTGTGTGTGCGAGGTGGTGTACCTGAGGTGACCATCATGTTTGGAGACATAGAGAAGCCTAGGTCAGGCAGCACAGGTTGTCGCTGTGGACCATCTACATCCTTGATCAACTGACCTGCAGGACAGTAAGCAACTACCTCATGGAGAACAGTGGAAATACAAGCAAATACACCTACTAAACTGTTGAATCCAACAAAGCGCACCATGTTGATCGTAACAGCGTAACAGGAGATTCAAAAATCTTGATCAGGGTAATTAACACAGTATCATAGGGATTTATAGGTATAATGCAATCTTTATCTTCTCAGATTCAACCCCTCATTCCAAACATCATGTACTGTTATAAAGAATTTGCGATGCTGAGGCCCTGCGATTTAATATTGGATAGGAGAGTGACAAGCCTGGGCAACTGACCTAGGCCCTGCCTCATGTACCACATCCTGAGGCACGACACAGCATCCAGGGATGCAATCTGGTAGCCATCTGAGCTCCATGTCAGAGCCACAATGGAGGCTGCCTTTGTGCGGCTCTTATTTGTTGCTTCACCATCACCTACTGCCTGCAAGGTTGAGGATGGCAATCAGCATGTCCTAAGCTGCACTTAATATGCTGGGGTGTAAGGAGTATAGCGGGCTATCTGAAGCCTGGTAAACCTGCGAGGCTCTCTGTCATTGTTAAAAGGAATTTTGTGCACCCACCTCAAACCAAGGGTTGCAAGGATCGTTGCGCAGGTCAAAGACTACCATGGCGCCGGTGGATGTGCCAACAGCCATGAAGTGTCCACTTGGACTGGGGCTTATGCAGGAAATTGGGGCAAGCTTCTCCCTCACCTGCAACAAAGCTAGTGCGTCATTGCATGGAGACACGATGCGATAGTTTGAAGTCCCATCTTCTCTGAGATTCTTCATCAGATCAGTGGTGATCTCTTAGACATTCATTGCACACAATACACTACCATAGACAATTACATTCTGCATGACTTGTTGCATGGGCTCACATGGATCATAACATGGACCATGACTTTTTGCATGGACCTTGATATGCTGCATGACATGTTGGATGGGCTCGCATGGACCTCTACATACTGAAATGGATCATAAAATGGAAACCATGACTTGCTGTACGGACTCAAATGGACCTCTACATACTGAATGACTTTCTGCATTTACTCACATGAACCAAGGGTCCAACCTTAGCCTCTCCTAAAAAGAAAGGCTTGAAGTTGACTTTACGCCAAAAGGTGCGCTCTACCTCAGAAGTACGAATGTGTTCCGATTTCGCAATCCTGCATTTAATTAGAAAGGTCAGGAGAAATGAAGAACAAGCCATTCTCTCTAATCTGTGCTCTGTTCTCAAAATTTGAGGGGATCCCCAATATTCAGAGCTTTCCAGCAGCCCCTGAGGCAGACAGGACTCTATCAGACTTCTGTGCTCTAAAATGCACTTGCACAAACAAGTGAGATCAACTGTGTCAAGCTGCGACACCAAAGGGCAGACTTACGCAGCAAACAGTATCCTCTTCTTGTGCTCTTCCATCCTGCGCCAGACTGCAGGGCCTGCCAACAATGGCGGCTTCATACGCTCTGCTGCCAACACGCGAGCCCTGGATAGCTGCACTCCGGTAGGCCATGCTACACTCAGCTGTTGAGTATGACCATAAGGCGCATCACCACGCCTAGACCTCATCTCCTATTGCAACATGTTTGCCATCAACGATTAAAAGACCCAAACAGAAAGAGAGAATAAGTGATTGAACTTATGGACACATGCTGAGCATCAGTGTACAGAGGAATAGTAATAACTAATGAAACAGTAATGCGTTGGCGTTTGCAGTCTCAAACATACATACAAAAATGCTTCTTGCAGAAGTCAAACAATTGCTTTTATTCACATCTGCACTGCTGGCAAACAGACTAGCTGTACAAGATTCCTTGGCCTCCTGTCTACTTACCTCCAGCATAGCTTTGAGTCCCAGGACATATAACTGCTTCTCATCCCTGGCGACCCGCTCATCTCCAAAGCCTCTGTGTGCATGGTACTCGTCGTGGTGCTCCTCCATCACACCTTCGTTCTCACCAACAGCAAGCTTGATCAGCTCATCTCGAGCCTCCTGAGGTAAGACGCGCTGAGGGATCAACCGTTGTTCATCTGTGTCCAAGTATCCAAGATCACCAGGAATGCCCTATGCAAGCAGACAAACAATAAAACCAATGAGCAAAGAGGAAGAAAGTAATATGATCTGATCAGAGCAGGTATTTTGTTGCCAAGGGTCACACCATCAGGTCAAATGATGAAGGCAGCACACGGGTGAAAATAGACTGGATCATACTGTATAACTGATCTTTCCCACCCATATCTATATGCCCTTGTTCTCTGCTACTAATGAATGACTGGCAACTACTGTGAACTTACTCTCCCCCTGCTGTACAGAAATTCCCCAGCATGCACATTCTGACTATGAGGATTTGAATCCCCATCAGCAATCATACTGCTTTTTTGCACTGCAGCGCTGTCAACAACTTCATCATCATCAAACTCCTCCTCCTCCTCCTCCATTCCCAACTGTTCTCCAGCTTCACCCACAGGCTTAATGCTGGACCCTGAACTGGAAACAGCTCTCGGAGGTCCCTCAGAACCAGGCTTAACAATTCTACCAGAATTGGAGTCCCTGGTGGACTGTTTTCCTGCACCCCTTGAGCTGCCTCCTTGGGGTGGCCTCTTTGAGTCTGCATTTGAAAGGAAAGCACCATGTCAGGGGTCCAATACATGATGTTCTAGGTAAAGTGAGGTAGAGGGTAGGTGCAGCATTGATGAGATAAAAGGGAGATCATCGATACCTGAAAAGACAATGATGCTGGAATTAGGGTGGAGATTTTGCAAGACAAGTTGTGAAGAAGCTGTTTTTTTAATCTCTAAAGCAAATAAGCATAAAGCTGAAGGAAAATAGGCAGATCCCCACTCTTTGAATTTTACTAAGAGTTTGAATTTTTCATATGAAACCTGATCTTTATCCTCTCACACCACAAAATGCCACAAGCTGCCCTACTTGAGGGCTTGAATGACCAGCTATATGTAAAGCAACTGGTCTGATGACCGTACTGTCTCTTACCCATTTTGGGTGGGTGGGATTTCAGAATCTCCTCTGGATCAGCAGTCAGAGGGAGTGGAAGCCGTTGAGACAGTTGAGACTTTTTGTTCCTGCTCTTTTCTCTTACCATCTGCATGGCCTTGCGACTTGCCTTCGTCGCATTCAGGTTACTCTGCAGGCATGTGAATGACTCTCAGCTTAGTGGTTTGAACATTGGTTGTACAATTTTTTAAGCTGCATAGGCACATCCTGTAATGCACCAAACAGGAGCAATCTTGTCATTGAAAGAAAATGCACGACATGGTATTAGGGATATCATCTTACTCTCAGATTACACATGGGATGAATTCCTGCCCAAATAATGACAAAGCAGTACAGTAAGGTGCTTTATAATACACAAGACACTAGGCACTTGTCATTGGAGGTGCATCTTCGCACATATTGGTGCATGGGAGTGCATGGATGTGGAGCGGCCAAGTGCCTGAGAGGCCACCGTTGCACAGCACTGTGAGCACAAGCACTGTACACAATGCATGATAGGTGGTGGTGACAGATATCTCATCTTTGAGGCTTCAAGAGATTCTATATGAGGACATCTTAAGAGGTCCTCACAGGAAGGGTAGAGTATTTGCTGAAATGGCCCAAGATACTGAAAGAAAACTCTTGCAAGGCGTAAATCTAAACCCAAATCTATACTCTTTAAAAACCAAATGTTTGCTGAAGGTACTAAAACCCTTAATTTTGGCACCTCACACCCCTGCAACCTATGCAGGCAATGAAAGCACCGAAGCATGCACAGAGGCTTCATATGCTTTAGAACACTAGGTAAGGGGAGCGCCTCTTAACCTTTTAACATACCACACCTCCTGTTGCTTTGTGAACTCTCTCAGTTCGGCATGAAGATCATCTCTTCTGAAGTCAAATTTCCCCTGTGAAAAAGTAGGGAACTTTAATCTTTGCACAGTGAGTTCAAGAAATCCAGAATATAACAGGCCTTGAGTGAAAAAGCCTCCACATGCTCTAGGTGATTATAGGGCACCTGATACCAACCTGATAGCATGACAACAAAGGGCCACAACTGCTAACTCATAACAGAGTTGGGCAGAGCCCATGAATCCTCACCTGGCTAGATGCAACTGCCTCAACTAGAAGATCAAATGCAAACTCGTCGGCCGCCTTCTGTAGACCGCTTGTCTCCTGAGACACCTGAGTTGAGGAAGCATATAAGCTGATAACTAGGGCTAATAAGACAATCAGTGTAAAACAACCTCTACGCTGACAAGAATACCACCTTCCAAAGACAGGTTTGTCTTCAATGCAGGTTATCTTCAAGGGCGAACTTTCATGGTTAAACATCAATTTGCATGCTTGAAGTTTTCACTGTGTTCACACAGTGTCCCCTGAGTTATGAGGAATGCTCCTGGCGACCCTCTCGACACACACCTCAGCGATCAACTCATCCACCACGTCTTTGAGCACAGAATCAGCCACATGCCGAGCTATACTCATGAGCGCAGTTTGCCTCTGCGCCTTCCATGCATGCACCTCTGCAGCCACAGCTGCGCGAGTCGGCCTCATGCTGACATGACGCATGACGATGTCCACTATCTCTGACACCTTGAGGGATAAACACGACCAGAGAGAAATCATACTTGTTAGACTGCACCAGTCACATAATGTTGCCTGCATACTAGCTAGGCGCTGACTGGACGTCAAGAACATTAAAGCTGCTTTTTCCTACATTTGGCTCTCAAAGGGAAAGACAATGAGGGGCCGTAATGAGGGAAGGATGAAGGAGACAGTGATCCAGTGCAGGCCTGTGAAGGCTTAATAAGTAATAAAGCAGCTCAAGGCATAATTGAAACGGGGAGATCAAGGCCAGCATTGACAGCTTTAGAGGCACACAGCTTCATTGGTTACTGGACCTGCGATTTATACCTCAAGAAAAACATAACTCCAAAAAATCATTCACTAGCAGAAACTCACCAGCTGGCCACATACTTCTTTCATGACTCGTGCTTTAGCAGTGCGCGGCCACTCGCTGTTGTGAGTGTGCGGCCGCTCTAACGCCCACTGAAGACGAGTTTGAACCACTGCATGCTGCATCTTGAGCTCATGCAGCTCCTTAGACAAGAGAACATTCACGCAAGTGTTTGATGTTAGCATTTTCATCACAACAACTCCTAATGTGCTCAATTCCATAATTCGTGCTAATTGTTCCTATTGTTCTCAATTATTCATTAGATAGCATCAATAATTTATGTGAATGTGAGGCGCACTCAAAGTCAAGCCATGTTTTTCTATCCAGTGAGGGAGTGGTATGCCTGTAATACCTACTCTGTACTACATACATGACACAGAAAGAAACAAACCTGTTCTTGTTGCGGGATGTCTCGCTTGATGGCCTTGACCAATGTGTCAAGGGTAACCTTTGAGTTGTCTCTTCCAGGCATTGCACTCCTAGCAGCTCTGAAATAAGTTATGTGGTGAGTACAAAATTCACGTAGGAGGGGATCATATGTCTTAGTTGGAGATGACAAGAGTCATCTCAAGAGTTCTAACAAGAGGTCTGCTAAGCGCAAGGGTGGATACATTGCGGTTTGAGTGGACGATGATGACTCCAAAGGCATTGGGGAGGATTGCATTGTGTAACATGACGGCCCTATGCACATGAGTGAAGGTGGCGCTATTCTAGCGAGTGATGAGGCAAGGCAACCCTGTGCATAGTTACAATGCCACATGCATGCGTACACAGATTCAAAATGAACCCTGTTACTTCACAAGACTTTCTCCTTTTAATCCAGGTTGAAAGCTTCTGCAGCAGAGAGTGTCATTGGTTACTGTCATGCATAAGTAAGGGCAATACATAAGGGCATGCCCACGTTTTACAAACTTTCTGTGCATTGCTATGAGTGCCCACCTGAGTTGACACATGAGCTCTGATGCCTTAGGAACCTTGGATGCAGCCTCAGCACCTTCATCTTGTAAATCCTCTGAGGCATTACCCACATCAACATCTGCGTCCCCGTCCTCTACTTCGTTACCTTCATCCTCGCTGTCTTCAAATTCCTCGTCCTCATCCTCAATGTCCTTGTCCTCATCTTCATCATCAGGACCCTCACCCTTGCTAACAGTTGTAGAACCACGGTCTCTGGTTTTAGAGTCGACTCTTGCACCATCACGAGGTGCTTTGAAACCTGCACTACTGTCAATGGCTGGAGCCTACATCCAATCAAAAGATCACCCCTAACATATTCTTGAGTTTATGCAATGAATTTTGTAGCCAAGTGTCTAGATTACTAGGTGCACACGAAAAAAAGAACTGACACTAAGCTTACTGACAAAGCTCATTAGTGTAGAAGTCATATGACACTGCATAAGTGCAAGAGGCACAAAGGCACACATCTATGAAAGGCGCAGAGGGTCACGTGTTTGAGGTAAAGAATACATTTGTGTTAGAGGTGCAGCTTTGTTTGAGTTGGGTGACAGGCAGAAAGGAATACAGTCAACATCTTACAATGGCTTGTCCGCGCATGCTTTAACTCAGCTCTTTTCTGTGTATGCAAATTTCTCAGCAATTCCAACCTTCATTCTATCTCTATTTGCAATGTATTGCTCAAGGGTTGTTGGATTAGTCCCATCTTCCAGAAACTCCCGAAGAACCTGCAGTTAGTATTGTCAAACAACGGGAGATATTCAGCAAACAGAATCAACAACATCAGAAAGGGGCATTGTTAGCAGTGACTCCGCACCTACCAGCCTGCCATGTGCAATGTCTGAGATTCATCACATCATAATCAAGACACCACAACGAATAACTTCAATCTCATAATAAACACAGTCATGCGCTCTGCTGAATTCTTCTCCCCCCTCACCTGCTGAGCTGTCGTTTCAGCAAGCCTGTCATCATTTTGCAAAGCCTCTGCTGCTGTGATCTTGCTGTGCTTCTTTGACCCTATTTTCTCTGCATTTTGAAAGAGCTGACTTCATACAATGATCTTCCTTAAATCTAGAGAATGAGGAATATGACGAATTGGACTAGCTCAAAATTTTAAATCTTCAAAGCTCATCCGGCAGATGCAGTAAGTGGACTGATCAGCAGTCATATTTGAGACACATTGAGGGGTTTTGAAGGCTGCAAGGTTGTCCTGTGGTGAGAGACTGACACCTTGGGCTTCCTCAATGCGTCTTGCGTCAGCATCCAGCTGCTGCCGTTTTGACTCATTCTTTAAAACATTGGCTTGGTAAGCCTGATGGATGGCAAGGCCACAGGTGTTAATCACCTTACATTAACCATTTGTACACCCTGCTCCCCGAAGCACAGCGTGATGACTGATATAACACGTAAATTCATGAAAACCAAACATCATATAACTCCTTATAAAACTCACAAGCCCCTAAAATCTGCTATGTTTGTGAAGATAACACTACCATCTCTTTACGCAGCTTCACTCTCTCTAGCAAGGTCCTCGTTGCAGGATGCATGCCTTGGTCATCGCTGGCGGTGGTGGGGCGCTGAGCATATAGCTGATGGACTGAGGGCCATGAAGAACATGATGCAGCAGAGAGTCCATTGTAATGTATGCTGAGAAACTTCACCAACGATTTGGCCTCCTAAAAACTTCACCAGCAAAATGGACTCTGATGTCCTCCTCAAAGGCGGACATCAGAGTCCATTTTGTTATTTGGAATACAGGAGTTGAAGTACATAATCTGGGCTCC
Source organism: Chlamydomonas eustigma (assembly GCA_002335675.1). Lineage (NCBI taxonomy): Eukaryota > Viridiplantae > Chlorophyta > Chlorophyceae > Chlamydomonadales > Chlamydomonadaceae > Chlamydomonas > Chlamydomonas eustigma. Next base: position 377,067 of record BEGY01000036.1, on the reverse strand, counting down.
AATCTCACCATATGATGCTTTTGCATCAATGCTTGGGAATTCAGCCTCCTCTGCATGTTTGATAATATATGTTTTCTGCACAGCTTTGTCGTAAGCCTATGTTGTCGAGGGACATGGTATGAGAAATTCATGCTTACATCGCAGTACATATTTCAGTCTTAATCAATGGAAAGAAAATACCTTTGCTCGACGTTCACGGTCCAATAGCAGTTTTTCAACTGGATTCATTCCTTTTCAGATTGAAGAAAATTCAATCTACATCTTCATCCATAAGTGGCTTAACTTATAAGTATCACCTAACAGTTGACCTAACAGTATGGGACTACATAGCGAAATCTTAGTTACAGCCTTAAGCCCTAACTCGAAGAAGGTACAACACAATGATCTTGGATGCCAAATATTTGTGGATGCATAGCTTGTTGGTGGTTTCAAGCGTACCATGAAACATCTAAGTGAAAATGTTGGAAAAGTGGCGTTCCCGACATGAAAATGTCTGCTTAGCGAGGCACGCGCGATGAATTACCTAACCCTCTGCACTCAGTTGTCTACATTGGTCAGACTGCATCCATGCACGCTACCGCAATTCTTATTTGCTCAGTAATGAAGCTAACTGTAGCGTCTTTCATAAGAATTCTGAAATGTCTACATCATAAATTAGGTTAGATTTGCTTGCTCTTAATCACGCATGCAATTACGTGTCATGTTAATCAGCAGTAGTACCATCCATGTATGATACCACGCCAACTTGAGTATTGTATCTTGCTGAAATCTAAGCCAAAAGCATGCATCACAATGCATCTCTCTTGATTATGTGACTGTCTTTCATGTGAATTCACACATATAGAAAATCATGCATGCATGTATGTATCATATTAATTAGCAATATAACCGTCTACTGTTCTCAGAACATTAATGAATGCACAATTTACCGGGTGTTTTTGTCAAGCAGAGAGTTTCATCATACTTTGTCACATACTACATTCCACATTTACTAAATTGAACTCCATACATGATGTCATCTCTACAAGTGCAATCTCGGCTCATGTCTCATGAGACATCGGTTGCAGCCATTTTTGATCATCATGCGAACTCGAAACGTCTACAACATATCTGCGGGTGATGATGCTACATCACGACATCATGGGCATGCGCAAAAAATGGTGCACGTTTCTCTTTTCCTGATCTCCTTCTCCTTTCATTTCAAGTGGATCAGAAAGCTCCTTCATGCATCATATATTCCGTATTCGCGAGACGCTGGGACGGATTACATTCTTTGCTGTAGGCCCGCTATTTTATAAGGCATAATAATGAACTTAGACAGTTGGTCCTTGCATCGCTGATTTCCTTGCTGTAACGCATTACGCATCACCCTACTCAAAACTGTAAATGTAACTTTTAGCTTGGGTGTGATTGAGCATTACAGTGAATGCATCGAGTAGCAGTACCACTGAGGTACTTTAGTTAGAATGTGGAGTGACTTAACAGCAGACGTTTTCTGAGTATCCCTTGACTCTTTTAATAGCATTGATTTCATAATCATTGCTAAAGAAAATCTTCCACCCACCCACCCCATAACAAAGCCCATGCAAGGCTGACAAGGCAGTAATCAGTAAACACAAAGCTATTTAAAGTTCTTTATCATAACAAGGAGGAGGGATAAGCTGGAGGCAAATAGCACAATAAGGAGGCACCATCAATTTAATAGGGGGTATAGCGGGAAGTACAACTACACGACCTCATCGCTAGGAACCACTAGAACCAGCACTGGGGCCTCGGGTCAAGCAATCTATTTGGAGGTAACGGGCCAACACTTTTGGTGTCCGAATTCTGCCATGCAGTGCTGCAGCCAGCTGGCCTAATGGGCCGCCAGCTGCTTGGGCAGTGGCTTGCAGGGAAGCTGTGGGGGGTCTCCCCAGCGTACATGCCTATGGCCTCTAGCCGAAGTTTGAGCATCTTGGAGAAGGAGGAACTACTATAAGGTGCCTCCTGGAAACCGTGGACGAGGTGCATACTAGAGGATGCGGAGCAGCAAGAGGCGGATAGGTTGTCTAAGGTGGTGGACGAAGGGGATTGGGTTCTGAACCAAGAGGTATACAACAGCCTCCTATTACACCCTTCTATCCAGGGACATAAGCCTACTCTGGATGCTTTCGCCTCGGCTACGAACTCAAAGGTGCAAGAGGCGTACTATTCCCTCTACCAAGGCCCAGGGTGCTGCTTGTGCCGTTGGTTGAAGAACTAAATTCATGCTCTCGCCTGTGGCCAGGTTGTGTATACATGTACGTGATTTCCAGGTCTCATCAATCGAACACGATTAAGATGCATATTCGGAAGTTTTTTAGCAGAGTTTTCAGGCAACTGCATGTGTTGTTCTGTCTAGTTCTTGCATGTGCTACTCTGTGTCTATGTTAACATTTAAAGTTCCTCACTACACACGCGTTGACCGGGGTTGAAAGAGGTTATAGGAAGCTAAAATCAAAACACGTGCGTATCGCTTGAAAAGTTAGCGGCCAGAAGTGCTGGTCAACTGGAAACAGTGTGAACTTACGGGCTGCGGCCCCCATAGAGCGTCGCCGAGATTTCGTTGACATATTCAATTAAATTGTTAATCTGCAGTCAAGGACTATGTTCTCAGCACGTCTTCTGCATAATGATTGTCAGCCATTTGCTTTCGATCTACAAGAGAACAGCATATCAGAATCGAAGGACTACATACTCTGCACCTCTGTACTGTTACTTAGCTTCTCGTGCACTACCATTGTAGCCCTTTCTGTAAACAATCAGGCATGCTCCTGAAAGTCAAGACCCACGTCCACAAGCCTTTACCTCAGAGAACCTGAGCTTTATGCATGAAATGCGATCTTTGACAATCATTAGTGTGTCTGGAGTACTAGTGGTGTTTGAAAATGACATTTTTGTCCTCTCTCAGGACTGATAAACATGTAAGTTGTAACACTTGCTTAGTGTTGCAATAACTAGGATGGGTTTCTGAACTCCTGGACAAGTATTTGTTTACTGCATGGATGCAGAGCTAGTGTATTTAGAGCATGCTTCATTTGTTTCAATATCTTGTTGATAACAGTAAATGTGTGTTCTTACTCTGTTCTCTTATCCAGTTTTCAGCAAACCAGGAAATCAAAATGCTGTTATTCATTGGATGGACACGGGTAACTTAGGGAGAAAATAATCAGAATTAAAAAATAAAGACAGAATGTAATCGAATGGGGAAACACAGAATTCTTAGCTAAATTGGTTCATTTAATCTCATCGCCACCAATCAACAGGTCTCTCCTCATTAACCTGACAACGCATGCTGATATCTAATCGACCTGAAATTTGAATCCAGTACAGCTGTCGTAACTCATAATACCAGTAAGTTAAGTAATGCACAGGCGACAGCTATAACATGCTGATCACTAAAGGTATGGATGTTACAATGAGTGTACATTCTTTACATGAGGATGCACTGCCCGCAGCCTCTGAATAACACCTCTCGCTCTGGACTGTGACCCGGCAATGACATCCCCTTGGCAGAATGCTTATTGATGCCAACTGCGTCCATGCTGTTGTCTGCTGGTGCCACGGAGTTATGCTTCTTGGCTGTCCCTGGCAATGTTAATAACAGGCTCTTGGTTGGGCTCCCTACCCAGCCCTGCGGTGCCTGGTCGTGCATTAGCAGGCTCCTGCTTCCCCCAGACTTCTTGGCAGAGGCAGCGTGCCTTACAGCATCAAGGATGTCCTGGATAGAGGACCGAGTGGAGTCATCCTGGATCACTGCAATCCTGACCACTTTGGTGCCCAGCAACAGCTGAGCTGCTGCTTCCTCTCCACCCAAAACAGCAATACCTCCCAAAGCAGCGTGGGATTGCATTGCAGACATTATTTGGGGCCCCAAGTGCATCGCAGTTGCATCCGTTCCAAAAGAAGCATTCAAAGCTTCAGCATCTGCACATTGGTCCTTTTGCATGCTGTCTTGGCTTCCAGGGTGGAGGTTTGAGTCTCCTGTCTGGCTCTGGACGTGGATCCCTATTTGGTTTATATCAGAGGGCGCAGTTGCCACATTATCTGACCCAATTTCCCCCTGATGCTGTGTATGGCCAGACTTTGGCCACTCGTCATAAGGATTTACTTTCTGAAGCTGCATGATCAAAGTTGCGTCGATTATTGCTCGCTCTTCGTTAATAGCAGGTGGTCGGGCATCGAGCTGATTATGATGCGCAGGAGCCATAATGGCTGGCGCAAGTTGCGAAGTTTGGTCACAAAAAGAATTCGTCACTCCAGATCCTAGCTTCACTGCCTTTCCTTCATCGGAGTTTTCCGCCTCGATGAACCCTCCTCCGATTCTTCGCAAACCTTCAGGTACCTTGGCGCTCTTAAAGCCTGGTTTTGATTTTGTACCTGAACATAAATATGTAGAAAGTGTTTTAATTCTTCTTCGAAATATAGTACACTCAAGCTAGCTTACAAGGCTATTTGTGTACCTGAGTTCCAGCCTTTCTTTGCAGTGGGCATGATGATATCCAACAGCCTTTATTGAATATTTGCGTGGCATAAATGCAAAGCTTTTTCCTCAAGAGGGTTTGGTGGGCGCAGCAGATTCGGTTGCACCCACCATGCTTGCGGCGAAGCTGATCTCGTAGGTCTAGTCTTACTTTTTTCTTTACAAATTACAACGAACACCTCAAGACTATCGCTATGTTTTTAAAGCTTTAACTATCATAACATGGATGAATTGTTTACAAAGGTGCATTGGATTTTTTGTTGCCTGTCATTTTTCACGTCATACACTTGTTGATCCTCGCTTCCAGACCATTTCGAAGATCCAAGAGCTCGTCGCATCCTCTCCTTTGAACAGAATCGTAAAAGTTCGGATTAAGGCATGGATCACGAAGTTGCAGGAACCTGTAAGACTTTGGACTTCATGTGTCCTTAAATTGCTGCATGTCATGCATGTTGATAGATCTTGGCTCAAACGCACTGTAAGTACGTTACCTAAGCAATATTTAGCTTCACACCACACATAAGGTCTCTGTCTGTAATGGGATGAATCATTTCATGCTACTGATTGATCCATTTCTCACGTCTTGCACACTTAGACAACCAACCAGGTGTGGAAAGGCAACCGAAATGCACATACGAACCTTCTCCTCCGCCAGCTAAGCTGTACAGGAAGACTCGGCTCCCCCTTCAACAGCCTACCCAACGAAGGTCCGCTGCCCACACTTCAGCACCATCACAAGTATGCATGCATGCCGGCACTGCCCAGGAACAGGAGCACTTCCCCGCAGCCTTTACAAGAACACCCCAAGAAGAGGTCTGCATCCAAGCGGTATGATCACCGCATGTTGACATTGTGAGCTTGCATCCATAAGTCTCAGCAAATGCATTGAGCTCAATCAACCACCGTGTGTATCTTGCCTAATTATGGAGTTACGGTAGGAAGTGTCTCAGCAGTCTAAATGAGAAGGCATGCATGTGAACTTTCAGGGACTCACAAATGGTGAAGGTTCCTGATCAACGTGCATCGCTTCTCCCTAGCACTCATCCTTCCAGCTCAAGTGAAAGAGCAATTCAAAATCCACAGCAGGATGGTCATGACGTGCACAACACAACAGCGCTACAACAGAGGCTCCTCAGCCTGGCCAGGACTACTGAGGAGCTCCGAAATTGGCATTTTTCTGCAATGATGGACAGAGCTCATCACGCAGCCTCAGAGCTTACCTATAGCACTGCCCCAAGAGATCCACCCACTCGCTTCCACTCAGCATCTGAATCCAGGAAAACTTCTTCATTTGACAGCAGGAGAAGCATGAAAGGCTGGCGTGATGATGGGCACCAGTCTCAGTGTCCTAACACAGTGACTTCCAGTGCAATGAGTGAGTGACAGCACTGATTGGGAAATGACTCATGGTTCTTCAAATGATGGTACCTAATGAGTTGTCCTTGCATTTATTCCTATCAGTCATATTTACCGCCTTGCATGGCTGCACTTTGTACTTGAAGTTCACCGCTGTGTAAGGCATCAACACATTTATGAATTTCATGCTGCTTTATTTTGGCAAAGGGCATCACAAAGAGAGAGGGCATAGCAGCAGCCATTCATCCCCGCTGTACAGCTTGTCCAGCCGCTTGTTTGTTTCCCCGCCTCCACTTTCCTCTCACAGAGAACCTTGGATTAGAAGAGATTCGGCGTATTCTCACTTCATCCAGCGCAGGAGGGGACGCGGCTCAGCAAATAATCTGCTTCTGGAATCCTTATACCCAGAGAATATTAGTGAAGGGGGTATGCTGTCACAAAAGGTTTCTGTGCATTCTATCCCCAAACACAAAATAGATATCTGCACCAGACAACCGACCCATTGCGACCCATCAGGAGCAGGACGCACCTCTTCGCTTATCAGCACAGGAGTTTGCTACCAACCTAGTCCGTCGCACTCCACTTCCTCCTTCTCTTTCTCCAGGCTACTGAACACTGACACCACATTAACCTCTGCACTTGAGACTAACACCTCTCCACAGCTGATCCGTCCAGACAGGTCTAGGTCTCCAGATCCTGTGAGATCTAAGTTACTGCTAGATCCCAAGCATATACACAGCACCCCTGTACTGCATCAGGATGCACAATTATCACGCGTTTGGAGGAGCCCTGCCGCGCAATCAACAGGATCAATCCTGCGCTCTCCTGCCTCCTCTTCTAAACCTGCTTTGGATTCTGGAGGATCCCGGGTTTCAACTCATGAGAAGGGGACTTTTCAGAGGTCAGGTAGCACTTCAGCAGACAGCGCGACAAACTTATCTCTCCCACAGCTAAATACTTTGCAGCAGACCTCAAGGATAGGTGCAACCAATGTATGTCACTCGTCACACTCACCCTCCAGCAGGCTCAGAGTTCCCATGTCCCCTCTCTACTCAACCACATTATTTAAGTCCATGCCAACCATTAACAACCTTACCTATCAAACTATCTCCAACAGCCCCTCACCTGCCAGCACTCTCAGGGACATGCCAAGCCGCCAAACAGCGTCCCCCTCCTTACTCCCTGAACCTTCTAGGGACCCTCCTCTGCTGTCCCCGGTGCACCGAGAGGGGCGCTATGAGCGCTCTTGGTTGCCACGCACATCCCTGCAAGAGGTCAGAGTCAACAGCCGGGTAGGCAGTCCTGTGCAAGACTCGAGAAGCAGACATCCATCAGCCACAGAAAGGAGGTACTCAAGAAGTGCAGTCGTCGGCTTGAGGAGAACAGGAGGGATATTGGGCACTGAAGCTTCAGTTGCAAGGCGATGGAGAAGGAGGAGTGCCAGCGCCGTCCCGGAAGGTCAGAACTATGATCATGGTGTGAATGGGGGGCACCTGAGACTGCATGAGGGCAGTAGGTATGCTCAAGTGGCTGCGTCATTGGAGGTATTACAAAGCAGCCTGAATGGAAACAGAGGTGTGTTAAGAGAGGGAGATGCCGAGGGCACATTGGGAACTCCCACGGCAGACTGGCAGCAGCAGACATCAGGTGTGAACGAAGAGCCCATACCTCACAGCCCTGTCGCTCCAAGCGCAGTCCGTCTTAAAGTGGAATTCTCCCCTATCAGAGCTGTGAGCAGTGTAAGGCTGAGAGCTGTTGAAGATCAGAGAGCTGTGATTGAATTGCAACTGGCTGAGTTTGAGGAGCATGTGTTGGGGCTCAGCAAGAGACTAGAGAAGCTCTGGAGCTTGCCGTCAATGTGTGGGAGCTGCGGTACGGGCAGTACAGCCCTGGCCAGTGGTTCTCAGGCAGGTCCTGATCAGTCAGAGGAGCAGAGCTGGAAAATGCTGAAGCAGTGCTTCCTGAAGTTGAGGCAGGCTATCATGCTTGCGCAGTCATACATGGGCCTAGGCACAGCAGCATTGCTCACGCAGCGTGCGCGCCAAGCTGCTGTGTTACAACAGCAGCACGCATATCCTCGTAACTCTCGAGCTCAGACCCCTCAGCTGATGAGGCGGAGGCATGCCACTCCTGTCAGGCGAGGAGGCAGCAGTAGGAAGTGGTCTACATCCACCTCACCTGTTTCACGCAAGTAAGGAAGCCCTCTCACTTTTCCTGTAAGCATGGCTTGTGTGGAAAGATATCATCTCATTGACCTTTGTACAGTAGTTGGTTAGTACCCAAAGGCTGTAGTTGGTTAGTACCCAAAGGCTGTAACAAAACTAATTTTGCGCTTACAGTTTTAAATCTCTGGCTGTAGGGCTCCAACTTATTGATGTCATCTTAATGTCATATCCTACATCAAGTCTTCTCATCATTCTTCTCCCTCTAGGCTCATGAGTCTCATCTCAGGCCGCTCCCCACATAGTATGAACCTGGTACCCAGCCTGCAGGTCCCTGTGGATTCAGCTATGGCTCTCCTAGAGGATGAAGTGTCAGAGCTTGCAGCAGCCCTGAATCGTCTCTCTCTGGCTACACCAATGCTTAAACATGCTGCCAACTCATCAGCAGCAGTACAAAGCCACTTGAGAGCGGCTTCAGAGCTGGAGCGTGTGCTGCTCCATGACCAGAGGGAGGTGGTAGAAGCAGAGGTGGTAAGGGAGGTCTCAGAGCTGCTTAATGCTTGTGATGTCACAGTCAGCAGGATACGGACAGCTGCTGGGTTGCCTGAGAGAGGAGAGAGGCTGGTAGAGGGAGATGAAGCAGCAAACATCACTAGCGTAAGAAACAGTGTCGCTCCCCAGACTGTGAAAAAGAGTGTGGACCGCTCTCAAGCCCATAATATCCTTCCTCATGCGTTAGAGATAAAGCAATTTTACGGCCAACCAGTCCACTATCACCTCGCACCAGCTGCACCTTTTCTACACAACAACCAAATGTTGAAGCACAGAGTTTCTCCGTTGATTAGGGAGACCCCTCAGACCACGGGGGTGAGTCCCCTGTTACCCTTAGATCTTTCTAGCATATTGCTTAGGGCCGCTTCGCCCCGCTCTCAGTGCTATGGTGGTGTAAAAAGACCATCAGTCAGAGCGGATATCACAGTTGCTAATAGGACCTCTAACAGTACGAACAAAGGACTTAGCATTCTGGATCCATGGATTTCGCAAGAGGCAGGAGCAGATTCTCTAACAAACTCTATTGAGGAGTCTCTAGCAACTTTGCTGGATGAGAGACGGACACTCTCCATAAACCCTGAACCCTCTCTGGCTGGGAAGACATTTCTTTCTGCTGCTGATCACTACATGCAATCAGTTCCCTCCTCTGCCTGTGGACCATCTCTGTCGTTGAATTCTGCCTCCGTGGCGCAACTGGAAGCAATAACAGCCGGTTCAGAACAACCTTCCAGGCATCTTCCCCTGCCACCCTCACCTGCTGCGCAGCTTCCTTCTGTGGACCTAACTGGTAGACCAGCAGTCAGGCTCCTTCCCACAGCATTAAGAGAGCAGCTGCTAGCAGCACCTGGCGTGACTGCCTTATCTCTTGGTGCTAGCAGCGCAGCCATGGGTAGACTTCCACCTATAAGACCTGAAGACTTACACAGCAGAGTGCAAGCAGTCCCTTCTATCACAACAAGGTATAATGCATCTGTATTACCCACTATTAACGAGTTCAGCGTTGGGCTGCATCCAGGTGTAAGGTCCCCTGCTACAGCTAGTCAGGTCCCCACAGAGTGGCCCTATGAGGAGGTCAATGCTCAGGGGTCATCTATCCAGATTGGCCTAGTAGAGCAAAGGTCGGCTGAGGTACCCTCTCCTGATCAACACACTACTACTGGTGGATCATCTGCAGCTCCTTGTTGGCAGCAGCATCACATTACCACTGACTCAAACCTGCAACACTCCCAGCCTCATCCTCCTGGTCCTTCCAATCCTCTCCATCCTTCCACTGACGGCCTGAGACAGAATGGTCCCTTCAGTGTCTCTTCCTCCTTGGCTGAGAGCCTGAGGGATGCAGCAGCTGAGGAGCATGCCCGCATTGAGCGCTTCCACGCCCAGCATGAAAATCTACTAAGGGAGAGCAGCATCAATATAATGACACAACAGCAAGGTAAGCCTACACCTAAAAGCTTCAACGCCTCAGAGCCCAGCAAAATTAGGATGGCAGTCTGCACTTTTTCTCCAAACCGCTGCATTTCTTTGTATGTTGCCACAGGCCTCATGATGCCATGCATGACTTACCCATGAAACTCTTGCCCAGGCATCACTTGCCCATGTGTCATGTGACTGCACAGGTGTTAGCTCTGTTGGCCCTGCCCAACAAAGCATGCATACAGCGCATGAATTTACAGCTGACTCTCAGCAAAGCATGTACAGGGTTTGGGCTGATCATTCCCCAGAGGAGCGTGTGACCTCAAGAGTGTCCCTACAGCAGGCCCCAAACACTCTGAAGCCTACTGATATGCCACTCCAAGATGATCGCCGAGAAAGCCTTGCGTCAATACCCCCAGCAGCACAAAGCCGTTCCTCTCGCCACCCAGTTCACACTTCGTTCCCAACTTCTGGTTTAGGGCAAGCCTATCAGCAAATAAGTGTGGCTGAAGCGGACCACCAGACTGTGCAGATGAGGCTGAGAGATGCAGAAAGGTTCAACCAGGAGGTGCTGGATGGATTCCACAGGCTCAAGACCATGCTGGGTCTGGAGCCCGGCTTACTCCATGGTGGTGAAGGTGGTGCCGAGTCCTCTTCCTATGCTCAAATCCACCTGCCACCCAGAGCATCTGAAGATTTCAATTCTCTTCAAGGGATGCCTAGGAAACAACCCAGTTTGAGCGGGTCCTCCTACTGGGCCCTCAGACGCACCCTGGGTCTACATCCAGGACATCACACGCTTGGCCAGAACAATGATGTTGCAAAAGTTATTCAAAGTCACTCTTCTGGGTTGCCATTGAGTCCTAGTCATATGCACATTCATGACTCGGCGGTAGATGCCCGTGACCAAGAGTACAAAAGCAGTGAACAGCTGCTCAGCAAACTCTCTATGTACATCATGCCTAAAGAGAGGAGGGCCTCCTCTGCTGCTACTCCAGGGCAGAGGGAAGCAAGTGGTGTGGATCCATCCATTGTCGCTACTGGGAAGGGAGGGGGAGTCAACTTACCCTCAGCAGGTTCCGGAGCCCTTCATCACAAACTCACTGCCCTGCATGGGGATGTGCTGAAACTTCAGCTCAGGGTGTTGGCTGGTTTAGAAAAATCTGATTGACTGCTCGGATTGTTTGGAGGAAAGGATGGGGTGCGCTAAGTATTCATAACTGATTTTTAATCTTGTCTGACGAATTTGCATGTACATTCAAATGAAAATGATAATCATGGGGTATTATATTGATGTCTTTCTGCTGAATCTCTCCATTTAAAATGATTTTATGGGCATGCAGCTGGTTCTATTGCCCGCCAGTACCCGGATTTAAACACAAGGACAAATAAGTAAACAAACTTTGTCTGATGGCGGAATCTACGGCACCTCTTGGCAAAAAAATGTATACAAATTGGGATTTAGATCAGGTGATCAGACTCACCTGTCAAGGTTGCTGATGGGGTTCTACACTACTAGCTTTGCTTCTAGGAGTGCAACTTGCCACCTGTAGCAGACTGACCTGTCTGTGGAGGGCTTCTAACAATTAGTGACCTTTGAACTGATAGATTGACTGAAGCAGGAGACCCAATACCCGTTACCCGAACTAAAGGAGGGTGAGTACTAAGTCTACATATATATCAGGCCCAGATTAAGATTATATAAGTAAAGGAAAGGTAAATTGAAAAAGAAGGCAAAATGCCTTCTCCTAACGTTTAAGTAACTAGATGTACGGACGATCAGAAAGATGAGGTACGCCCGTACCGCACACACTCACAAACGTCTCACAAAGTTCAGTCATACGTCAATTCAGTCATAAGTGACTAGCTTATTACCGGTATGATTCTGAGCGGAAGAGAAGCAAAACTCATTACAACTGGAACTGTAGGGACAAGAGAATTGCAAGAGCTAAAAGAGCCTAATACACGTGCCTGAGCGGAGGAGAAGCGAAACTCATACGCTCTCTACGCTCAGCACACTAAAAAGGAAACGAACGTCCACACTGCCGTACACCAGGTATCTAAGACTCTACACTCCCCCTCGTTCAGGAAGGAAACCTGCCTGAACAAAACTCAAAAAACCACGAAGAAACTCAGTCCTAGCAGCGTCCAAGCGCAAAAATCTCTGAAAACTAGAAAACTCAACCCTAGAGTCTCTAGCGCCTCCTCTCTCAAACTGCAAACTACAGGAAAACCCAACAATCCTGACATGAAAAGCTAACGCCAGACTACCCCTCCCGCTACTTAGAAAAGAAGAAAACTAAAGCTCAAGCAACTCAAACACTCAAGCAGGCAAGCAAGCAAGCAAACCAAGCAAGCCTAACAGCTAAAACAGTTATTTAGACCTGTCCACCAGGCCCATCAAACTCCTCATCTTCTGGAACACCTTGATCTTTGTGGACTTGGTCATGATGTCTTCCGACCATGTCCGCAATACTGATGTATTGGTAAGATAAGTGACCCATCTCAATGCGCTCCCGTACGAAGTGGTGCATGGTGTCTATATGCTTACTTCTTGCTGAGCTGATAGGATCCTTTAAAACACAGAGAGCAGACTGATTGTCTCCCTAGATGTGTATTGGACCCTGTTGCATTTGTAGCTCCTCCATGAGCTTCCTAAACCACAAACCCTCCTTTGCAGCAGCAGCAACAGCCATGTATTCAGCCTCCATAGAAGACATGGCAACTGTTTGTCGAAGCTTGCTCCCCCATGAGACTGCTCCCCCAATGTACAGGAAAACATATCCAAGGTGGTAGACCTCCTTGTATCTGGATCTGAGCTGTAGCTACTGTCTGCATAACCCACTAAGCACCGATCTTTCACTCCCCCAAATTCCAGCCCAAAGTACTGATTGCTCTCCACATACCTCATCACACTGGTAAGAGCATCCATGTGCAGGATAGTAGGAGCCTGGAAAAATCTAGCCAACATACCAACTGCATGAGCAAGATCAGGTATGGTGCCTATTTGTAGGTACATGAGCCCACCCACAGTCTCTCTATACCTTGCTGCCTGCTTATCACTACACAGCCTCTCACCCTCTTTTCTGGACAACTGCAACTTATCCTCCAAAGGACTCTCCCTCCCTCCCATCCTCTGAGACCTATGGGAGCAAACCTATCCAGAAGCTCCTTGGTATACTTCTTCTTTGTGAGATGAATCCTGCCATCCCGCCTGCTGATCTCCATGGCGGCCAAGTAGTAACTAGCAGGACCCATATCCTTGATGTCAACCTGCTGTTTCAACTGATCCTTGATCCACTGCACTCTGTCCAAGTCAGCAGAAGCTATCACGAGATCATCCACATGAGTGAGAATGACTTCTAGCTGTCCATTCACAACCTGGAAATACATGGCAGGATCTGCTTCTGACTGTGTAAAGCCTAACCCAGTCAAGATCTTCTTCAGCATGTTATACCAAGCCCTAGGTGCTTGCTTAAGCCCATACACTGCCTTCTTCAGTTTGTACACAGTCTTATCTCCTCCAGTGTACACTTCTGGTGGCAGCCTGATGTGCACTTCATCATCCAGCTCAACATTCAAAAATGAAGAATTGTAGAGTCTTAGATGCATGGTGTTGTACGGCAGTGTGGACATTCAGGGGTGGACAAAGAAAAGTCATAATTTTAGAGGTATCCTGTAATGACTCGTAATTTTCAACCTTTCCACACTTTGTTGTACCAACTGCCACTTGTAATCATTTGCTAGGATCAAGATCATACGCTCTAGAAGTTTGCAAGCGTTCATATGACCTCTAGTGCCGTCTATAACAACTTTACAAAGCTGTGTTTATGCATGATTTGAATGAGAATTTCAAAAGTGTAGCTGATTCAGCCCAAAAGTGTATGACACGAGGGTCTGATTGGCCTGACAAGTGGCCCCAAAAAGGGTTAAGGGCAGACCCTTAACTAATGTAGCTGCCATCATGACTGAGCCTTAGGCCTTGGCCAGTTTGCAATCTGATTACTTCACAACAAGATATGAGTCTTGAAGTGCCTTGACTTGTTCTGAACTTTGAGGTGAGGGCTCTTGCTCAATTCTGATGCTCTTGCAGATGTAAAGGTATCATTGGAAACCTTATAATATACACTTTAAAAGTGATCACAAGAATTATGGTCAAATAATGAAGCATGAGGGTGTGAAAAGTTCTCAAACTTTGCATGTTTGACAGCACATCCACTAGGCTGATTTGCAGTAAAAAGTTGAGGTTAGATCTTTTCATGTGGGCTGAGATCTGATTCCTGCTGATTTAAGGATTTGTTAATATTACTTAAGGCCTTAAATTCAGGTCACTGTCACCTTGACGCACTGTACTTCTGAGCTCTGGGGTCAAAATCTGCAAGAGCTTTTGGAAGGAGGGGGGCAGCTCAGCACAGGAAACCAGATATTTTTAGATACAAGGAGGCTTTGCTGAAAGTGATGCAGCAGGTTTGAAGCCTTACATGAGTACAATAGCTCCCTGCAATTTCATGTTCAAATGTTGACACATGCCTGTGCTGTACCATATAGAAGTTCACAGCATTTTTATGAGAAATTTAGTAGGGCTTTTTTAAGACAGGTTTGAGACTACATTACTTCACACATAAATCAAGGATGGGTAATCAGAGCACATCATCTCCTTTGCAATGGTGTCAACATTCATGATCCTAAGCCTCATTCAAAATGGCCACATATTCTTGAAGATCTCAGGGTTTTCCTAAAACCTTTTCTTTTGTCCACCCCTGATTGTTTCCTTTTTAGCATGCTGAGCGTAGAGAGCGTACGAGTTTCGCTTCTCCTCCGCTTAGGTACGTGTAGTAGGCTCTTTTAGCTCTTTCAATCCTCTTGTCCTAGCAGTTCCAGTTGTAACGAGTTTCGCTTCTCTTCCGCTCAGAATCATAACCAGAAAAAAATCTCAAGAATCATTCGCAGCGGGAAAAGGAAAAACACCACAATGTACCTCATGGCTGCAAGAATAAAATACTTTTTTTGAGATTTAGACCAGTAGATGAGGCCTTCTCTCTATCAAGCAAACTGGCCTAGTACAGCATGTGAGAAGAAGAGTTGCTAAATACTCTTTTTGGCACCTCACTACATGACAAAAACTTGGCACAAACATTCAGTAGTTAACTTTAGTAACCCTTGATGGCTAATTTAGAGGCCTGTGAGGAAGGGCAACAGGGTTTCTAGGCTCCCCAGTGATTATGTTGTGACTGACGGAGTTTGCTTTGTTGTACAGATTTATGGAGCGGAGCTGAGATTTCAGAAGTACACTCTCATCCTGCAAAATACAGAAAGGAGCCAAGACTTCAGAACAAGAGCCCTAGTTCTTCTTATGTTGAAGCCCTGCAATAAGTTCAATAAGTATGCACATGCAAAGAAGATGATTCTGAAAGCAGCATGAAAGCAGATATTGCAATAATTCAAGGCTCAGTCATGGCCATGATTGTAGACAGAAGACAGATGAGCTGAAAAGTCATAAATGTATGATAGCAGACAGCAATCATGCGATCACAACAATATGCATAGTAACGTGCCTTGTCACCATGTTGTAATAATTCACTTAAGTTCAAGAAGTATGTGTCAGTAGGAATGATATTAGCTGTCATGCAGCCTTATTAAATGCACATGATTGTGCAGGGTGGGTCAATATCTCACAGGCTGATTCACTTTCTTACTCTCTCAACACATATGAACAAAACTTGCAAGAAAGTACAGCTTTTTTCTTTGACAGGTATAATTGCAACCAAGGTTATATAATACATCGCAAATGAGGCGTTTCTTTCACTAAACGTTCCTTTCAGTCACTGAATCTAATTTGCATCACAATTATGTAATTCCTCGGTACATGCTGAAAATGATTTTGACCTGTACAAGTTGGTGTCTGCTCACCTTAGCTTTCAGCTTTTGGCCTTCTGGCGTTTGGTTGTACTCAAGTGTGATGATTTGATAATGCTGCCCACTTTGGTTTCGCTTAGCGCCTTCCCCTGTTTCACGCTTGTGTTGAATAACCTGCTCATGGCGCTGCATTGCATTCTCCATTTTCTCATGACAGGTCTTCTCTCTGTGGTAAGCCTCAGCCCGTTTTGTCTCATAAATATTCTACAACAGAAAAAAAGACACAACGTAGAAAGGAGACATGTTCAAGTTCAGTCATGTCAACAACTTCACATAAGTTTCACATTATATAACTTCGTGTTCATCGACCAAAGCACGATCACCTCTTGTTTATGTAATTTTTCATGCTTCTTTTGGAGTTCAGCTGCGGCAGCATCTCTCTGAAACCTCTGGCATTCATTTACGTACTGAGGACTGCCTTGTGCCGGTAGGACAGGATTCACCTTAGCTCTCTGAAATACATCTTTACCTAGCCTCTCTTCTCTAGCTCTGGGCTCAATGTTCCTGAAACCAGGCTCAGACATAATTTAAGACTTCAGAGACAATGAAAATCAAATGTCTTAATTTCAATGAATGTATTTGAAGCGATATGAGCGAAGTGTTTATGCTGAGACTGAGACTTCGAGTGCTCATCCGTACTGCCTCAATGTACGTCCTCTAGCATAAAAAATTGTGCAGGCTCATTATTGATGCACATAAAAATTTACATTATCAGGCTGCAGATAATGCTTTAGTTAAGTTTTACGGGCTAATTGATAGCACTCTCGATCTCCTCTACTCTCCTCATGGGTACATTATGATGAAATGCAGATAAATGTGAGGCACATATTCAAAAAAATAGAAGGACTCAATATCTTTATTCATTGCCTCCATCTTCCAGAACACATCCATATCATCTGCAAGGTCAACCGATCCCAAACGGCCTCAAGTGAATCAAGTGCAGGTCTGACATCCAAGAACATAGCAACAGGAGCACCACTGCCTTGAGGAGCTCCATTGTAAAAGTCAATGACATACCGCACTTCTTTTCCACACCTATCAACAACCCAATCATGGCGGTCAAATGGAAGGGCGTAGCCCTGCACAATACCACAACTAAGGTCTCGCTTGAGTTTGGCTGAGCTGATGTAGGGTACTCCAACATGTCATGGCAGGGAATGATGGTGTTTTTTCAATTGAAGCTCCAAACTTCCTGAATATGGGAAGTATAGAGCAGTAACTAGTACTGATTGCTTAGGAATATGACAGCCTCACCAGAGTGTTCAGGATCCTGGCTTTAGGACTGTAATCACTGGGACGCCCCACAAACTTCTTCAATCTGGGCATGGCGCATTCATTCGCATGCAGTGCCTCCCATGCCATGACCTCACGCCATGCGCGCTCATTCACTGAGTTATGAATGGACACCACAGCTTGCATGTCCTCCTTACGCGGATCCCAACCCTGATGCAAGGCCATGATCCTCAGTTCTAGAGATTCTGAACTTCAGGAACCGATTCAGACATTTGTCACACTTCATAGTCTCAAAAGACGATTTCACAAATTTGTAGTTTTGTATTTCAGATCATTTCCTTCCTGCCATGAAGGTTAAGGAGCTGCAAATGTCTCACTTTTTGTTCTAGTTCATGACACTCCCTACTCAAGTCTAAGTCATGACACAAACACACATCTCAAAGCCATGCAGAAGTTGAGGTGATCTTTACACAACTGCAGGAGCAATCCCTACTCACAAAAAAAAGAGATCAGTGTGTAAAGAACACTTCACACACCTTCCTTTTCATTGCGCTGAAGAACATCTGCTCGGACGGGTACATCCACACTTGCTGACCCTCTTTCTGGTGCTTTGGAATGGCATCGATAAGTGCCATAGGTATGGATGAGGCCTGCCTCTGAGGGTTCAAGCCTAGGTCAGAGACGCCAACACTTGTCCCAACTTCTGACAGAGATTGTGGCAAGCTGGTAGCAGGATTGAAGACCTCTCGCATCTCTGGTGAGACAGGGCACTGCGCCTCTGAAAATGTTTTGTGGAGAAAAGTAAGGGTGTCTCTGACCCATTCACTAATACTACACACATGTACATGCAACAACGAGTCTCACCTATCGTAACAGGTGCAGCTGTTGCATATGAGCAGCCTGTAGGTTGGTTTCTCGTAGCACTCTGTCTCAAGAAGAATATTGATCTTTAAACAAGTTGAAAATTTGTTCTGAACCATACAAGTTCTTTAATATCTTCAGGAAGGTATATAGACTGAATGGTTACAGGAGTATGCTCCTACCGAAGTGGAAGTTGTTGAACCTGTAAATAAGTAGAAGGTGAGATTTAATCAATATCTGTTATAATCAAGCTTTAGTTACCATCGCAATCCAGTCCAGAAGTCCTGTCAGAGAATTTCACGAAAATACGCTGTGAGCGACCAGCGACTGAGCCATGTGTATTCATGAAAAGTCTTAAAATAGAGGATTCACTTGGGTCTTGCCTACAGCCTAGCTCCGAACCTTGGCTGCAACGACAAGGTCAAAGTGCAATTGCGAGCAGATGCCTGAAAAATGGAATCGGACGCTATTCAATGGAATACACAAAGCTGGAACAGGTGCACATACAGAGTTTGGTGCTACTGAAATATACTGAAACCCTAGCACTTTGTGGTTACTACTTTGTCCGACACATAACGATCCCAGCATGGGATGGTGTCTGTTGCCTCATTAAACATGCTGATGATGAGTCTAGCTAGATCGCTTTTCACTGTTTCTGGAGGCTGAGCTAAGTTCCGAGGAGGAGGGTTCTCCATGTACAACCGCTTGTCGAATTTCCTACATGAGGACCATGCTTTGTCACTTCTTAATGAAAAAATGGACAAGGCTACAGGTACATCATGTTAAAAGCTATCTGCCATGGTATTTCCAAGTAGAGAAGGGTTCGCTGCAACTTGTAAACTTTGCCTTCGCCAACCCTGACATCATAATCATCATTAGTGTAAATGTTTTCTCACCAGACAATCTCCTCATCCTTCTCTGTCAAGCCCCCTGAAGCATTGTACTTCATTGGATATGTCAAATGAAGCAAATAGAAAGGCTCTCCTTTCTCAGTCACCTGAGTGAATTGCAGAAAGTTGGGTTGAGACCTTGAACATTGACGAGCAATAAGCATTATGATACAGGTGGAGCCAAGGCTTAAATCTGAGCAGAATCATTATGTAAATCACCCATGTTAATTTATCGAAGTAGCTTTCCTCATGCCAGCAGTTGATTCTGAGGTACCGCCTATTGCATGCTCTAGGTTCAAGTAGGCAGTGCAAAGTACAAACAGAACTGTCCAATCAAGCATGATATATTGGATGAGCATCTCTTACACATGCACCTTGTGATCTCATCATGCACTGGTTACAGACAGGTAGCTCAGCTCATTTAGTACAACAAAGCCTGCGTCTCACCTCCTTTTTGTCCCAAGGTGGATGTGCTAAAAAATTCTCGTATGTTTTCAAGCCAACATGCTGCTTCTGCATGTACGTGGCCAGAGCATACCCATACATTTCAAGCACCCAGTTCCATGCCTTGTGGGCTTCATCATCATTGAAGATGCCCATGGTCACAGTGTACCACACAGAGGCTAGTGAGCGGAGGTCCTATGCACAGTAGAAGGAGGCGTAGGCATCTTGCACTTGAAGCATGCTGTGTGCATTAGATAACTGTGACCATGCCTGCTGCAAACATCAAGGAGACAGAGAACTGCATTTGGTTGCAAACAGCGCATTTGATGACTCAATGAATGTACCTCGACTGAGAGCATTGTGGGTGAGTTACCAATCCTAGGGATCTTCTTCACTTCTTCATCGCTGACGTCCCCAACAAACTTGCGAACAATGCTTCCATATTGGTCAGGGTTGATGTACGTGAAGAGAGCTGCACCTGGCGCCTCTCCAGCCATCATGTTGGGCATAGGTCTTAAAAATAAATGATCGGCTTCAGCCATCAGTACGTACCTGTGTTGCAACAAAGCTAAAAAAAAGACTGCTTCTGCTATCAATGCCTACATGCCTACATTACATCCTACAGACATGATTGTTACCTAGCACTGAACATGGCTGGATACAATTTCATGTATGATTACCCGTCAGGGATGCTTATACTTGATAGGAGCCTCACCTTCAGGGCTGTTGCAATGGATATATGGATACATGCTTACCTCTCAGGGATTGAGACTTTTTTAAGCCACTGCTGGAAAGCAACTGCAGACATAGCAGAGAGGAATTACACACCATGAAGACGCTCAAGCAGTTAACTGAACGCTGCTCTTTGCTTATTTCTACAAATATGAAATATTCCTCCATGCCTTAATTCCTACAAACATATCTCTATGTTCTGTTGCCTACAAACGTACTTCCACATTGCCTGAAAATATGCCTCTACACCCATCACTTGCTGCTTTAATATCCATTATTAATGCGATAGCCCAAAACATGCTAAGAAACTGTGGGGGTCAGTGTCCTAAATGCAGGGGTGGGCCTTTCATCATCATGGGGCATCCACCATATGAAGAAAAGGCTCACATGGGCGATTAAGAACCACATAGAAGCTGTCTTTAAGCGCTGCGTCTGGGAGCTTGTCAACTACCAATGTTGGTACTTCGTCCATCAAGTCGTCAGGTTGACCTGAATGGAGGATCCTTGTGAACCCTCCCATGTCGCATGCCCCAGAGGCCTCACATCTCTCTCTCTGCCTCTTATACCTGTTTAAGTTATGGTGTGGCAGGTTTGGAGCCCTACTTCGTTTTTCTGCCTCACTACTGCCGGCTTGCCAGAAATGAGCCTACCAGTAGTAATGGATCCGAATTTGCCATTGATTGGCAAAACCTTGACATGTTGTCAGCACATGGAATTTTCTAGAATTGTGAATAACAACAGAAGAAGATATTACGTTGATTTTGTTCACTACCACTGCGTCAGGACAAGGTGATTGAATTGCATGAGGCACAGCATACGTCTCAGCAGCCATGGAATTAATTTCATTTTCTTTTTTAATTAGAAGCAGTCGATAAGTCGAGCTATGACCTGATTTGCTGAATGTCCAGCTCGATCTTAAAACACAGTACAATGAAAATATCAGTGCAATTGCTACTAGGCAATATGCAAAGATTGAGAGCTGCCTAGATCTCACTCGCATCTTATTGACATTTCTGCACTGCAGTGAGCATTTGGTGAGAAACTGCATTCCACACTTCATATGGGCAGGCGAAAATTCAATAAGTCTGATCGTCATAGATCACAGCACGTAGAATATGTTATTGATCAGGCCGTGCTACCGCCAGTTGGCAGGGGTACCAGGGGGAGGAGGTGGTCTGCTTACTCTCCTCTTCGGATCCTCAGTAAGTGTAACAGGCTTCCCAGTAACAGGGTTCATAGGTACGTCCAACGCTGCAGAGATACTCAAAGGATCGCTGGGCTTGGCGACCTCAGCAATTTTAGCACTCATCTCCCTCATCTCTGCCATCGTAGGGAGCCCCACACCCTTCCTGAAAGTATCGCTTCTTAGGCAGATACCCTAAACATGACATTCAAATCTACTTTAATTCTTCCTACACAGCTTGTAACAGAGAGCCTAACAAAGAAGTAATTAAAACAGCCCTTGCTACTGCTTGACACCTGTGCTATTTCTTAGATCAAATAAGACATGGGCTGGCATCATAGCTTTGAGTCAGCAACTTAAGTTACAGAATCACCTGAGCAACTGCAAATGCAGAATTGGACACCCACAGAACTGCTGTTCCTGCAGATACATAACCTCCAGCTGGGAGGAACATGAAGCTCATTACACGCATCATCCACTTCAAGGCCTCAGCCTGCTTCTGCATGGAGCCTTGCATGGGGGTCTGCACATGGAAATTCGAGGATGATTAAAAGCACAGAATTCAAACTTGCTAAAATATCAAACATGCCATTTGATGGCTTGTGATGTATGAAACCCCTTTATGACAGCATTTCCTAACTTCAAATATGCTGAACATAAAAATTATTTGTAATACTCCAAAAAAATATGGCTCTCAAGTAAAGCTGTAAATATGTTACTTCATTGTAAGCAAGACACTGCATTGATAACACTATGATCTTGGGTTACATCTGATGGCATCTGAACATTGGGGCTCACCTGCTCCCCTGTCATTGATATGCCATATTCTACAAGTGCCAGGGTTACAAGCGTGCAAAGGATAGGGAGGCCAAAGTAAGGGTCTGGTATTGTTAGGTCAGTGAACCACAACATTCCTCCATCTAGAAGAGATGGGGCCTGTATGCAGCAGACATGCATAGCATGAAACATACTTAGGTAGGGATGACAAATCTACTCTGCATCCTTGTTTGCCATGATCACAGCACTGAGCACAAAATGTATGATCTGATGTAAAAGATGTAAAAGGTATGATCTGCACACAAAATCTTGTGGGAAAGCGTTGCAAAGAAAGAATACAGCCCTCTTGAGAGGTGAATGCTTGAAGATCTTGGATACGCCTCTGACTCACCTTGCTCTCCATAAGTTTGCTGGTAGCCCCAAAGATGCTCACAAAGATAGTGGCGTTTGCGACCATGACCCCTGGGATGATGACGGCTGTCCCCAGTATATTACCATGCTTTGCATTCTGAGACGTAATTGCATGATCTCAAGTAAGCGTAATAAGTATGAGAGAATTAGGTCATAAAAACTGGAGCGTATTGGACAGACTGAAAAATACACCACATAGAACTGCCGGATCCCCTCCTTGCATTCAAATATGCTGGTACAGAAGCGTGATGAGCAAAGATTTTGCATACAATTTTGGGCACATTGTCACAAGACATAAATAACAACAATGACCACAATCATTTCCTCCTTGATACAAGAGGTCAACAATGTATTAAATGTCACCTGTGTGGCCGTCTCTTTCTGCATGGCACGATGCAGACTTTGCTGCTCCTCTTGGTTCTTCTGTACGGTATAAAGCATAAGGAGTTGTCAAGAATTCCTTCGCTAAGTAAAGTAAGAGTAAAGAGTATCCATGGAGGGCAGTCACTGCCGAGTTGATTGCTGATCTAGACTGGCCTTTATTGCATTATTTTATTTTGATCTGTTGTTGTATATTCATTCAGTTATAATTACAGTTACCATCTGTCGTTAATAAGTATAACATTGTTACAATTTCTAAAATTACATTACTACCTACATTTCTACGATTTTACAGTTACTTTCATGATAAACAAGTCTCTACCAAGTAGCCCAAGCTCCTACCAAGATGAAAAAGCTTAAGAGCTCTTGAGTCCCAACAAGGGGGACAAGCCTGCAGTTACGAAGTTGTGGTGCATGGACTCACCGCTTTTGTTATGGCGTTTTGCAGTTTCTTGGCATGGAGCATGTTGTGATTGAACAACTGAAGTGAAAAAGAATATGCAATAAAGCAGCAGTTAGGAGCAGGGACTTGCAGGAGGCTATCACATAGGTCACGCCCATGCAACCCTGCCTAAATAAAGAGAACATTAGTACAGATACACCCACACCTACATACACAAGCACGATGTCTTGCAAGACCTACCAACCTGAGCACTGAGAATGGAAGGCAATGAAAGGCCTATATCAATGGATTACCATGTGTAAAATCACAACATCAAACCTTACTCATACTGTAAATGAGCTCACCACCATCTTTGCGGTGGCCTGTTGTGACAAGACCATCAAAGGAGACATGAGCAATCTAGTTGATAGGTTAACCATTGCAACAGCCCCCCACCTACATCCCAAAAGAATACAAATTCCAATGCATGCATGAACATGTTATGGATACCTCATTCCAAGAAAGGTCTTTCGGACATTGCTGATCTGATAGACTGCGAAGCCACCTCCTGTAAAACTTCGTTACATGGATAGATGGATATGTGTTACATGGATATGTGTTACATGGACAGGTGTGTCTGCTTACCAAGGCAGGCCCATACTATGAGCTGCTTGGATTCCTTGCATGAACCAAGCTGAGCCTAGCCAAACTTCTGCTCTAGCTGCTGCAATAGATGCCTTTTCAACAGCATCAAAAGCTTGCAGGATTGCAAAAGAAGCTTCGATGGATGACTCTGGCAATGGAAATACATTTGGTTCGACATCAGGGGTAGGTGCAGAAACGTGGACATCGGCCGATTGTACATCCGTGCCAGTAGGGGGTGATTTTCTTTGCCAAAATGCCCATGTTGAGGCATGATGAACTGCTATAGGCATTGAGTAACTGCATGCAGGTAATTCCCCGATTGGCGGTGCATGATTGCGTCGCGAATTAAAATCCGAGGTTGCGGATCCTGCAAATACCTCAGCACAAGATTTGAACTGTCCAAGATGGATTGTTCGTAGAGTGGCCCTACGCAACATTCCTTTCAGTAGCGTCAACCACGGGTGCCATAATTTTCGTCCTTCTGAGCCCTACACCCTCAAAACAACAGAATGCCTCAGCTTCGCTTCCTGGCCCGAGTTCGCATGAAGGAGAAGGTTGCGTACACAAAATTGAGTACCTCCAAACTCTGAAAGGAAACAGCATCATCGATCCTAGCTAGGGGCAGGTGCTACTGCTCCACATGGTCTTGGCTTTTTTTAATTATGATAATTAGCAATATTATGTAAATCATCAATGAAATGGAAGCTCCTCTTAGACTTCCTGTGAAAATGATGCATTACTGCCTTGTCATCACTGATGTTTTGACTTAGCACTCCCCAGATTCAGCCATGGTCTTGTCTTTTTTGGGGGCATGTACAGAGGTCTGGCTGATATTATGCAATATGAGGCTGACTTTGTCGGGAAAAACCCAGAGGTATGTTTTGATGCCAATGGCTAGCTCACTGATCTATAGTTTATGTACCTTATGTACCGTACTAGAGTTACAAAATGAAAGATTTATAATTTTAAATGACTGCAATGCTGATGGAGTTTGGAAGATGTCTGCTGATGATGTGACATGTACTTCCTCACAGGACCTGTTCAATCTTTTCCTCAATATCTGCCCCTCTCAAGGGTGTAAATCTTTGAGGACTGAGGATGCAGTTCTCTTAGCTATTGGTTACCTAAGACCTGCCCTGCTTCACTATGGTGGAGATGTGAGAGCAATGTCTTCAAATTAGCCAACAAATTCACCCGTCCACCTGAGCTTTCTCCACTGATTGTCCTTGCATGGTGATCTTGCCTCATGTATCTCTTGAATAATTTTACACTTCTCATCAGTTAAATAACAGACGCAATTCTCTTAACATTCATGTTGTTTCATCAGTCATTACCCTTGATGATTACAGCAAGTAGGTACTCAGCTAGATGTCCATGTATCGTTAGACGCATACTTTTGTATCATTCATGAAATCTACGCTTAAGGATCCTTCAAAGCATATACATCATATACATGACCACGAGTTAGTTTCTCGCATCATGACTCAGCAATCAGCGTAACGGAATTTCACACAAATGGGAAATATGAGGCTTTCATTTCAGTTTCCTGGGTAGTACTTGATTTAGGAGAAGGCTAGGGAACTATGTCTACATCTTGCTTAGGACGAGCAGAGCAGCTGCAGAAGCTTAGTACAAGTATCGTACTGAAAAGTGCAGTTGCGCCCACGGATGACATTTCTGCTGAGCGCAGAAGGGCAACATTCAATGTTGAGGAACTGGCACACATTCTTAGTGGGGGAAGCGACAAACTTGAGAGAAGGTAAGCGCTCACAGCCGATTATCTACGGGATTACTACAAATTTGAATCTGTTGCAAGTGTTGCTTCTTATATTATGCTTGCACTTTTATAATATTTTTATTGCATGTGGGCCAGGCTGCGCCTAGCTAAGGAGATGGCCTTGACAAGTTGGGGTGATAAGAGTAGGCGCCACTTTTTGACCAGAGAGGAAGAATATGTTGAAGCTTTGAAAGGAGCACTGGGAATCTGGTGAGCACCTGTGCCTCACTCCTGCTGTATTCTGTGAACCTATCCTCATTTACTGCTTGCGTGACTCCTTACCTGCTTTTTAATCGTGTCGCAAGCAAGGCTCTGCTTCTGGTAAGTTCTATCAAACCATCAAACTATGCTGATCATCTTGTCAAGGGAGAAGATGAGAAAAGAGAAGCTCTCGTTCGACGAGGGCTCAGTGATGAGGTACCTACTTGATATGCCTGGAGGTCTGGAGCTACATATTGGGGTGAGTTGATGTCCAGTGATGATTTACTGTGAACTAATTGATTGTTATTGTGCCCATTTGCTGCTCACATATGAAAGCTCATTATTTTATTGAGTGTGTAGCTCCATTTTGTTTTTCTTTAACTGTCTTTGGATTCTGTCACAGCTCTTCTCTCTTAGATCCTCATGGCTGTTAATATACATACAGATGTTTATCCCCTCCATCATGTCCCAAGGAGACTCTGAGCAGCAAAGCAAGTGGCTGCCACTTTGTTTCAACCTCAGTGTGGTTGGTACATATGCTCAGGTGCTTGGCCTCAGCATGATTGCATGGCTTTTTTTGCATGGTCTCAGACATCCTAGTGAAGCT
The DNA here is from genome assembly GCA_002335675.1 of Chlamydomonas eustigma. NCBI lineage: Eukaryota > Viridiplantae > Chlorophyta > Chlorophyceae > Chlamydomonadales > Chlamydomonadaceae > Chlamydomonas > Chlamydomonas eustigma. Next base: position 350,643 of record BEGY01000036.1, on the reverse strand, counting down.
CCAATTCATGTCAATTCGATATTTAGAAAGTCACTTTGATATTTAGAAAGCGTTTACAGATTTGTATATTGTCAACAATGTGCTATGTAGAGATTAACTGCCACCTGTAAATATGCATGTTCATAGCGTCCAGGAATACTGTGACCACACATTTTGTGTTCCATGTAACATGTATGTCACTTCATGCTTGATGATTTTGAGCATTCAGGCTGTTCTTGCTTTTAAAATTGTATACCTAATCATTGGCTGCTGCTTTTCATTCAAGGCATGACTTTTAACTGGTAACTTTCCTCGTATTTGATGCTCCCTTTTCAGACTGAACTGGGACATGGTACATTTGTGAGAGGACTGGAGACAACATCCACTTACGATGTCAAGTCCCAGGCATGTAAAACGCACTTGCCAAAACGTGATTCAGACGTGATACTACGCAATATCACAAGGATGTTCAAATCTTTCTCTTCCTCGTATTACGCTTTACCAACATTGCTCCTCATTGCTGCATTGCATGCCATGAATAGGAGTTTATTCTCCATTCTCCCTCACTCACCGCCACCAAGTGGTGGCCTGGTGGTTTAGGCAAGACTGCCACTCATGCTGTGGTGATGGCTCGCCTAATCGTGGAGGGGAAAGACTATGGCCCCCATGCATTCATCTTGCAGCTACGCTCACTGGAGACACATTTGTGAGTCTATCAATGCACATGTGGTGCAAAGTAGAATCTTCTTACCCCAAATGTTGGATTTTATGTCCAATGTCTTATTGTCCAATTTTCTTACAAATTGCATATAGCGTAACTTTAAGAGCTGTAATCAATCTGCACGCCTTGTGTGTCATTTCATCCAGACCTCTGCCTGGTATAAAGGTTGGGGATATCGGTCCTAAGTATGGGTATGGCGGTGTGGACAATGGCTACATGAGTATGGAGTACATTCGCATCCGTGAGTTCATCTGCCTGATCAGACATGAACGTGATTTTATGACCTAGAAGCACTGTGACCAGAAGGTCTACTCTGAAGGACTTTTGGAGGTTGGACAGAGTACATAACTAAAAGCATATATTATCTTAACTTATTATCAAAACTCAGATATGATGCCTTTAATATATTCTGAGGCTGGCCTCATGCCCCTTTGAGTGCAGCACGAGAGAACATGCTCATGAGGTTTGCCAAGGTGACGCCGGAGGGCAAATACATACCTCCGCCCCCATCCAACTCTAAAGCATCTTATGCAACAATGCTCTTTGTGAGAGCAGACATTGTCAAGAATGCAGGTAACTGCTCCACACACTGTCCTCATGATCTAGCATTCAAAAATGTCGATATTCATGAAACATATGGATTACGTTTGTTGTTCTCCAGTATCATCAATTCTTAAGATGACTCGTGCTGAGGCTTATACGTTCATTGCAGGCGGGGTTCTGTCAAAGGCTGTCACAATTGCTACACGCTATGCTGCGGTGCGTCGTCAGACGGCTGTGAAACCTGGAGACAGGGAGACGCAGGTACACACTACGGAATAGGATTTTATTGTGAACTCAGATGATGAGGATATGAATAGCATGTTGTACCAAGCATTGTAACAATAAGTCCTCCAATGTGTTCCCCGGGCAGCTGTTTGGGTGTTATTTGAGGGAGGGAAAGATCAAAGTGAGTACTTGAAAGGGCAAGCCTGTGTCAGATCTTAGATCTAGGTTTATTGTGTATCTGGAATTCTAGATTTTCAACAGATTTTTGAGTGCAATACCCTGGCCTACACATTCCTCCCACCATGATTTCTCACCAGGTCATAGAGTACAATAACCAATCACTTGGACCACACATTACTTACCCAATGATTTCTCAACAGGTGCTAGACTACCAGAATGTGGCACACACTCTGCTGCCCTTGGTGGCGTCAGCCTATGCGCTTCAGTTCATGGGGGAAGCAATGATGGACAAGTACCATCAGTTTGAGGCTGACAGGTGAGAGCTCTAAAGATGCTCTGATGCTTCTCTGATGACATCTGATGGTGATCACATATTGCCACTATCTGGTGAAGACTAAGTGGTACGAGGTTCAGTGTCTGCACGCAGCTCCATGCAAACATGCTCGCACAGACACCCCTCAGACTCTTCTCCTCTAATACTGCATACTCTTTAGGGACAAGGGTGACTTCTCTGCCTTGCCAGAGCTCCATGCGCTGTCCAGTGGCCTCAAGGCCATGTGTACATGGATCACAGCAGAAGGTATCGAACGATGTAGAGCCACTTGTGGAGGACACGGTTACAGTCGCCTCAGTGGGCTGCCCACACTGCTGCAGAACTATGTGCAGAACATCACTTGGGAGGGGGACAACAATGTGCTGTGCCTTCAGGTGGGAACTCTGGGTTGTGTCCTTTCTACAGATGACAAATAAGTGCACATGAATGTTGTTAGATTTGTGATCATGTGATTGTTCTGATTGTTTAGCTGCAGTCTGCCTATCTCTGAACTAGCATTTTAGCTGCTCTGCAGCCCTCTGATCTGCTTAGTATTGGATTTCCATATTATCATTATGTGATCTTTCTCTCCTTCACAGACTGGGAGGTTCCTGCTGAAGGCTATTTCAGCTATGCATCAAGGTCAAAAAAATCCAGGGGGCAGTGTTGCCTACCTAGCAGCTGCCAGTGAGGAGTTCAAGGCAAAGTGCACAGCCACGTGTGCAGAAGACTGGAGTCAGGAGAAGGTGAGGAAGGATGACAACTGACAGGGAAGGTTCTTAAGCCACGTTTCTGTTTGAGATGCAGTCTCTGTCGTCATATTTCCAAGATTGATCATCTTCCTAACAGAATATTATATATGGGAGTCTGTTAAGGATAAGATAAGCAGACCTGTGGCCAGGTTTTGTATGAGAGTATGGCCTGCTGATCTACGCCTTCTTGTGATTTGCAGGTGGTGGAGTCAGCACTGCGGCATCTGGCCACTCGTCTGCTTGCTAATGGCTTCAGGGAGCTTATGGTGGCTGGGAAGGGAAAACTTGTAACTGATGGGCCTGCTTGGAATGCAAATACAGTGATGATGGTCAGGTGAAGGTGTTAAGATCTACAGGTGGTAATGGTGTCATGATAGCTTGGAGCTGTTGAGGAAGCTCTCAACAACATGCTGACAGCAGTACGATCTTAGGGCAGCTATTTTTAATGGATGTTGGTTCTATGAATATCATTGTATGTTGAATCGCTTACAATTTATGATTAGGCTGGTTAAGGCACACTGCCTGCTGGTGCTGTTTACCAACATGATGGGTTACATTGCTCAACTTGAGGTCAAGAAGGCTGTGGGTGCCACCACAACCACTGTGCTTCGACAGCTGGCCTGCTTGTTCGCATTGACACAAGTTGAAGCTTCATACATGGGTGACTTGCTAGAAGATGGATATATGACAGGTGGGACATATTAACTTGCAAAAAACTTGGTGAGGTATGTGCTCAATGTTCTTGAAGGTGCGGTCATTACAGTGACTATGCTAGCAAAAAATCTCCCGTGCTCTCCAAGGTACTGCTGCACTTTAAGACTTGTTTACGTACAGTTTTGTGCTACACTATACATATTTGTATTTTATCTCCTCTCACTGTCTTGCTGTAGGTGCCCAAGCATGTATGTTGCGCTCTAGTCAGCGTTCTCTACTTGTGGAATTGCGACCTAACGCCGTCCCCTTGGTTGATGCTTTTGCTCTGGATGACTACTCCTTGAACAGTGCTTTGGGAAGGTATGATGGAGATGTGTACCGTGCAATGCTTGAGATGGCTCAAGGATCTCCGTTAAATGCCACCGAGGAGGGTCCTGCTTGGCACAACATTCTGAAGCCTGCTATGTTGTCTGTTCCCTCGTCTAAATTGTAAATTCTTATTTGCCGAAAAGTTGATGAGAGTGCTTTACATGAATTGAGTAGAAGGCTATAGTGTATAGCTCGCATTAAAAGTTCGTTTGAGGGTTTCCAGGTTTTTCGTGTATGCAATGCGAACTAGAGACAATTTGTTGCTGATTGGCAGCTGCATCCTATCACATTTCTGGCATATCATAACACACAGATACTGTAAATCTGTAGATTTCACAGAAGGTGATCTTATCAGAGCAATAAGTATCTGTGATGGTGAATGCTGAGGATTTGCTGCCCCCGTCTGTTGTACGCTTAGTGGGGGACAAGCTGTATGAGAAGAGAAAGGTTCGAATTATGCTGTGTGCATGTGGAGTAGCATGTTTATCAAATACATTATATTCACAGGTTGCTGCACTGGAAGTCGAACAAATCGTTAAGAAGTTAGCAGCTGCAAATGACCAACGTACAATCTGGAACATAATCGACCGGTTAATTTCCGAATTCGCTTTCTCACAACAGGCGAATCATCGAAAAGTGAGCATTTTATGTTTGTATGCACTTACAGGATTGGATCACATGACGTATGATGAAATCCTCATACTAATGAGTCCTCTTACTGTGAATTTAGGGAGCACTCCTGTGCTTAGCAGCTGCAACAGTTGGATTAGGGGAGCCAACAGAAGCTCATCTCCGCCAGATAGTGCCTCCTGTGCTTCATTCTTTCACTGACCAAGACAGCAGAGTTCGCTACTACGCATGTGAAGCCCTGTACAACATAGCCAAAGTAAGAATGCTAATAGAATTCATCACTCATTCTTTGGCTCCTAAGCCTATTATAACAATTGCACGTAATGCAGGTGGCCAGGGAAACTTTCATCTCTTTCTTTAATGAGGTGTTCGATGCCATGTTCAGGTTTGTGCAATGAAGAGTGGACAAGTTTAATATTACACAATGTTTATATTTAATAGCTTCCTCAATGTGAAATAGAATCATTACCCCCCACATCAACGCATTGGTTGCAACATGTTTAAGACACTACATATGCAGAATTTGAAACTACTTGAGGGTAGTTTTCTTTGCTGCTGTGCAACAGGCTATGCGCAGACAGCGAGACCAATGTGCAAAATGCTGTACAGTTTCTGGACAATCTTGTCAAAGACATTGTGACAGGAAACCCGCAGGTGAAGCTAGAAATGTTTTGCAACATCTAGCTCGCCAAAGCCACATGCTAACGTTATGAATTCTACTGCAGGCTTTTAATATCGAAGCTTTCATACCCAAGCTGAGAGAATATCTCAGGGTTCAGAACCCAAATAAAAGGCAGTTTTTGATCAGTTGGATCACAGTAAGAAGGATGGACTACTTCCTCACGTACACTGAACTTGATTCGTGTATATCTGTGTTGTTTTGTGTGCTGTGGAAGGAGACTCTTAAAGGAAGCAACATGTTCTCTTTTAACACTAGGCATGGTTGCACATCAATACACACTTGATTTTCTCATGCCCGACCTGTCCATATTTAGGCTCTTGACAGTGTGCCGGACCTGGACATGTTGGTGTATTTGCCTCAGTTTTTAGATGGCCTCATGAATATGCTCAGCGACCCAAGCAGAGAAATCAGGGCAGCTGCTGAAAGCTCCATGACAGTGAGCGTGTAAATTATGGAGAAAAACATGCTTCTTGTTAAGTTGTGATGATCATTCTGGCAAGGGAGAGAGTCATCCACTCCACTCTACAAAAATCAGATTGCTGATTCATTAGATATTCTGGATGAGGGATGTTATGCTTGATTGCATGGATTGTTGATGCCATGCAGGAATTCCTGATGGAGATTCACACCACCAGGACTATTGACTTCAACGGTCTGTCCAGAATCTTGGTGGATAAGAGCTACAGCCAGGCAAGACACATGGGTCATACCAATTGACTGTATGCACATGTGCTGGTGCTTTGGCTGCATTGTTCACATGTAGCATCTTACACTTTCCAGATTTCAAATAACTGGATCTTGCTGAATCTGTTGAGGCATCCTGCAATTCACCTGCAGTGCTTATGATATGAAGATAAATTTGACTCCCAGCCCCTCTCCCTAGTTGCATCTCAAAAGCTTAGTCAGCTCAATAACGTCCATATCTCATATTGAAGTCAGTATTGTTACCCACAGGATGAGGCGACACGATTGACAGCTATGAGATGGCTCAAGAACTTTGTAGAGATGGGTTCCACTCAGCTGGTGGAGCAGTACCCATTCATCTTGGGAGCGGTGCTGACGAACATCAGCACCAGCAGCAGGGAGGTGCAGCAGGTGAGGGAGGCCCTTGATAACGTCACCATTTTCTTATTTGACTAATAAACCTCCACCTTTACACAGGCCTCTGCAGACACCAATGCAGGGCTCCTGAGCCTGCCTGACACCGCCTGGGCTACAGTGGATACCGCTGCAATTCTCAGCTCCCTCGGGAGGGAGCTGAAAAGTGAGCAGGAGCCCACCAGACTGGAGGCCCTGAAGTGGGTCAACTTCCTTCTGCATCGTGTCCAGGTTCAGGTGAGCTAACTGTACAGCACATGATGATCATTAAACTGGCATTCCCTACATTGCTTTTTTATTCAAGCTGATGTGCAACATCAACGCCCTCGCCCGATGAAAACGCAAAATCCTTTCTCATTCCTTTGTAAAATCCCTGCAGTCATCAACCAAGTTTTTCTCCTGCTTTTGTGTTCCCTTGTTTGCAATCCTTTTTGTACAGCCTTGATGTACAACCTAGCCTTAAAAACTGTGCCTCTTATATTAGTCATGAGCTCAATCGCTCTCCTTGATAGCTTCACACTCCCCACATTGCACCATATGATCAGGTCTTGGAGCAGCTACCAGCCCTGTTGCCAGCCCTTCTGGACTCTTTAAGTGCAGGCAGTGAACCTGTGGTGGTTGCTGCGTTAGGGGTGCTGGCCGCCATTGCTGCATGTCCTCATCAGTTCCGTCCTGTGTTGATTAGCCTGCTAGATAGGTTCAGAGGGGAGACTGGGACACAACTATTGCAAGTGAGCCAATAGGTATTTGTTGCAATTTTCAAACTATATCAGGTTGCAGACACACAAGCATTATGTTAAGTACGAAAACATGCTGTCTTTCCTTATTGAAGGCTCACTACTACCACAGTGGTGTTTCAGGTATAAAACATATCTACAGCAAAAGCCTGCTGAGTCAATGTCCCTACTTTGTTTCCACATTGAGATGCTGAGACATAATCGTTTTTTTGGAAACCTGAGTTCTTTTTCCTTGTATCTCACAGCGAGGCGGCGCCTTGGTTATCAGAAGGCTGTGTGGACACATGGGGTCTGAGAAGGTGTTCACTGAGCTGTCGCAGATCCTGGATGAGGAGGAGGACCTGTCATTTGCTTCCACCATGGTTCAGGTACAGGGTCCCTTCCAAGGAGGACCTGCAGTTTGTGCCAACAGCCGTTCCTGTTGGTGACTCTTATATCTTTTTGTAAACATATCATAATATATATATTAATATCTTATTGTAAACATATCCTCAACTATGTCCTTCTTTCACAACCCCAGGCTAGCCAGAGGTGGAAGCTGTGATTCCTTTCCTAGTCCTCAGTTCCTAACCACATGATAAAACAACGCATGATCTTCACCACATCTACCAAATCTGCCCTGACTTTCCTATTTCAACCCTGCCCAGGCCCTGAACCTGATTTTGCTGACAAGTCCTGAAGTCCGAGAGCTCCGGGACCAGTTAAGAGAGGCAGGTGCCAGCCCCCCTGGCGCTGCTCTGTTTGCCTCGCTGTACCCTTGCTGGACACACAGCACAGGAGCAGTTCTCAGCTTGTGCTTTTTAGCGCAGGTCAGTTCAAAGGTCTTGCGTCAAAATTGACTGGCTACTGCCTAGCTGGTGTCTCAAATTGTGGGGCCCAAGGTACAGCTGTGATGCTCCTTAAATGGTGTGCTTGTCCTATACTGAGGCTAGCCATGCATTTGCTTGTTGATGATATGGTGCCTAATCTCTGTCCTCTGCATGCAGCAGGCCTTGCATTGGACATGATACAGTGTTTCAGTTCGCTGTCCTCTGCATGCAACAGGCGTACGACCATGCATTTGACATGATACAGTGTTTCAGATCTCTGCCCATGGGAGCTGAGGTGCTGTTGCAAATGGACAGGCTGGTCACTCTCCTTGAGACGCCCTGTTTCACATTCCTCAGACTGCAGCTGCTGCAGCCACGCCGTCATCCGGCACTGTTGCGTGCCATGTACAGCTTGCTCATGCTGCTGCCTCAGAGTAATGCATGGCGTACGCTGAACACGCGCATGCAGAGTATTCCGATCTTTGCGTTGATGCAGTTAGACTTGCCTCTGGGGAATGTGGCTGTTGGAGTTGTAAGTCATGTTACTGGATGTTCATTTTTTCAATTTATCATGTTCAGGGTTAAGCGGTAATGACCTGAATCAAGGTCTTCATAACACTGTGAAATGAGGTGCTCGTCATCCAGTGTGCCGTACATTACTCTGCTCATTTTTAATCTAGTGTGGCCCAACTGATTGTTTGTAATGTCCTTAAGAAGACCATCAATTTTTCCCATTCATTTTTTTCCCATGCGCCAGGCCCATGCCTCTTTTGCTGGTTCTGGGAATGATGGGTCAGATGCTGAACCACTGGGTTTGCAGGCAGATTTCCCAGCATTATTGGAGGTATTTATGGCACGGCAGCATCGGCATATGTTGGCTGAGGAACGTGGAAGTTCTGGTGCTCCCATTCCTCCTTCAGCACCCACAGCCACATCATCTGGAGGGGGCATGGCAGGTTCTGAAGAGGGGACTTCGGCTCCTGCTTCAGGAGGAGGACCTCCAGATCTGTCGAAACAGCAAGGAATGCAGGGGCGAAGCGTGTCTAGACTGGTGAGCTCAGTTGGGCCGAATGCAACTCTCTCTGGTGGGGCTATTTTTCCTTCTAGGAGATCTTCGGACGGAGGTGGGACTACTGTCGAAGACATAAAGGCATCTAGCTAACAGCTACATCCCAAAAGCTTTTGCAAATTAGGTGCTCACTGACTTCATTGCAAGCAGAAATAAGCAAAAAGTGCAGCTCTTTTTATTCTCTCTATTTTCATTCTAATGTTTGTGCGTTCAACACTCTGGTCCTACGGCTCCACACTTCTTTAGCCGAACCTATGATGTCTCTCGTGTATCTGTTTAATTTACAACGATATGGTCTCAACGCGACGTTCGAGGAGTGCAACAAAATCGCCGGAAGGTAAACTCTCTGGGGGGTCCACGCCTCAATCAACAAATCGAGACGATAACAGAAAGACAGTGCATCGAGCTGGTATATTATCAGTGAAGAAGTTTCCTGACTCCATAGCTGAAGAAAACGAAGGTGTGCAAACAATTTTCTATCTGAGAGCAGAGCGGCTGACTTACATTGTTCATTCCTTCAGGAGATTTGAGGCTGCACATTGAGCAAAAAGATGCTGCACTGATTCAGCCCATTGCTGTCCCTGCAGGTGCTCTTATGAAACCTATTCTACGCCAAGACAGTGCAAATTTTAACAGTGTTTCCTACAACCAAAGTAGGTAAACCAACCCATGTATTGGAGGAGGAGGGTGAAGATGATGACAGTCTTCTTTTGAACACGGACTTGGAGACTCTGAGACACAGCATTCGAATTGCAATTATCAGCAGACTTCCGGTAGAGACAACAAAACATGTTTTGGATTCTCAGGAACGCAAGGATAAAGTTTCTGATCATGAAGAGGATGAGCCAATGGAAGAGGAAGCAGCACCAGGATCGGCTCGCCTTTCCATATACAGTGGGGGTCCCGAGAGCGTTCGGATCATGAACTGGCGGCCCCGAGTGGAGGTCCCAAAACTTATGACTACTCGGGAGGTACATCAAAGAGAGGCTACGCCTGTGGACAAAGAGACAGGTCTATCAAAGCAAGTGAGTCGGATTCACACTATGGACCTGATTCGGCCCTGGAAAGGATGTTCTCGCATAATTATGTTTTATCAGAAGAGTGAGGTGGCTTTTATCAGATAGGAATAAATTAGAGAACTGCCGCAGCGCTGACTCATGCCCCCTATCCTTCCATGTCTCAGTTGATGGTTCCTCCACGTGACAATCAGCTGTTGAGTAAAGCTCAGAAGAAGGCTGCCCCAGATACAGCTGGGAGGTCTTGGTACAACCTGCCCTCAACCAAAATAGATGAGGCCATGAAACAAGAGCTGCGCCTCCTTAGGCTAAGGTGATTGACTCAATGCTCAACCCTCGCTGTAGCGGGGCTGTTGAATGTAGATTATGTCTTACCTGTCTAATGTTTTGATTCAATTGGCGAAAACATTCCAGTTCAGTCAGCATTATCTCAACATCGATCAATCCATGACCTCCCTGTATCCATGGGTGCTACTGTTCATCCTGCTAATCCTACACTCTGTGTGCACTGTGCTTAGGGGTGCTTACGACCCCAAGAGATTCTACAAGGTGAGTTTGCCACTGCCCTTTATCTCTCCAGTGCTCTCTTCTTGATATCACCTGTCTTGATCATGTCTTCCTGTCACGGTCTAACACTGCACCGGTGTAACGCTGCGCTAGAACTAGGTTATGAGGTATGCTACCTCACTAATGCTGTGACATTCCGCTGTAATTCATTTGTCGCAGAGCGATGTCAGCAAGCTGCCTAAGTACTTCCAAATGGGGACAGTTGTGGACAGCGCAGTAGACTTTTATGGTGGACGGCTCACCAATGCCCAGCGCAAAGGGACTTTGACAGAGCAGCTGCTGGCAGACCAAGATGTCACACATGTGAGAGATCCTTTAATGCTATTACACCTCAGCTGGATGTTAACAGGTTTTCCTTATTATTATATACAGGCACGCAAAAAGAGATACAACAAGATTCAAGAACAAGCCCAGAAGTATGTACCAAGCAAAAAACGCAAGGAAGACCACTTGAGAGCTTTAAAGAATATCAAGCACGCTTCAAGATAGCCGCTATGACAGCAATGTGCAGTCCTTACTTGTAGGCTGCTTGACTGTTGCATTAAAGGAAACTCTATTTTGCACTAAAGGATCCCTCACTACTTCCCAACTGCCAACAATTCATCTTGATAAGCACCAAAATCTTTTCTAACTCGGGTCCTGTATTGTTCTAGAATTACTTCAACTAGACCAGAAATCCTGTTAGCTGATATGAATTAGCATAAATCACAATATTTTTATTCAGCTTCATCAATAGAATTTCCCCATTGTCACTCTTCTGAACCTAGCAGTCTCTTGCTGCGCCCAAGGAAACGAGCAAGGGATGGGGGTAAGTTGCTTGCAGCGCCCTGGCCAGAACCCCTCCTCCCGCGCTGTGAGTATCGACGGTCCATGCTGTTGTGTAGCAACTGCTGCCCCAAATCTCCAAAGGCATCCTCCAAATCTCTCTCAGCCTCACTTCCAACTGCGACATCCACAACAATGCTCATGGACGTCTCTACAGGTTTCACAGTCCTCTCAGAATCTTTGACTGATGCAACGCCTTTCTGAGACACAAAAGAGGGTTTGAATCTTTTGATCATGAGAGAAGAGCACACCACAGACACTGAGCTGAACGCCATGCAGGCCCCAGCTATCCATGGTGGCAGTTGGCAGTGGAACACAGGGTACAGCGCCCCAGCCGCCACAGGGATCATCACAACGTTGTAAACCATGGCAAAAAAATAGTTAAACCTGAAAGAGGACCGCACGGATAAATAAAACAGAATCATGTAAGCATGAAGTGTGAACTTGACAACACGCAATTCGGTGAAGGGGTCTGAGAGCTGAATACAAAGAAGGTGTAAGCTTTTATTAACTGTTGCAGGCGTTGCCAAGGAAACTGAAGGCATCTCTTGACACTTCACACAAAGGGCAATGCACAGTATATCCGATGTACTGCGTATCTCGTACCACCTGATCTCAAGTGCACTTACCGAATGGTGCGCAGCGTGTATCTTGACACCTCCAGTGCAGTCATTACACCACCAAGACAGTCCCTCATCAGCACATAATCAGCAGACTCAATAGCAATATCCGTCCCAGAGCCGATGGCAATGCCAACATCTGCAGCAGCCAGGGCGGGAGAGTCATTTATGCCATCTCCCACCATTGCAACCACATGCCTCTGAGCCTGGAGGTCACGAACCACCTGTCAGGAAGCAGCAGCAGCAGAGTTAGCAGCAGAGTCAGAAGGGTTGTTGACGAAGTAGGTTGTAGCTTTGGGACTGTGAGGGCAGCAACTGCAATAGAGCTCCCGTGAAACATCTTACAGGGTTGCCTATCCCAGTCTCAGGCCTGAGCTAAGCCCCATAAGTTATCTTCCCACGCTGCAGGACACCTCAGCTGGTCAATCTCAATGAGTCCCCCGGAGCTACACTCACCTGTGCTTTCTCTGCAGGCAGCACCTCTGCAAAGACTGCGTCCACATGCAACATGGCAGCAACCGCATGGGCAGTCCTCTTGTTGTCACCAGTCAGCATGCAGCAAGACACCTTGGCTGCCTTGAGTGCTGCAATGACACTGAGAGCCTCCGGCTTGAGGGGATCAGCGATGGACAACAGAGCAACCAGCCGCCCCCCGACTGCAACCAACACACAAGTGTGACCTTTAGACTCCTGTGTGAAAAAGACAGATTCATGAGCGTGTTTCAATCATCCCTGAAATGAAATAGGTCTTCATCCTTGTCTTTTATAAGCTCACTGCCAAAGAAAAGGAAGGCCTTCCAACCTCACTGCTAAGACAAAAGAATGCTGTGCTAAGTAGCTACACCACTGGCATTGCAACCCCGAGGATGGGCCTAAGGTTAAATGTATGCTTATGTGCGCACCTCAGGAGTGATAAAATCATCTAGCCCATCTGGAAGTTTGATACCCTGCTCTCTCATGTGCAACCGATTCCCAACTGCCACCCTGACTCTTCCAAGCGTAGCCCGATCACCACCACCTTGCACCATCACCTGCTGAGAGGAGGCTGGCAAGGGTGAGGGATCAGGTCCTGCGCTTCCGGATGGTTCTTGGAATCTCAGCTGCTGCTGCGGCGTCATCTCAGCATCCAAACAGCTCACCCAGCAGCTGATGCCCATACCTTGTGCCACCACAGTGTCATGAGCTGCAGGTATCTCAGCTAGAAGCGCAGCCCTGCTGTGGCCTTCAAGGGATCCAGAGTGGGCTCTCCCGCTCAAGCCTCCTGAGGTGGCCTTGCTGCCTCCATTAGCAGAGCTCACGGACATCTTCCTCTCCAAGCCACTAGAGGAATTAGTGGACTGGCTGACAGGGTTCAGAGCTTGAGCCTTGTTAGAAGTGGGGTTCTGGTCCGACAAACGGGCATCCCGACTAAACCTTACATGAGCGGAGCAGTACTCGAGCACAGCACGTGCTAGAGGGTGCTCTGAAGCACTCTCTGCCGCAGCAAGGAGCTTTACTAGCAATGGCATTCCCAGCATCTCATCTAACAAGTGGCAGCTTATGACTGAGGGCCTGCCCAAGGTCAAAGTTCCAGTCTTGTCAAATATCACCAAGTCTACCTTGGAGGCTCTCTCGAGACCGTCACCACCTGGATTGAGGGCATGATCACCGAATCAAAGGAGCCGACACAGTAGGCAATAGAGAATTTAAGAAACATGTCTTAAAAACGGAAAAGTATTTTGGCGCTCCTCTGCAAAAGACGGGCATAGGAACCCTTAAGCAGTACATTGCTGCAGCCTCCAAACAGTCAGGTTCTCAACATTTGCCTCTCATTCACAAGGAGAACATATTCTCTGATGAAGAAGCTTTGGTAGCAGCTCAGCCTGCCTCAGGGTCTGCTTCTTTCAGTCCACACAACAACAAAGGCATCCCAGTGATGCTTGAAAAATGCATGGCAGTGCACTGCAGTGATCCCAGTGCTCACCTTTGATCAGAATTCCTTGGGTTGCAGCCACCCCAGTCCCCACCATCACTGCGGTGGGTGTGGCAAGACCCAGGGCGCATGGGCATGCAATCACCACCACTGAAATAGCAAACAGGAGTGCGAAGAGGAAGGGCGTGTGACCCAAGGGTAGCCAGGTTATGGGGTAGGCTCCAGCTACACCGCAGATATACCTCCACATGCGTTAGGAAATTGCACAGAAGAGAGTAAGCGTGAGCACTCCAATCCAGTTCGGAAAGAATGTTCAAGGGATGGGCAAAATGAAGGGAGCCACGGTGGACATTGAACTATCGGACTAGATCATGACAAGATGATGACAGCAGCACACAAATATGGAAGTTGGGCAGCAGCATTAACACCTAATGCCATGCAGATACCATCAACGCATCCACAAAATTGTAATGTCAGTAGTGCGTTAACAAGAGTCATTGCTAAGTTGCTATGAGCTTCACAGACTTCTCGAGGTGCACCCTTCTTGCCACTGAACATTGATCAGTGACCACCCTAGATCCCAATTATTAAGAGACAGGAAACTTGCATGCAGACCTACCATGTCATCCAAGTCAAAAATGCAAGTGCGATCACAATAGGGACAAACATGCCCGCAACCTTATCCGCAAAAGCCTGCACTGGAGCTTTGGTCATCTGAGCTTGCTGGACCAGCCTCACGATCTGAGACAGCACAGTCTCTGACCCCACTTTGGTGGCCTGCATCAACAGTGTCCCTGATCCATTGCCGTTGCTCACTGTGCCACCTATCATAGCATCGCCCTCATGCTTCCAGACTGTTTTAGGCTCCCCCGTGATCATAGACTCGTTCACAAAGGTGGAGCCACTGAGAACAAGGCCGTCAGTAGGAATGCGTCCACCAGGCAGTACCTTCAGCATAGATAAAGACCATGAAACAAGTTAACAAATGCTGACAGTTAGCTACACCAAATACAAATGCTCCCTATATTTCCCTCCATTCAAATGGTCAAGCACAAGTGTTCCAAGCATACCTTGAGAACGTCATTCTTGTGTATGAGATGACAGGGGATCTGTTGCTCTGAGGTGATAGCACCGCTGTCATCTCGTTCAACCAGCAGGGCTATCTCAGGAGTTAGGCGGAGGAGCTATGTGCAGCAGGAAAACGTCATGATGATGTCAAAAGGAAGGAGGGTGAGGGTATGAATACAATGGACACATTGCCTGACATCATATCAAGATGACCATTACAACAACAAATACTAGTTTTTAAGGGGGTACTTGCTACTTCAGCTACCTCAGCTACTTACTTGCTTGCTAAAGCCAATGGAAAAATGAACAGACAGATACAAGGGATGGGCATGGTTTTGTTATCTGACCTTAGTGATGGCCTCAGAGGTCTTGCCCTTAGCGGAGCACTCCAAATACTTCCCCATGAGGATGAGTGAGATGATCATTGCACTTGTCTCGAAGAACTCAGTGGGCACATACGCGCCATTCTCATGGTGATCACTGAGATTATGATACATTACAGACACTACCTGTCGGAGGTAATGAAAAACGTAATTGAAATAGAAATCGCAAAGTGAGGTCAGGTGTGATGTAAGTTGCAATATGCCATAACTTGCATAGAAACAGGCCTAAACCACAAATTTCTGAACTGAAGTCTAGGAAAAGCTATGAAAATACCGAGTAAACATATGCGGCTGTGGTCCCCATTGCGACGAGTACGTCCATGTTGGCACTGCCCCTCCTGAGGGACTTGAAAGCGCCTCTGTAAAACCTTGCTCCCACATAGAACTGTACTGGAGTGACTAATACCAACTTGAGCAATGTAATGCAAGGGAAGCCAAAGAGTGAAGTCTGCAGGCAGCAACAGAAAATATCAGATAATGGTGGAAGGTTCAACGTATAAGCCCAATTACTTTGTGTGAGCTATCCATGAAGAGGAACCGCTGAGATGCCCTATAAGGTGAATGCCTGTGACACTTGTGCACATCACCTGCATGATTGCCATTCCACCAGGCAGCATGGGCAAGACCATGGAGAGGAAGAAAACTGGGATGGTGAATAACAAACTGAGGCGCAGTGCATTTGACCACTGAACCAACTCCTGTCCCACGGCAGCAGAAGTTTCAACCCCGTTGCCCTCTGGAGGACAAACCTCTGCTTCAAAACCACAGTCCTCGATCACAGTAACAAAGTGGCGCGGTCCTGCATTCAATATATCTAATGCCTTATTTCTAACTGCACAGCTTCACAAAAATCATTGCCACTTCAATTAAAACCTTATAAGGGATATATATGCATGTGCTGGAGCTGGGCAGAATGATCATTCTGCAGGTGCATGCTTGTACGGCTTACATATAATTGACAATAACCACACCTGCATAAGAAACTTCACCTGTCACAATTGACTCAAAGGTGACCTCGGCCAGGGCTGTGACATGATTGACCACCGCCTTCGTCACTCCCGGAAGCTTCTTAAGCGAGCCTTCAATACTGCTGGAACATGCACCACTCGTCATTCCCGCGACCTACATCAGTAGGGTACAGCGTTACTTTTTCAAATTTGCAGCTGATTGATTTCAAATTCGCAGCTGATTGCAGTCATATTTGTAGATGGACTACATAACACTGTCTAGGAGACAATGGAAGCTGCAAAAGTTTTGTTGCTACTGATAAAAAAGAATTGTCACTCAGATTCATGGATCAAGAGAACCTCAGAGAGAACAAAATCCTTTGCCATAACCACATTACAAATCATATCAGTGCAAAATGATTCCTCTGACAGCTCTCATGTAAGATCATCACCTTAATGCTGACAACCTCATCGCATGAAGAGGGCCTGGAGGTGTTAATCAATTTAACATCAAAGCCAGCATCCTCCACGGCTGCTATAAGCAAGTCCTGGTTAATGATCAGAAAGATGAGACCAAGGTCACTATTTTTCATATAAGGTTTAAGATATGGACAGCAATTGCCCAAACTACATCAGGTTTCAACTGCCAGGCGCGCTCTTCCCTTCAACCTACCACTGCAGGGGTGGGGCCTAAAACTTGCACTTCAGCAAGGCCTTGTGTCAAAGAAACGTTGGCACTCTGAACACCAGAGACAGAGAGCAAAGCGCATTCCACTGCTCCAGAGCATGCTGCACAGGTCATCCCCATCACAGACAGGCAGACAGACTGTCCCACCTGGGCAAGGATTAAACGAGAAAAGTTCACATATGGCTCAAAGCACGCTGCTCTCTTGCTTCCTTACCATCCCAGTGGTAGTGGTAGGTAGGTTCAAAGATATGAGAGATCCATCAAATCCAGCATCCTCCACCGCTGTGACCAGGTCATCAGCCCTGGTGGTGTTCGGGTCGAAGCTTACCTTCACGTGCATAAGTAAAGAGTCATATGATTCAACAAAATATTCGGTAGAGATTTGTGGAGTCTACCTTGGCGACTTCTTGCAACAAAGCTACCGACACCTTCTGAACCCCATCCAAGCGCCTGATTCAATCAGAAATTACTTCATACAAATGCAATTAACGTCAAGTAAATTTGAAAGCACTTACTGAATAGCAGCTTCTACAGCTCCACTGCACGCTGCACAAGTCATCCCTTTCACAGATATCTAGAATTTATTGTATAAAGCAATGAGCATTGTTCCTTAATAATACTTCAGTCACATTGAATCGCACCACTGCATGAGCAACTGCACTTTTTTGCCTTGGAGAAGTAACAAGTTGCAGAGAGTTTTTATCATGATTCAGAGTGTCATTGTTTGAGACCTTGCTATACTGCAGAGGGTGAAGCAAGTTCCGAACAAAGTCCATGTATTGAAAACGGTCCAGGCTCAGCACAACTGCTCTAATTAATTTGATGAGACCGTGTTCTCGCCAGTTACAATGCTGTAGAACGTTGAGGCGTAGCCACCTTGTCTAAAGCGTTTTACGAATGTTTAAGTAGGAAATGTGTGAAATGGTTAAAGACAAAGAAGGGGGGCACGTTTTCAAAATAAACAAGTTTGTAAGAAAGCGATGGCGCAATCGATGTCGGTGTTTTTCTAAACCCCCGACTCAGCACCTCTCAACAATATTTCTTCACGTTTTAGGTTTCTACCAATGTAAGGAAGTACATATTCACTTCTTAGCCAACTTTCTTGCGGCTGTAATTATATCATCAATCTGAGGAAGTGCCTGAATCTCAAGGTTTGCTGCATACGGCATAGGGATCTCAGCTCCTACAAAAAGCATGAGTTCACGTTCAAGTGGGGTAAATGTCATCAATGAAGGGCATGTGCGTCCTTCTCCCTACCTGTAACTCTAACAACTGGAGCATCTAGCTCATCAAAAGCATGCTCCTGGATGACAGTTACTATCTCAGACCCCACACCGCACTGCGGCCAGCCCTCTTCCACAAACATCGCCCGATGTGTCTTCCTCACACTGTTCACAATAGTTTCTCTGTCCAGAGGTTTAATGCTACGCAAGTTAATGACCTAAAAGAGCAAGAGAGGAAGACAGCTCAAGGCCTCCAAGCTGCGCCTTCTCTCGAGTGTGGTACCTGTAACATGAGTATCTGGTCACAAACAATTTATCCAAATGACCTCTGAGCTCACCTCAATTTCAATTCCCTCTTTTGATAACTTTTCAGCAACTGTTAGGCAGTATCCAACCATCTTGCTAAAAGCCACCAATGTGAGATCTTTCCCCTTTCGCATCAACTTGGCTTTTCCAATAGGAAGCGTGAAATCCTTATCTAAAACCTACAAGACATTCCACACACAAAATGTACAAAAATGTAGGGATATGAAGGGGCCATAGAATGAGTCACTGAAGATGCACAAGATGTAGCTCCCAGGAGCCAACATTACCTCAGGGGTGACAGGAAAAGATTGGCCATACAGAATCTCGTTCTCCAAAAAAACAACTGGATCTGGATCTCTTATGGCAGCTTTGAGCAATCCTCTTGCATCCTCTGCATCATATGGCGCTAGCACCTGTCTCAACATCATGTTTCCTAACTCTATACACATTCTCATTATGCACATTCTCATTATACTGCAGTTAGTATTGTATGTAACTAAGCATGATGGGGAAGTGCAGGCCTTTGAAAGATACCTTCAATCCAGGGCAGTGGCTGTACCAAGCTGCGAAGCATTGAGAATGCTGAGCTGCAACACCAGCAGCAGCACCGTTTGGTCCTCGGAACACAATCGGGCAAGATATCTGCCCCGCTGACATGTACAAGGTCTTTGCCGCTGAATTGATGATCTGATCAATGCCTTGCATAGCAAAGTTGAAAGTCATGAACTCGCAGACAGGCTTGAGTCCAGCGAACGCTGATCCCACAGCAATTCCACAGAAACCTGCCTCCGTGATAGGAGTGTCCTTCACACGGTCAGCACCATACTAAAGAAAGGAAGAGCAAGAATATTACAAATAGGGCAAAGAACAAAGGATTAAAGAACCTTTAACTTTCTCCCACCTTCTGCAACAGGCCTCTTGTAATTTTGTAGGCTCCTTGGTACTCACCGACCTGCGGGAACTCATGCATGATGAAAACACATCATGATGTGTTTTCAAGACAGCTCTTCAAGCATAATCAACAAACCTCTTCCCCCAGTATGTACACTTTGTCGTCCCTGGACGAAAATAGTGTTAAGTGTCTCGGAGGATTGTACATTTCTTTCTCTTTTACCTTGCGAGCTCCTCGTCAAGAGCAGAATTAAGCGCATCTCGAACAGTCATCTACAAAGAGTTAAGCGATAAGCTTATGACGTTTTTCACAACGGAAACACTGTGTAATTACCTCGCTCGATGCCATAGATCTCATAGCGAGAGAAAATTGACGGAGCATTGGGGACACCTAAAGTATGACAATGAGTACAGATACGAAGCAAAACAAGATGTTATGATGATGCTCACTTTGTCCCGAAACAGTCCAGCTGATTGCACAGCAATCAAAAGCATTTTGCAGAATGTCGAAAACGTTGCCGTGATTGACGCGTCAGGGACCTGTAAGATATTTTTCTTGAACTTAGGGTTTAGCCGTTAACACTCCCAAATTTCCGAGCTCTGCATTATCACGAAATTGCAGCTTTGCTCCCTAGCTAAAGCATTACGGTTTATGTACATTATGTATTATGTTCGATCTGCTCTGAACCTCTCTGAAGGGTAACCAATTTGTAGATTAATGCCAGCTACACAGAGCTGCATTTTAAAATCTCTCTCGCAACTACGATTTCTCCTTAAACTCTGGCTTGCTTGTCTTCCACCGTTTCCATTACTTTTGCGTGGTGATTATTATTTATCTAATTCTACACATCCATTTTACTTCTGATGTGAACTCCTCTTCCTTCACCCAGCAGCTTGCAGTACTGTAATATGTACAGCCTGATATTTAGAAATCGTGCGGTTTGGATCTTACATCATGCATTCTGCGTGATGCAATAGTAAGGGCAGCATTAAGGTTCAGGACTCCAACGACTTGGCATAAGGAAGAATGGCTGCAATGCAGTGGTATTAGCTTACCTCTCTTGCACTCTGTCCTTACCCTGATGACTAAAATCATAGAAGCTTGGTAACATGCTGAGTGATGTCTTTTTCAATCATGTATGATTCAATCTAACCCTGAGGATTAGTACATATTTGTATTTTACCCAACCCTTGCCCCCTGCATGACAAGCTGCTTAGCCTCTTCTCACTTGACATCTCGCACAACCATTGCTCTCTGCATAACAAGCAGCAAAGGGGCTTCTCACTCCTACCACCTTGGAAATTGCTCTACACAGAAGCACTCATTGTCCTCTGACATGGTCATTAATGACAGCATCTGTGGCACATAAAATCAGTCGTTTGCTAACCTTCAGCCCCAAACAGCCTCTGATACCTGTTTATATTCTCCTCGTCTCATTATTCTCCTTATCTCCTTATCACAGAGTTTTCTCGTAAATTGTTGTTCCATTCCTTTGGCTGTTAAGAACTGAGCGTTTCGCGACATCTTGCGCAAGTAATCAGTAGTAGGCAAGGTCTAAACATTATTCCCATGTGGGGACAGGACAAGTGAAGCTTGACGCAAGTACAAATAAGTCCTACTGAGTGTTAAAAACTGATAGAACGCTTAGCGACTAAAACAACTTGCGTAACATTAGCCACCGTCATATTACCTTCTTGACCTAACTCATAATTGTCCTTAAAACAATGTACAATCTCGCATGTTTTGACTCCTGTGATGAGTGCCCTTGTAAAATCCCAAGCCTCGACTACTTGGATGTCCACTTGATTGGCGTAATGATTATCACATCTTGTCACCAGGTTTTCGCCACTTTATTACACATAATTGAATGATCTTGTATGCCTTATTCTTGGATGTATTGATTGTTGGTGGTTTCAAGCCCGATATTCAGTATAAAAATAAAAGCCCGATATTTAAAAATGAAAAAATAAGCCATCCCTGTTCAGCAAGGCACAGACAAATTCTGCATGCGTCTGCACGTAGTCTGCATCCATGCACACTACCACGCTTACTTGAGAGTTGTCAAATGCAAAACTCTACGCCAAGCTCATGCATCATACCTAGTATGTTGCATTCCCTTGATGTGTGACGTGACTGTGTCTTTCAAGTGAAATCACACATGTAGATAAGCATGCCACATTCAAGCATGCATCACATTCATGAGCATAAGCACGTGCTGATTTATACGTTTCTGAGAACAGTAGCGCGACCTCATAAAACTGCTGTTCTCAGAAAACAAATGAATACACTACTGCTGTCAAGTCACTCATGTCAAGCACAGAGTATCATCATACTTTGTCTCACAATGCATTGCACATTTAACTCAATATCACTCCAGAAATGTAGAGCTGATATGATGTCATCTCTACAAGTGCAATCTCGGCTCATAAAGTCCTGCTAGACATTCATGAGGCATCGGAATTCGGACGCAGCCATAAGCGACAGTTTTATCGCGAATTCGAAATGGTAAATGTCAATGACAATTTCGGCGGGCGAGTAGTATATTGCTACATCGCTGGGAATATGGCACAGCATTTCACTCTTCCTGATCTCCTCCTCCTTCGACCTGAAGCGGATCATCTTTTGGATGCGTGGCTGATCAATTCGCGAGTGTTTCATGGGTCGAGACTCATGCATGGCGCCGATAAGGCGATTCGGTTGAGTCGGTTCAGTTATTACACTCTTTGGCGCCAACCCACTATAATGCTATAAGGCATAATGATCTTGTATGCCTTAAGCCGTAGATGTAATGATTGTTGGTGGTTTCAAGCCCAATGTTCATGCACCATGAACCCTGGAAGACCCAGGATGAGGAAGACGATGCATTGCTTGTAAATAAGCAGGTGAATGCCTTATAAAGCATTACCTTGTACATGTTCGTGAACACGCAGAAGTCCTTAGTCTGTAACAAAGCATGACAGGTTACAAGTGTTGGTGATGAGGACAATGCATTGCTTGTAAATATTGTAAGCTTTGCCTTGTACATGTCTGTAAACAAGCAGAAGTCCTTAATCTGCAGCAAAGCATGACAGATTACAAGTAATACTGATGAAGACAATGCATTGCTTGTAAATAAGGAGGTGACTTGTAAGCTTTGCCTTGTACATGTTAGTGAACAAGCAGAAGTCCTTAGTCTGTAACAAAGCATGACAGATTACAAGTGTTGCTGAGGAAGACAATGCATTGCTTGTAAATAAGGTGACTTGTAAGCTTTGCCTAAGGCCAGTGTTGTTGTCATGATAGTTATGACAGAGTAGATAGAGTATGGGCATTCACGCCTCATGAAAAAGGCGTATGCTTCAGGAATTACAATGGAATGGGAGCAGGGTCTAAGCCCTGACCTTGCTTTTTGGAAGGATGAGATGACCTTTGCTTATCAGAGCATGCAATTGCACTAATACAAATGCATAAATGCAATTGGACAGAGGAAGTCAACAAGGAGGTGATGAAGCCCTTCTCTGCCCACGTCAAGTAAGGCGGGCTTCCTCCAATCATTAGCCAAGGCAACAGAAGCATTATTGTTAAAGGTGGCTGTTATTGTTGCTCGCTGATATAGCTGAGGAGAAGGCTGACTAGAAGGTGTTGGTGCATATGATTGCGGATATAGACGCCGCTGTGGATCAAGGGGCACGTAATGATGGCATTGATGAAATTGATGTGGACATATGCCGCTCTGGCACATGAAGTTCCCATTGCCGCTTATTGAGAAGTGTACTAGTAATACGACACTAAATACACACAGATGGCGGTTAGGTTGAGGTAGACTTGAAGGTGTTGAACTTGTTGCACTCGTGTGACCATCAGAGGTCGTAATGGTGCCATGCTGAAACATCTCATGCAAATATATGAAGCATAAAACTGCCTCTTGTGCATCAGAAATGACAGCAGAAAGTTATCACTCTTGCAACTAACAATGTAAAAGTTAAGAGTTGAGTACCCAGACATAATGCATGCACTGATATTATATTTGTATGCACATAGGAGGATCACATGTACTTGCATGCACATTGCAGATGATATTCCCATGCTAATTACCATTCTTGCTAGGAACCAAGTAGGAGGGGAGCATGGCATTTGGCGTTTAATAGAAACATTTTCATAACTTTTAATGTTTTTTAATGAGATATCTGGGACGATTTTCTTAACCAAAGGCAATGTCGTGAAAATTGCGGAAACCGTGAAAATGAAGCTGAGCGTCAATGCACATGTTCTTACAATACATTTCGATGTAAGTGGGTCTTAATTACAACATTTTATTACGTGCGCAGCTTCAGCAAGTAGGCACTACTGACAATCGCATGTCTTGAGGTAGTGCATCATTAGCATCATTTATTAGTAGCGTGCCTTTTGTTGGCCAACATCATCCAGCATGTTCGATCAAGGACTGTATGTCGAAAGTGTAAGGTCATGATGGCAAGGATGATGCAGCTGTGACTTCATGTATTGTATTACAGTGATGGTTGTGCAGTTGTAACTATGGAGGGTGTGTATTGCACCTTTTCAAGAAATTGCTGTTTGATGGAGATTAATGTGTCTAGCTATGGCACTACACCAGAAACTTAGTAGAGTACCGGCCCTCCTAAGTATGATTTGACTGCTAAGTACAAAATGTAATGTGATTTTCAGCCCGGGTGTCAAATTATTCAGAATTGAAGTTAAAGTTAAACTTCAGAACATAAGCATTATTCACAGAGTTCACGCAGCTGTCAGCCCTTCCAATATGACACCACCAATTCAAAGACCTGTGATTTTTGTTACTGAAAAAACACAGATTTCACCCCTGAATAAGAAAATCACAATCAGCTGAGGCACAGACCTAAATCACAACTCAAATTGACAAAAATCATGAATAAAACAATCTACGCTGCATTGTTTCTATTGTCATAATCCTCAGTAGTTTTGCCCCTAAAGTATCTACGCGTCAGTAACATCTGGATTGATGCCATCTTTTTCTACGCAAAGCCCTGATACCTTAATTTAGTAAGTCAGCTGTAATGTGTACTAGAATCAATCAACCCACCTGCTGAAGCATATGATGGCCGTCGAGGGTTTCGGGAAGGGTTTTCATTTACATTTCTAAAAATGCACAAGGAAAGTTGTGTTTCAATTCAGTTAGGTTGTTTGTATTAAAGATGAGAATTCTTCATGGTAGGAGTTATCATGTGAACAAAACTGTACACACAGGCCGTCGTTGTGTCCAGGTACGGGCGGTTTTGTCCTCTCAGTCAGCCTCTGAAACTCGATTAGATGTTGATCGATTGAAGAAACTACGACTTATTACGGCAGTGAAAACTCCGTATCTACCCAACGGCAAGTTTGATCTTCCTGCGTACGATCGAATTATAGAACATCAAATACAAGCTGGTGTAGAAGGGGTGATTGTTGGAGGCACAACTGGAGAGGGACAACTCATGTCATGGGACGAACATATCATGCTGATCGCTCATACAGTGAATCGCTATGGTGAACAGCTTGCTGTGGTAGGAAATACAGGAAGTAACTCAACTCGGGAGGCCCTCCACGCCACTGAGCAAGGGTTTGCTGTGGGCATGCATGCAGCTCTCCAGATCAACCCTTACTATGGCAAAACATCCATGACAGGGCTTCTGACTCATTTCAAGGCTGTCCTTTCTGAGGGGCCTGCCATCATCTACAACGTCCCTGGACGCACAGGGCAAGACATCCCGGAGGAGGTGGTGAAAAAGATCAGCAGCCATTCTAACTTCTTGGGAATGAAGGAGTGCACCGGTAACAAGCGCATTAAAGGCTACACAAGCATGGGAATAAATTGCTGGACAGGGAATGACGAGGAGGCGCACGAAGCACGTCATGACGCAGGAGCTGTCGGAGTGATCTCAGTGACCAGCAACGTAGTCCCGGGACTTATGGCCTCCCTCATGTCCACACGTAATGACCAACTCGACAACGAGCTTAAGGAGTTGTACTCCTGGATGTTCTGTGAGCCTAACCCCATCGCTCTGAACACGGCTTTTGCTATGTGCGGGATTGCACGGCCGGTGTTCAGACTGCCTTATGTGCCCCTCAGTCATGAGCAACGGGTGAAAGGTGCGGCTCTGCTTAAGGCGGTACAGACGCACATCCCGGGTTGCCAGGAAGTACGAGTGCTGGAGGAGGAGGAATTCGTGCTTATTGGGCGATATTAGAGGAAGAGCATGGTTAAAGTCTAGCCCGATGCAATGCAAGTGACGATCAATCAAGGCTTCAATCTCCTCCTGCACTACTCTAAATGTGCATGTGCTGAGTGCCTGATTCCTCGTACATTGATTATGATGCCTAGTTGCAAAATCGCACCCTTTTCACCCACCTGTCCTCTGACGCCAAACACCATTTCCTCATGGTCCTTGTCTATCTTGATCATTCATAGCATGTCATGAGTTTTTGGCCTCATCGCTCATATGATGCCAGTGCTGTCTTGGTCTCGTGAATTCATGTAGACTAATTTCTTTGAAGTGTCATCAGGTGCACAAACAAAAAAACTCTTCACAACGAACTTGTCCTTTGATTGCTTAACAGTATAATTTTAGTTTTGATCGGAAAGCAACATGGGGACTCCACAGTAAGGAAACTAACATGCCATCACATATAAACGTGTTATCATTACGGTTAATTGTTGGGAGAAAGCTTTTGCAATGTCAGAAAGTGGAAATAACAGTCTTAAATCGAGTGCTGTCACTGCACAACAGGAATGACGCATAGTATATTCAAACCAATTAGATGTCAAAATGGCAAGATTTCAATGCACCCTGATCACTGCATTACAGTTCCTCTATGCATCCTGAGCAATGATTTAAACAACGCTGCAAGCAGCAAAATGACTAATCTAGAGATAATGCTCGGACAGAGGATACATACTACTTACATACTTAGCTAAGGATGCTAAGCCATTTATCTATTTACTGTTATTTAGGCTGTATTCACTATGATAGAGCTGGCTGTTGGTACCTGAGACAACAATCGCTACCTAAGCATTAAAAATTCTGTTCCATCCTGAGGTCCTCGTCTGCAGCTGAGGCAACTGATCTGAACACGGGTTTCAGTTATGTCACTAGAATACATCAAGTGGAAGGAGCACTTCGCTTCATCTCTTGACAGGTCTGGTGTTGTAGCTGTGCACAGAACGAGCACCTCCAGAATTCATCAGGATCTTGCAGTACGTCCAGGATTTTAAAGGGGCATGAGGACCATCCCAAGATCAGCTTCATTGAAATTATTCCTCCAAGTAGATGTCCCTAAGAAGCCTAGGAAGGCTTTCACCATATAGTGCAAAGACATTTACCACCTGAGAATCAGCAATAGCTGCACAAATCAGAACACAAGTGCTACGTGCTTTCCCAGTTCCTTCAGCAATACTCATCATCCTCATCATGCATCTTAACAGCTGCACCCCTCTTTCCTTTGCATGCGGACGCTGCCGGTGATCCTTGCAGTTGTGATGAGGGATTACCATCATATTGGAATGCTCCGGAACTGGAGAAACCTCTCCTACCACTGGGGTTGTAGCTACTATGAATATTCTCAGGGCCACTACTCTCTAGGGGATATGATAGTTGCTCATTTAATAAGCGACCTGAATCTGTCTGCCTCACTCTCGCAACCCCCTTACGACCAGAGGAGGCATGGCTTGAAGCACCACGACTTCCACCACCTCAGCGCCTCGGAAGAGACGAAGCCGAGGGAGTTTTATCAATTCCCTTGGATTCCCCTTTGTTCAAGAGTATTGACCCAATTGTCTGACCACCATAGGTCATTCCAGTTAAAGCACCCTTCAGTGCTCCACCCAAGTTGCTCCCACCCTCTTCCTCACTGCATTGAAGGCACCTTCAGTCAGAGCATTCTTCTACAGCAGCAACAGCAGCAACATACGTTTTCTGATCAATGTAAACGAGATAAACACAACAGCCTCTTCCATCTTAGGAGTGCCTCCCAATAGTGATGACGATACAATAACCTGTCATTGATGACTCACTGAGAAGCGTTCAGCCCTCAGGTGGATGATTCCCCAGGCAACCCATCACAACATCCCAGAACCACCAACTGTGTTTCTGGCTGTCTTCCAGTTTATACCCCATCTGTTGGTAAAACAAATAGTCTATGCTTTCTGAGTGAAAAAAAAGGTATTATACAATCCAGAACGAACACACTTCAGGTAGACACAACAAAGGCACCACACATTCCTGAATAAACTCAGGTGTCCAAACAGACTCTGTTTGTCAATCTAAGAGTTACAGACCTCTGATGACAACTGAATCTGCCCTTCACTGGCTAAATCCACAGCCTGAACACTTGCAAATATTACTATCACTCACCTGTTAAGCAGCTCTTATGGCTCACATGTACAACCACCATATCAAATGTAGCACACAGTGTAGTCCTTCTTTTTATCGACTATCCACCCCATCAGATTGAATGGTTGAATAGACTCGCCAACTGAACTTCTCCTCCTCCTCTGGTCAGATTCATTGGTTGCATTGACTCACCAACTGAACTCCTCCCCCGATCAGATTCAATGGTTGCATTGACTCACCAGCTGTACTCCTCCCAAATCCTTACTGCATCGTATCTGTCCGTCAGGATCCACCAACCTCAACTGCTTATTCCTAGCTTTGATTTTTTAATTACCTTCAAGTACCTTCAAATGTCAAACTAAGCAGAAAAAAGACATATAAAGCTATATATAGCCCTCAGTAGTGCAATCCAGAGGACGTGCTAACTTTGACATAGATGACGTTTTGAACAGTTCCTGATGTTACAATTTCATCTTGTTAAGAGCAGGGACTGTTACGCTCATCATGATAAAGATATCAGAATCATCATGATATATCACCATACATTCCACATGTTTTTTTTGTTTAAGTACTAGGGCATCCTCAACAGTTCAGTAAGGGCACAGATTTTCACAGGTCATGGTCCAGCACCAATCAAGCATGATCATGCAAGCCTAAAACATGGTTGAAGAACAGTGCACTATTCCTACAGTTGTGTCTCTTAATATTTAATAAGTTGGGTATCTAGCATGCCCTCTTAAGTAGTCCTACCCCCTTCAGGAGTTTGGTGCATGGCCTTAGTTTGACAGCTTGGACATCTGGATGTCAGTTCAAATTTGACCTAGTTAATGACGTCCGCATGTTTCATTGTGTATGGCCTCCTAGGATTAGCACTGGTATCTTAACGGCTTTCCCAAGTATGGCTACCTATGATCAGTCCTAGTACCTTGATGGCTCTCCGCCCATAAATGATCTCTTGAAAGATCGGTTCATGAGTGTGCCTTGACAATGATGTGGAGGGAGATGCTGAGCCAACTCTGCTGATTGGAGACGGCACCCTGAATTCTTAATGCAACTCTCCTTTATCCCTGTTCGTATAAACCACTACATCTGGACAGAGACCTCCAGTTGTCTTCGTTGCCAAACTACTGGATCAAAAGAACTTACCGTTCCATGAAACAGATCCTATCTCCCCATAAAATTAATAGCGATGAAACCCTCACCTCCACACTCTAACCACAGCATAAATGTTTTTCACCCTAAAAAAAAGGGATTGTCAAGTACTTTTGACACTTAGCACATAGGAACCATGCTCTTGCCTGTAGTCCAGTGCCAGAACACATGCAGGGGGCAGCTCTCATGATGCAATGGAACATAGATCTGGCGCTTAATGGCATCAATACCTGGACATTGCTCAGACATTGCAGAGGAGGCTGCCTTGGAGCTGCATGGTCCCTGTAGATCAGGAAGCATCTCCACACTTTGCTAACACACTTGTCAAGAACTTGAACAAACATGGATTCATAACTGTTTGTGAATAATTGCAAAGAGACAGAGGAGCAAAGCAGCAATCAAATTCTACTGAAATCTGGAATGCCAGAGATGTGGGGGCCATTACTGCAGGAAGCCTGCAGCTACAATTACAACAATGTTGAACAAAAACTTGGGTATTTTAAATGAGTCCTCTGAGTATTCCCCACCTCAAACATCAACTAGCATCTGATCATGTTAAACACACAAAAAAATTGAAGTGCTTATAGAGACATGTCAAAATAAAAGGCAGAAATCGGTCAAAAGGGGCCCTTTGGTGACTCGCTGGCCATCCAGCCCACTCAAGCAAATTAACAAGCTCATACCAGGCCACATCTAGTAGCTTGGGGGTACAGCGAATGACAGGCTCCTCTAACAGATGGGGAGCCAGAGGGTACAAAATCAGCAAGTGCTCCCCACCATCATGCCCAAGATTTACAGCCATTAAAAAGAGCCATGTGCTACATCATCCTCTCTGAATCCACCAGCTCATGTCACCTGCTCTTAAATGCGGTTGCTGACTCCAGGGATCTGACCATTGGCATCAGAACTTCATGTCAACACATTGGTTACAATCCAAATAAAGATGAACAGGACGTTGGTTCCCTCTACACAGTTTTGCAAGAGATTTACTGTATGCTTGTAAGGATTTATAATCAGTATTTGCATCAGTAGGTGCAGTACATAATACTTACAAGCCATTCATAAACATTGGCCTGCTGTTCTTAAGTTATTTTGGTTGTAGCACCTCAACTTCTTTCCAGAGGGTCATCTCCACACCTCAACATGGAGACAGCAGGCATTGTCCTTTGAGATGTAAGCACTGCCTCTTGCCAGCAGGAGCCAAGATGCCGGAGCCTCTAATTCATCAATGTGTGCCTTGAATCCTGCCTGTCTTATTGAGAAGAGGGGAATGTTTAAGCACACTAAGTCATAGTATTTCAGAACTAAAAAAACAAAGAAGAACAGCAAGAAAAGCTAGGATTGATCCACCAATCCAATGTCAGTACTGCAGTCGACCTCTGAGGCATTAAGTCTCCTACATAGATTCTTGTTTGTCAACTTGTGCTTAACAATCGTATCTCAGTCTTGATATGGATTCAGGAGAAAATATAAATGTTGGGCCGTTGCTGAGAAAGAAAGAATGTCAATATAATGCCCAAGGCATGGAATGTCCCTGGCATGAACACAGCAGCAGAGAAACCCAATGAGTAGGAACTTCACCATATTCAAATCAGCCAGTAGGGATGTGTTTGCAATGGGTGCCATGACTGAAGCCCCATCACAGACCATGTCAGGGACTGAGGACAGAAGTTCCTACGATGAGGGTTTAGCGCAATGTTCAGATGTATCAGGCCGTCAAGACTCCATGTCATACTTCAGAGCATTAAAGTAGCAATGGCATAAAGAAATATGTTTTGATGATAAGATTGCAATCGGGCTGAAAACACGATAAACACAATTTGTGATGACAGCAATGAAGTGATGCTAAAAGTCACAAGCAAAAGGTCATTAAAATGCACCATTTTGCTCTTTAAGATTGAAAATTTTCCCTGGAATAGGACATGAAGGTGCATGTAACATCATGCTTTTTAAAGAGGGAATATTTAGTTCGCGTCAAATCTGCGAGCCCTGATAAATAAAGACAATTAGAAACTCGTCGAGGCTACTTCGGAGATTATGATATAGCACAAATTCCGAAGTAGCCTGTTGAGTTGTGATCGAAAATATAGCCTAGTCCGGACCTAGGCAAAAATGGCGAAAAGTTGCTCGGACCAGGGGGGGAGAGGGGGAAAAAGGAAAAAAGTATATAAGTATGAGAGGGAATTTCGCTGCGCTTATGTCCTGACGTTCTCTTTGCAAGTATAATTGAGCCGTACATGTTTTTCCTTTTCATACCTATGAATATTTTCGCCAAAACGTGATTTGACGATTTCAAGATGAGTTAGTGCTGCATTTTTCTTATTGAACACGGGAGGACATTTTTTAAATTGCCAGCACGCCCCTCTCCAAAAGAGAAAGCACACAGTTCCTATGAAGTCAAAATCCATACGTCAATAAAAGAATAGCCTAGAGTGATGTATATCTTATGCCTTCTTATTTTCCTGCCTCCTATCCAACTCAGCTTGTAACTTGGGCAACACCTTGATGGTTTGAATCTTGGAGGTCCTGTGAAGTAAATATCAAGGTGCACAAAAATAATCCACAGCATGTAAAGGCATGCTAGAATTATGCTTGGCTCATTCTTAGTTTACTGACAATAGGGAATATACTAAGCAGGTAGGTAAGGTCACATCAAAGACATTATTGAAAGGAATACCTTTGCAAAAATGCAATGTAATCCCAAGCACTGAAGTCTGAGCTGTTTCCTTTGGCACCCATCTCCTTCATGGCATGGCCCTTCAAAGCATCTAACTCAGCTTTCCTCTTAGTTAGCACTGCACCTTTGAAGTCCAGAAGAGTGCTGTTTGAAGGATGTTTATGAGATAACATGGGACAACCATGCTTGCTGTCATGCTCCTCCTTCAAGCAAGCTACATTTGCCATAAGAAGACATGCTGCACATATGTATGTGTACACTTTGGCAGCTTTCTGTCCACCCACTCTCCCCCCTAATACATCAACTACTACCTCAACTTGTTGTTGCTGACCACCTGTTGCAGTGAGTCCACTAGGAGCACACATGCCCTGCTCTGGAGTTGCAGTGTTCTCACCAGCTCCATGTACACCTACTGCATCCATTAGTGTTAGATGGTGCTGCTCACCAGATGCTGAAGCAACATCCTCAAATAAGGCTGACAAATCACCCCCATGAAATGGATCTTGATCCAAGAGGCTGGGGTTTCCGAAGGGAGCATCATGAGGACTCTGATACAAATGACCCTGAATCTGCTGAAGAGATACAGCAGGTGAGAGGAGAAGGCCAAAGAATCACGGACTGTGTGGACATCAACCTGGTAGATATGACAGTGAGAGAAGCCAAGAAAGCCCTTACTCATCGGGCCATTAGAAGAAGGTCGCACAGCGCTCACAGCAGACTTCCGGGGCTGACAGACTTAGGCGCTTTATGGCCGGCCCTTTGGTCTGTTATTCCACTCCAACACACTCCGCCACCCACAGCAAGCGAGTCACAGCTGCGGATCTACGGGCTGGAAGGACTTGAGGAGAGGTGGAAACAGCCTTTGGGCGACGATCACTTTCCACCTGAGGAGCTGGACCAGCTCCCTGCCTGGATGAGACCAGGTACTAGTAGTAGGCGCACCCATCATGCATCTCCTTCTACCGACCTCCTCGCTGCTAGGAAGGAGGCAAAAGACGTATGGCAACGTCTTCTTGACCCTACACTTCACCGTCCTTTCGTCATCACTTGCTGGCACCTGACTCATGGAGTACTGGGTTGCAATGCTTTCCCTCTGGCACATC
>BEGY01000036.1:288936-316143 GCA_002335675.1 Chlamydomonas eustigma | reverse complement strand
CTTCAGATCACAAAGCTCTGTTTCATAATGTCTAGTCCACATGCTCAACACTGAATCATAAAGTCTAAGACATGCATTGCAGTCATGGGCATGTACTACAAACACTAGCTCCATGCTGATGGTCGCATATGATTTTTCAAGCATGTAAGCAAGTGGGACATGCTGGTCTCTCAACTATTCTCTATTACACTTCTCAGTTGTAGGGGTCATATGAGCTGACATAATCCTGTATATCATAAATTGCTAGCATGGAACTCTTGTTTTCATTCATTGTAGTCATTAATCTTAAGCAAACTTTCATCTCTGTCTCCTGATGACTTCTCCATGCCACTGCATATATAGCAGATAGATACTTAAACCAGTGGTATGACTTCTTTAGTAGTGGGCCATGTAGGCCATGCTGGGCTCATAAGATACATAAGAGTAGACATGATCCTGCGTATCACAAATTGCATGCATTGATTTGTTTCTTCGTTATGATTCACTGAAGCTAATTCTCCATGTCTCCTGATAAATCCTCCATGCCAGAAAATAGACTACCTATCGAATCACATGCGCTTATGCTGTAAATGGATAAATACAATCCAATACTTGCCAATCCTTTTTGTGATTTGTGAATCTTCTACTAATTCTTCATGCAATTCTTTTAATATCATTTTCGGTTTTATGATACCCTAGACCCCCACTAACTAGTTTTCAACTTACCTTCCTGTATAATACTTCTCTTAATCTTAAACTTGGCCTTATCTTTAGATTAAGTACTCACTTTCAATCTAGTTCGGGTATCGGCTTTAGTCGATCATCAACTGTGGGCAACTTGGGATATACTGATTGGGATCAGTTAGAAGGCCACTAATTGTTAGACGAAGCCCTCCACAGACATCAGGTCAGTCTGCTACAGGTGGTAAGTTGCACTTCTAGAAGCAAAAGCTAGTTGTGTGGAACTCCAGTAACCTTGTCATGTGAGTTCGATAGCCTGATCTAATTCTCTTCTTTAGGGGATGAGTTTGCATGCCTCAGAACCTTATATACTCTATCACAGCGTTACACTTCTGTATGTTAGGCCGTGACATTGTTTTTTGTTTGCAAGGTTAAGGATTTTCATGCCTTTGAAAGATCCATGAAGGCAGTACTTGATGTCGGTCAGGATTTCTTGATGCTTGTCTTTTTGATGACTTGCGAGTATGGGTCTGTATGAACCCACCTAGACTGTGTTGCTGCAGCAACAGACTTAAAATAAAGAAATAAAATTTACATACCTTCAATGTACAGCTTTTGTATGTGAGGCGGGCTATACAATTGCAGGCTGGACATGTACTTCTACTCTAAAGAACACTTCACAGACGCCCAAATTTGTCCAGACTAAGCTGATGATGCATTTCACTCATAGGGAAGACACACAAGTGTCACAGAGTATGACTGAATTGACGTATGACTGAACTTTGTGAGACGTTTGTGAGTGTGCGAGGCACGGGTGTACTTCGCCTTTCTGATCTGTCGTACACCTGACTACTTAAAGGATAAGAGAAGGCATTCTGCCTTCTTTTTCAACTTACCTTTGTCATTGCCTTTCCTTTTATACTAATCTTAACTTAGCCCTTAATCTTAGACTTAGTACTCACCCTCCTTTAGTTCGGGTAACGAGTATCGGGTCTCCTGCTTCAGTCGATCTATCGATCATTGACTGTGGGCAACTTGGCTATTAAGATATAGATTGGATCAGCTCAAAGGTCACTAATTGTTAGAAGCCCTCCACAGACAGGTCAGTCTGCAGTCAGGTGGCAAGTTGCACTCCTAGAAGCAAAGCTAGAAGTGTAGAACCCCAGCAACCTTGACAGGCGAATCCGGTCGCCTGATCTAAATCCCCACCTTTAAGTTGAAAAAGAAGCCGATCAGGTCGGCTGATCGTGTGAACCTTTGCTTAACCATCTCCATCAAGTCATCCTTTAGAAAGAGAAACGAATGGTTTCCAACCAGCCTTACAAGACTGGGCCGCTCGACCGTATCGAGCGAGGAATCAGACGTAGCCAGGGGGCTAGTGGATCAGCTAGAGTTGATCAAAAAGCCTCTTTAGCATCATCCTCACAAGGAGTGCCTAACTCGCCTCCGCCGCCTGCCCAACGAACAAGGGACGATCCGAATCCCTTATCACCGTTGGCCACCATCTTTCACCCTTATGCATCCCAAGGAGCATCAGCAGCGGATTCTGCCTTGGCTGGCATCACTCAGCGTGGTTCCTCCAAGAAGTCAGAGCCATCACTGGCTGGTGTCCGTTCATCTTCTACATCTGCTACGCTTGGTTGATCAGCTTGAGAGCGGAGGACCGCCTCTTCATCATCCCTTCTGATTCTAATGGCGCAACTGACAACGTTTGGATGTTGATATTCAGCAGCTCTGGAGTTAAGCATTCCATTCTTAGAGATTCCAAGGATCAGCTAACTGGAATTCTATTAGCATCATCTGAATATGTGCTTACATCATAAATATCTTCTCATGCATGACATCATTTTCGAATGTGACACATAACAATTCATGTGAAGGTTGTATGTGTACCTCCTTACTGTCTCTGCCAAACACGTTTACTATGCCCCTGACCCACCCGTGCTAGGAACGCGTTTGGGGGTTATAGTGGAAGGTTCTTTTTGTGGGTTTTGGCGCAGTTCTCAAGTCGCCACCCTTCCAGGCAGAGATATCTTGTTTTCTAGTGCTATTCATCGTAGGCACTAGATTATTCAGCATGCACATTTGCATTTCAGTCTTTTATTCTTCCTGAAATGGGGGGGGAGTAGTGAGGCAGCATGCCTCATAACCTAGTTCTAGCGCAGCGTTACACCGGTGCAGTGTTAGACCGTGACACAAGGCTTTGCAGATAATTTGTCATGTAAACTCAATCAAACCCTAGTAATACCCAAGTAATGCATCTGTTTTAGGCTTATCACAAATTCATGAGAGAAGGATATGCTCCTCTGTATGAAACGTCTTGAATCATCATCACCAGTGTTAACTCTAGTCTTTACAACCAAAGTGTATATGCTATCATTACACAAAATTCCCTGTTAATATGATCTTCAGATGAAGCAGTAAATCAAAATCTGTGTCAGCAATGGCATGGGCATATGTGATTTGTGGCTTTACCTATCACTATCACAGTAGAGTAGAGCCCTTACTGTTAAAAAACTTAAACGCTAAAGAAGATATTTGCAAAATAGCCTGAAGATGATGAATGTCTGCAAAACAGTTCCGTTTGCAAGGAATCTCGGACACAAATACGTAGCCGATCAAGAAGCACTTCTACCCACCCACGATGATTTGATTAATGGGCTGCAAGGAAAGTGATCTTGTTGCTTATGCTAAGGACGAGGTGTAAATTCCCAATTACTTACGATGAACAACAGCTTGACGAAGAAGCCGATGAAGCCCATAACGATAAATCCTACGGCAGTCTTTCCACAGACTTTCAAGTACTCTGGACAAAAAGACCTCAATTAGTAAGAGATCATCAACACTCGCAGATCTTGAACAACTAGACAGAGGGCTCGCACCTTTCCTGTCAGGCTTAGTGCATCTTTTAACTAAACGTGCGCTACTTTTAGCAAAGTCTTTCAAAGGCTGCGAGGGGACACGAAACCAATTTGAGTATTAGGAGGAGAGGTCACTTCTAATTTTGCAATCAAAGAGCATCAAACCTTCACGACAAAATCGCTGACGTCCATTATGCTCAGAACAAAGTCTACTCAAGTTTCAGAGACAAAGGACGTAAGAGGATAATGATGAAAGTAGTGAAACAGCTAAATGTTAAACCTATCTGAATTAATGCTTTGAGTTGTGTGATGGCATCGTGAAATGGGCCTGGACTCCGTACCCTGAGCCCGTACCAATTAGAGAAAAGAAGTTCAGCAATTGAATGAAAGTATCGTAGATTTCCATGCTAGATGTAAAATTCGTGCTGAATGATACTCCCATATTGTTTGAGAGTGAGATTCCAAGGGTCCTGTGGGGATCTGTCTCTGAACAAGACCATGCAGAGAATGCTAAGCTGCAGCTACTGTCAGGATTCACTCAAAAGGATGTAAATAGCTCCATAAATGAGCAAGATCTCGGGATAGACTTTCTCATGAGCACTGGCGGCCTGATATGGAAGTGTGATTTTATGCCTAGAACAGGTACATTTCATTCCGTTCCGGACTCAGCCTATGATGAGGTCATCGCTGTTGCTGTTCATCCAAATGGAGTGCGTCGCAACAAGGCTGGCCAAACCGTTCATGGGCTAGGAGCGGTGCAATTATGGACCCTTCCCTCTGCATCAAATGATGGAATGGCCTGTGGTGCTAAACCTTTCTTGTCCTTGTGTTTAGCACATAAGGGACTTGTTACTTGGGATGTGAAGTGGTGCCCTAACCCTGAGCTAGTTCATGTACAACCCCAGCGACTACGACATGATGCAGTCGCCAAGCAGGATGCGCCAGGAAGTGCCACCATGCTGCACTCTGAGGACAGAATCAGTCATCCAAACTGCAGCTTAACAGCTGTAAGCCTGTTGGCATTTGTCAGTGGTGATGGTTGTGTGCACATAGTGAGTGTTCCTAAAGTGTCTGAGGTTCATCGCCTTTCGGCAGGCCCTGCAGTGCAGGGCTCTCGGGGGGTACATCCATTGATGCTCGAGGTGCCTCCTCAGTACCTTATCACTAGAGATATGCTGAGAGGTTCTGTGCCATGTTCCCTGGAGTGGCAACAGACTTCAAGTGCCTCAAACCCAGGATGTAGTGCAAAAACAATTCAAATAGTGGAGGAAACAAATCAAAGCGCCAGCAAGAGATCTTTGAAATTGTTAATCGGGAGCTATGACGGCATGGTATCTGGTTGGAAGTTGCCATGTAGCTCGATACATATGCTACATAACCTATTTATTGTCAGGTCTGTGAGAGTGTTTTTCATCAGCGTAGAATTTTGCAAGAGCGCTGTCTTAGAGCTTGCTAAGCAGATGTAAGAGTTAACTTTAGTATGAGCTCCAAATAGGAAGTACTGTGCTCCAAGTGACCTCAAATGTTCCATCATGAAAGATGGCATTTGTTCTTAACATTCATGTCTGACACAATTTCCTAAACTATTCTTTCATTTGTTGTTCTGTAGAGCTGACACATTACCCATATGGGTTGTCCAATGGTGTCCCGCTTGCGCAGCACACGACAGCCTTGATAGCCTTCAGGCCCACAACTTCATGACAATGTCACACTCAGGGACACTGAAAATATGGGACGATAGGTGCTGCTGTAAAGAGTCAACGTCTTTGCAATCTTAGATCTGAAGGACATAGATTGAATTAGGCTATCGTTCTGCACTAAGAGCACACTAGCAACCTGTCATTACCAACACATTGAGGCAACTACCTACTAAATTGCCTCCGAAAGATCAGTTACAACATGCAAGCCTGTGTTTATGAGTGGACAGGTATGCTGTGCTCCTCCTCTCATCGTTGTCGTTAGACTCTAGACGTTGCTCTTAAATATCTCCTATCATATTCTTCATCTCTTTCAGGGACCTCACCCTACCGCTTCATAAGCAGTTAATCAGTAGGAACCCTATTCGTAGCGGGGCATGGGGTATGAACCCACACAGCTGTCTGAGTGTGCATGAAGATGGCTGCTTAAGGCAACTACTCCTTGATCCCATCGTTCACAACAGCACCAGAGAGGTGCAGCTTATGTCGTTGTACTCTGGTACGGTGTCAAAGTATCTTATCTTATAAGTGTACCACCTTCTTACATTGCTCCTGCATTGTGACTCATGACAAGTAGATTCCTGTTTACATATCGCATGTGTGTAGATTTTTTTGGAGCTGAAGAGATTCAGAAGTGTTAATGCGTCATTGTAGATTTTGTTAATATTTGAGCAGGAGGCTCAGCAGCAACATGTGTCACTGCAGCACAAAACCTTTCTTTGAAGTACTTTCACACTCAGCTGTGTTTTCTCAATCTTGTTGTGTTTTTAATGCAATGTTTCATTGGCTTGACCACCCGTTGTCACCCTGCAGTACCTAACCAGGGTTGTTTGTGGGCTGTCAGCGCTTGCCATTCCTTGGGCTTTGTTCTTTACTGTGGAGCCAACGGAGTAGCTGTGATCATGAAGATGGAGGTGAAGGCCGACTCAAGGCGGCGCCTCCCCCATGCTGCCATTGGTGGGCTTTCCATGTGAGAAGACACTATAATTCAGTAGTTGGAGCGCAACTACAGCATTTTGCACAATGTCTACTTGAGAGCTTGCTTTTCAGTGGAAGGAGTACACCCAAATTGTAATTTGAAAAACTGTATTTGCGAGAGGTAGTGAATTGTTTAAAATTTTCTCGTACTCTAGTTGTGGATAGTAGTTGTTAGAACTTTTGTTGCAGTGCTGAAGTTTGTGATGCAATGTGAAGATTGACAACATCAGAGATGTGAGGCTGTATTGTCTATGATGAGACTCAACTCCTTGCCACTCTGAAAATGTTTTGGTGTATGCAGCTCTAGTTGCATGCATGAATGAACCCTGTTAGAGTGTGTCAAGATTTGCATGCTTGCCAATCATCCAAAATCTAGGAAATTTAAAGGTATCCTGATAGTGAATTTGCAACCTAGCTGTCCAAACTGCACATACATGATGACAGTGAATCATATTGTGCACGCATCTTGTACACATCACAGGAAAGAGGGCATCATGCATGTGCTGACACCTGCTGAGGCTTCAGGTTTACAAACTGTTTTCGCTGGCTCCAGTGGTGGTCAGCAAGTCAAGGTAAGTGCCTAAAAATTCTAGTGACCTTTAAAAGTTTAGCCAGATCATGGTGATTTCATTTTTAGTTTCAAACACAGCAGGGTCAACTCCTGTAAGTACAGCCCTGACTTGCAGCTTTGCCCAGTTAAGCCATTGTTTTCTTATTTTTCTCTCCATAATTTTCCGTTGACACACATTTCCTCAGAAAAGTTTTGATTTTGCAGAGCAGCCGAGGTCGTGGAAAAGCTCCCAGCTCTTCAAGTGCTGCTAGCACAGACATCATGGATGAGGCACAAGCTCTATATGCTTGTGCCGTAAGCCCTAATATTGAGCAAGGAAGAGTTTGGATAGCGTATGGCGGTTACGCAGGGCTGCTCAGATGTCAGCGTATATCTCTCGCTCTATAGTGGTTGAACGGCTTCATCAATATTTCTACGTGTTAAGTCTGTGCTTATATTGCTGCACTGTTTGGCGATTTTGATTTGACCAGTAACTAACAATGAACGTAGTGGTTAGTATTGTTAATAATTGCTTAATAGCTAGCAAGTACTCATCTTCCGAAGGTAATGCCAGAGTTGCCTGGCTAGGTATGACGTACTTTTGTAGATGTCTGTCGATTTCCAGGATATAGTAGATATAACTATGTTGATGAAATATTTTTGGTAAATATACTTTTGCACGATTATATTCTATGTTTTCATGGTTGAAGGGGACATATGCCAACGATTCTGAAAATAGCAAACCTTCAGTGAGGGAGGTAGAATCACAGCCAGAGCTTTTGCCAGCTGAAAATGAAAAAAAAACAAATGCCAATTCAAGAGGAATGAATCTGATCGAAGTTCAACCAGTTCATGTTGTGCTATGTGGATCAGCTGTGGTAGCTGCAGGTACTCTCTATCCCACCTGAGATATGCTCCACTGCTGCATCTAAAATTTCTTACACCTAAAATTTGAGCACTATGTTGAATATTTTGCTTGCTCGATTCTCTAAAATATTTATATGCAACTGATCATGTATGTACAGTCTTAAGGTGTTCCACACCCTACCTTTTTACCATAGCATTCAGAAACACTCATTCTCCGCTGTGGCATAAATTGCATGATAGGAGCAACATTGACTGGGGTGTTGACTTACCGGTCTGGAGCAAAGAGGTACGAAAAGTCTGTAGGCCAACACTAGTCAGCTGGAGGTGGGATAACTGCTCCTAGTCAATACAAGTCATTCCATTGTATTTATGCCTGCGCCTTATCACACCTATCTTGAACGTTATTTGCTGCTTGTTTTCTTTCTGTTTTCTCAGCCTTGCAGATGAAGGGATAAACCCAGATACAAGATGGAAGATTGTACCAGTCGCAGTGAGTGAAATCTTTATGGAACAGCTCTGCCACTGGACGCACTTGCACATATTCTTTTTTGTCTTCATGGCTGATCTTAGCAGCTCTGATACTTCACACCTTTTACTGTGCTTTTGTTTCTTCAATGTCATCTACAAGTCATTAGGATTTACGGCCTTATGGACCTTGCCTACTCTTTGTTTCTCATGCTACAGGTCAAGACTATGTTGCTCAGTACAGTCTTGACAGCTGTGATAGGGTTGGGTGGCTTTATGGCGCTGAGGGCATGCGGGGTGCTAACAACAGATAGGGCTGAAATTCCATCTGTTTCTGAGACTGTGAAGTTTGTACAACATCCAAGGGTGGGTGCGTACTCTGGTGCCCCTAGAAGGCTTAGCTACTTTGATAAGGATGTTGTCGTACAATGGTTCATCATGTATGTTTAAGTCACCTTAAAATGGAACTACCATCAGGACCTTATGATGCTATTCGATTCCAAAATGTCTTCATGGACAATGCAGGCATACTTGGCAGAGTTGTTCAGGGGAGAACAACAACAGCAGCACAATCTAGTAATGGGTGACAAGAAAACGGAAAGGTCTTAAAAATAAACTATTTGCATAAGGAATGTGGGAGTGATGCAAACTGTAGGAACGATGCTGACATCTTAAAGCTGAAGATCTTAAACTTCTCTTGGATGTTATGTCTTCATTTTGTTTCAACACTAACAATACAGTGTCCATACCAGATTATGTGTAATAGATTCAGCTTCCTTTCACACCATGTCACACTTTTCTCACATTTGAGTAATTTCCAACTACACAGCGTCCCTTGATATCCCGTCACTCTTAATTTACTACAAATACTACAGTTTTTTTGTTGTGCTAGACTAATCTTGCTAAATATCGACCACCCTTGTAATACTTCGAACTCTGACTTTGACTGTATAGGTACGTCTACACTCAGCTTGAACCTCTTCATTATGAATATCACCATTCATTAAAACACTTTATTTTCATTTACAGGGCCTGCACTGTACTTGCCACTTTCATTCGACTTGTTGGCTTATTTGGGAGCGTTTTTAGCACTAGCAACGTTTTGGGGTTTGATATCTAAGCATGATATCAACAATGTTTAAATTGGGGGATAGAAAACCTGAAAATCTCACAAGCTGGCCCAGTACTGTATTTCTGGCCATGCAGCAACAGTAGAAAGGTGCATAATAAGGATAAAACTGCTAACTTATCGGCATTTGCTACGCCCTTAATAAAGACATTTGCTGCGGCCTATTCTCACAGTACTAGCAGCTAGAGAAGCAAGATTTTGGAGTAGGCCTCCTTCATCTGACTCTCCCAGTTCACTTTCATCAGCTGATGGGATGTCTATATCATCACCTCCCTCCTCCTCCTCTTCCTCTAACTTCCTCAGCTTGGCCGAAACGTTTAATCCGGACAGAGCGTTGTGGTCTGCTTCTAACCAACCCTTCCATCAGAAGTCCTTCATCATCCTCTTCCTCTTCACGCTCTGTATTGCTGGTATCAGACTCCTTCAGCATTTCCTCCTCATCATCAACCTGGGTTAGGACAGCTGTAGAACGCCTGCCACAACCTCTTCTTCCACGTCCACGGCTGCCCCAAGCATGCTTAACTAGAGCCTTGTCTCTTTGGATGCACTTCAAGGCAGCAATAAGGAAGTGGGGTAGGAGGGGCTTCAATTGACCAAGCCTCAGGTCCATGATCTGTTTCTCTGCAGGCACACCATCTGCAACCATCAGTTGGTGTTTGCGCATGGCATAAGCTGCAAAGATGCCGAGGAGGGCATCCAAAGATTGGACCAGTGGTTATCACTCCAAGTCCACCCCATCCACCCCCTGCCTTCAAACGTGCTTCTTCATTATATGGTAGGCAAGCTGCAGTCTTCCCCTCAATGACCACCTGATAGGGTAAAGATAAAGATGTACCATCAGCCGCAGCAGCTACGACAACCGTGACCTGAAACATAGACATGGTAAGAAATGCAATGTCAACAGCTGCCTACTGCAAACGAATCCAAGTTAAGCAATGAACAGCAACTCAATCAAAACATGCATTACTCACGTGTGGTAAGGTACCTTTCCTTGGAAGCTGGACATAGTTCCCTTGGTTGTTCAATGCACAACTTGCCTGGCAAAGAAGTGACAACATACATGTTTGTGAACAGACCCCGAATAGAGCATTTGTAGCATGCAATCAAGGACAGTCATCATAATGTGGTACCTTTTTTGCAGCTGCTAGCGCCATGTCTGGTGAGATTTCATCTCCTTCATTGCGCTCCGCCTCCCAGCCGGGCTGCCCAACAGCAGACGCTGCTGAATCGAGAAGAGCCTGGGACCTGATCATGGAGCCAACCAAAGTGCCAACATGGGTGGGACCCAATGTTCTTACGAAAGATTTGGCGCCAGTGATTAATCTCTCTGATGTGCTCCTTAGCAGATTGGATTGCATATTTATCTTGGACATGGATGACTGTTTGTTTGGTGAAGCACCTCCCTCAGGCAAATCCACAAGGTTACCAGCATACAATGCAGCAGAGGGCATACGCAGAACTGACATTGCAGCCATCATCCATCTGGACTTATTGAGGTC
The DNA here is from genome assembly GCA_002335675.1 of Chlamydomonas eustigma. Taxonomy (NCBI): domain Eukaryota; kingdom Viridiplantae; phylum Chlorophyta; class Chlorophyceae; order Chlamydomonadales; family Chlamydomonadaceae; genus Chlamydomonas; species Chlamydomonas eustigma. Next base: position 305,437 of record BEGY01000036.1, on the reverse strand, counting down.
GCGGTCAATCTTGGGACTGCGGTGAGAAGAAATCAGGAAGTAAGTTGAGTGTCTGCTATCATGATTGAATGCATCCTTTGTATGGGACACCAGTCAATCAGCGAAATAGATCATAGTGCCTTTCATCACACCTCAATATTAATCAGCTGATTGCCTACATGGAATGGCTAAAAACATGTTACTCTTTACAAGCTTCCCAACTTTTTCAGATTTGAGATGAGGTCATCCTGGCAGAAGAATAACCGGCTCTCAAGATTGACTCACATGTTTGAGACATGCAATGGAGGGAAATAGTCCCTGACTGGGAAAGATTTAATCACATCTTCAGGCACTCCAACAAGCAAACGAGGGGCTCGCTGTGGCCAAGTGCCTGCAAGCAAGTGACAGCACATGTAGTACCATAGGAAGCCAGTTCCCGGTGCAAGCTGACATCTTAGTTACCTGCTTGTATGAGTTATTGATAGACTAATAGGTAAGGAGACATACCTGGAGGCCTTCTCGGCCTGGGATGCGTTTGAAGAGGAGGAGGTGGAGGATGCGGATGCAGAGCAACCCAGCAGCATTTATACAGGAACCATAAAAATATTAGTCCAAAGACACTGCATCGTCAGAGTGTTGAGGATGTTCAGGAACTTTGGGGAATGACACAGGAATTACACTTTGCATCTTACGATGCAAACACCACCGGGGCTGCAAGAGTTGTTGTATTGTTTGAGTATGCATAAGTCATCTAATTTTAACGCCAAAAACAAAAAGATGAATAAACTGCTGCAGGTTTTGCGATACAGAAGCTGCCATTCATTCCTCATGTCACACGAATGGGGCTACTTTGACTTCCTTTAAGGACTAGAACTTCACAGACTACCAAATTAAAGTAAATGTACAGAAAATTGTTTGTTTGAACCAAATGCTGAGAACATTTCCCTTGTTTGCTGGTTAATCAGCAGGCTCCAGAAGCTTTTTCATGCATTTTCACAATAAAAGTTTCAATTGTGTAGAATAACTAAAACACGTTGGTTACACTCTCGTGTTGCCCAGCTCCTACTAAATGCTGTTCAGGAGGATTGCTCTGCAAAGCACAATGACCAGCTGATGTAATGGCGAAATTTGCTTTCGCCTTAATCACAGCTTGTAGCCATTCACACATAACCTGGTCACTCCAAGGGGCACCTATCCACTCCCAACTGCTTTCTGATTGCCCTAAATCTTGTCTGTTACTACACACCCAACCCAGGTGACCACCAGTCAATGAGCATACCAACACACAATTTTTGTTAGCAGCCAGGTCTTTGTATGGAATAGCTTCCTACAAAAATCACATAGACATGGATGACCACCGGCTCTCAACATGTCAACAAAATAAATTTGAATTCTACCATGCCAACATCGTTTACACAAGGCACCCGTTCCCTACTCGAGCGCACCTAACAGTTTTTTCAGGTTAAAAACACTTTGTTCAGGTCCAAGAAGGAAGAATGTACCTTTGGGGCAATTGGGTCATCTAGAGCTTGCAGGAAGAGGACAGGTATCTTGAGGTGTGGAATGGAAAGGCTACTACTGGACCCAGCGTAGTAAGCATCTACACTCTCCCAACCTAAAACAGTACATAGGACCACCATGAGAAGGAATTGATCATTTGGGAGTAACAGAATAAAGACTTCAGTGACGGCGCTGTAGAATTAAGGCTTTGCTCATTAGGCTACAGGACAAGGCGTGGTTACTGGGGTAGCGTCAGTGGCTAACACTGCTTACCATAAGAATGTATTGTAATGGCGTCATCAAAATCTCGAATGGTCTTTGCAGTTGCGACTGACTCTGGCCTCGAGCCCTCCTGTGAATACATGATTAAAGAATGCACATATTGCAACCTCAAGCCTCTCCAGGGCTTGAAAAATCTGAAAGTCCGCACAAGCGCATGTGACGATGTCATCATAGCCTTTGTGCTTTAATTGGTATATTTCAGTTTAGTATTTTTCATGTACCTTTGCTTGAATCATCATACTTAGCACCTATACAGAATCTTTAGGCTTCAACTGCTTCGCTATGTTTTGCTCCCGCATGAGAATTAAAGAACTGGGCTCCAGGAGCTTTGATCTTAGTACAGCCATTTCCATTGAGCTTGATTGATAATCATCACAATCAGTCTTTTTATCTGACCTTGGCTCCCTTCCTCCATACTTTCTCATGCTTTGCAAAGATGCGTGTTAAGCCATTTGCCAAGTTCTGGTCGTAGATTTTATTGAAACCCTGAACACATGTAGGGATGATGATCCCTCAGGATGAGTGTGCACATCCTTTGGAGTGCAATTTGAAGTATGCACAAAGACATAGTGGCATGATATGTTTTTTAGACCTGTCACATTCAAAAAGGACAGACCCTATAAATCATTTCTTATCTTGGCCCTTTGACTGAGTGATCAGAGACCCCTACCTTGGTAAAGTTTGCGTTGGAAATTGTGAGGTCAAAAGGATTGCACATGGAGACAGCAGCAGTGACTCTGGTATTGCTGCCCTGCCATCACAAGTGTGGAGGTAAAAAGTAAGTTATCTGTGTGGGGTTTAGGTCTCATTCATGTCATGTAGTGTGCATTTGTACCCTCACAGAGTGGAGAGGGCACATTGTGTGCTTGTGAGAAAGAGGAGGAAGGTGACGGTGAGAGTGAAGTTGCATTATTGATAAAGTATGATGTGACATGGTAGGGTCAGCAGAAGGAATCTCTTGCACTGGGGGGAGGAGAAATCAATGTCAATATCATCGCTCAGAAAGCTGACACAGTGAGAGTTTAAAACCCTATCAAAACTGCATGCCTCAGATTATCAGCTACCGCATGGCTCCTCACCTCTTCCCCCAAGTATCTCAGCAATATATTTGCGCCTAAAGACCATCCGGCAGCTAAGATCAGAGATTTAGGTCTGGATTTAGACACATGCTCTACAACAGCCCTGAACATGGTAAATGTGGGGATAAGAGGATTTATGCCTCATTCATTAGACAAATATATGGAGTAACATATCACCAGGAAGCATGCTCATGCAATGCACACCTGCCACCTACAGCGTTACTCAAGTAAAGTCAAATCAAATTGTTTCATGTTTCTCATCAGGTATCAGTTGATACCTCTTGCCTCTCACCTCATGTCCCCAGTGTAGGATGCTGAGTAAAATTGAGGAGACGTTACAGGACTCTCTGCAGTACCTCGGCTGCAGACAGAAGAGCAAATTAGACACAGAATAACACAAAGACTTTTGCAGGCTTGCTGAAAACGTTGGAGTGCAAGGTGCGTGGAAAGATCAAGAATTGCTACATCGGCTTCGAACTGGGAGTATATGTAAGATTGTAGCATCCTGTTGACACACGAGCTCTTGACCTCCTACCTGTTGAAGACAACAGCTCTGATGCCAACGCTCTTAGCTTTCCTGTGGAGAATCAAAAATCCAGCGTTTCTGTGCTAACCAACCAATGACCACAAATGAATAGATTGTCTGCAATTTCTCATGATGTTTCAGGTGATAAGCAGCTGCTGGGAAACCTTGAGAGAAACAATATCGGAAGGATTCCTACTTGACTGCGTGCAGGACATAGCTGCAGCTACTGCCTCCTGTCAAACCAGGCAGCAAGACCAGGACTGGGGCATCTTCAGGTAGATCCTGTTGTGATACAGTCACATTGAAACATGACGAGGTTGCAGCTGAGGTGCCACACATAAGATTGTGTGAGGATATATTAAAAATTTGTTCCATAGAACAAATTAATAATACTTGAATTGTCTGTTATCTTATCATGAAATCTGTCAACGACGCATTGCAGTCAAATGCTCCCAGTTGCAGCAGATTTCAGCTTGAAATGTCTGAAAGAATCTCAGATGGGTAGAAAGCACAAAAAATATATGAATCAAATCCTTCAACTTGACCCATGCACAGTGGCATGTCTATTGTTCAGTACAAGCAAATGCCAGTGGAAGCTAGCAGTGTGCTATTGGATCCAGGTGCAAAGCTTGAGCTAGGTACTAGATTGGCATTGAAAGTGCAGGAGGACAGGGGATTGGACATCTCTGATACAGTAGTAATGTGGTATTTTAATTTACCTGATCACTTCAAATCTTAATCTTACCGTTGAGGGATCTTTAAAGAACTCCCAGTCTAAGGCCACAGTCCCACCATCACCCATGTGCAAGCACTCACGCCAGTATGTTACATCAGGCTTAGACCTGTAAACATGTGGTTACAAGTAAATATGAATGTCTCAACGTCACTCAACTGCTTGCCATTGACATGTGTCAAACGTGTGAGCTGTGTGACGGAACAGAAAAAGCAAGCATGCACTCATTAAAATAATGTAGTGAGTGCACACTCCTAGAGGATGGTGATCCCTGAAGATCCTGAGTAAGTGAGGCCTAAGAAAGTCTAGCAACCCCCAGTGAGTTTCATTAGGTCATTCATTGCAATATTTGCCTACTGCTAGTGAACCTGTAGAAAGATGCCATGATGGTCTCCACGTGGCAATTAGTGAGAAAAGGGACTGGCTTGTACACTTCCCTCATTGAAGGGCATTGAGGCATCACACTATTGTTAAAGGGTGTGGGTTGCATCTGAATGGTTGGCAAGGCTCTCTATACGATAAGACACACAACGCCATCAGTTAATGGTAGGTATACAAGGATAGTATGCAAGATTTGCAGGTTTGACATATTAAGTATTTGTCTCAGCTCACCTTCATGCGAGCATCTATCCAAGCGAGCAGTGCCATGCCAAGTGAGGTCGCCAAGACTACTGTTGCAGCTGCGGACATCCAGTCAGGAGGGAGGCTTAAAGTGGCATGATGTGCAGGTGATGCTGAAGCAGCCATCGATGTCTTAGCCCTAGGAGGGACGATGATAGTCGGTACTGAACTTGAGTTGTGGAAACTCCTGGTTTCTGTAGTATAATTGTGGTGTTTATTTCCAAAAGCTAGAGGTTTGCACACAACGCTCTGGAAAATTGCTCTTGGTGTAGCAGTGGATATAGATGGCCGACAATTTAAGAGGAAAAAACTATTTACACCTGCGCGGAGCATGTCGTGGTGATAACATGACCGAAATTTGCTCATGCGGATGGTCCTACTGCGTCAGGGCTTAAGATTTCGGGTTGAAGCTTCCATGTGTGGCATCCTTGGCAAAGACTGCGTTCTCACATCCGTATAGCGTTGCAATATAATCGTCATACATGTGTGTAGAATCTACAAGCTTAATAACTGCTGGGGTATCTAGGTGTCCATGTCCTGTTCTTTCATTTATGGTGTGGTGTGAGAGGGATTGAACATGACCTGAATACTTCCATTTAAGGCTGATGCTGGTCTAGAACCCTAAATTTTGTAGGCACACATTACACGTAGGTCTCTACACACTTCCTCGTAAGCGCTGCTTGAGCGCATGCACTATGTTGTTCTGTGTGTTGCTAGGTGTAAGCTGCATGCTTGAACAGTAGGAGTAGCTATATTTAGAAACTTCTGGCTCTTAATGCATGATAAATAAATAGTTAACATGACAGCCTTATTGCGCCATATTTTGTCCAGGTAGGTACTGCAAATGATCCAGTTAGGTGCCTAGACTTTAGAGAGAGATCTTCAACTGAACATATTGTGATCTGAATTCCTCTTTATCAACCCGACTGTAGTGTGTTAAGTAGTTTAAAGAGAAGAGACGAGATAACTTGGGTAAACAAGTTACTAGTTAATAGTCTGGGGTTCAGCCCCAATACCCTACAAGAGTTCAGGTAGTTCAGGTATAAGGCCTGACTGACTAAACTTAACACTCCCCCGGCGGTCAAGCTTAATGCCTGGACTTCATGTAACCAGAGGGTAAAAGAAAACATTTATAGTCTCATGACTGTAGACCTTATCATGCTTCTCAGTATAGTACTTCGATACTTCATTCATGAACAAGGAAATTCATAAAGAACTCATAAGGCTCAAAACCTAGAGTCATAACAAGAGTTCCTGCAAATCATGCATGTATAGCGCTGCCTAGTTTATCCCATGCTTTCACGCCAAGTGCTGCTCTTCCAAGCTCAAACTTCATGCGTTGTAGTAGCTTGGTAAGGATGTCAGCCACTTGTCTCGATGTAGGGACATACTCAATCTGTACTTCACCCAGAGCTACTCTCTTCTTGGCAAAGTTACACTTTCTGCTGATGTGCTTGGACACTTCTGTAATTTTTGGCGTTTTCAGCACTGCCTCTGCGCTCAGATTATCATACAGAATTATGTGCACGGCTTCTTCATCATTCATGGCACCCAGATCAGGTAGCAGTTTCTTGAACCAGAGAGCCTCTTTGATGGCTTCTGCTGCTGCTGCTGCTAGGAAGCTTCTGACTGATTCTAGGCGGCTGACAGGAGCCCAAGTATCATCAAAATCCAACCCGGGTCTCTGAGCAAAACCCTTGACTACAAATCTGGCTTTGTACCTGTCAAATCCACCGATTGCCTTCACCTTCACATCATCATAGACCATAATAGTCGGTATAGGTTTCATGATGTGAGCTCTCACTGGCTCTAGGACACCCATATCAAACACTGCATTAACTTCTTCTCTCATAGCTTCATGGAAATGAGCTGACTGAGGGTGTAGGAGGACTAGAGGACGTCTTTGAATGTCCTGGGGATTTGGATTGCTCCTCTTTTGTGCATGACAGTCCTCTGCTTACCAGCAAGTGCTGCTTTTGCTTGCAATGCATACCTCTGTGGTATCTGGCCCTTGTTAGGCCTTGACTTGTCCTTATTGGTAGCACTGGCTGTTCAGATGTTGTTGGAGTGGGGTCAGTGACTGTGGCTGTTGGTGATCTACTGGCACTGCTGGCACATCAGCTTGAGGTAGCAAGGTGGGTGTTGCTTGAGGTGGCACGATGGGTGCAGCATCCTCGATCAACTTTCAGTAAATGCAGCTGGTCGTTCTCCCCCTTCAGCAAAGTCCTCGAAGGACAGTGCTGAATAAGATGCATTGCCTGTTGGGAAGGGCAGGACAGTTACATCTCTGCAATGTTGCCGTAATTGTCCATGAGTACGCAGTACGCTTTGGACTCTAAAATGTAGCCAAGAAGTCTGCCTTTGTCACTGACTTGACTGAGTTTGCCAGCCCCTTGCTGATGTCTGGGCAGTCGGAGCACAAAGCATGGTGAGCCGAAAGGTCTCATGTGCGATATGTCAGGCACATATTCAGCATTGCGGTGGCACATGCTCTGCTGTTGTGGAATGATTACAGTCCCTTGAAGGATGGGAGCTCCACATTTGCCCCAAGGTGTACTGAAATGCATTCTCCCACTTGTCCTGTCATACCACTTGACACCTTGCTCATCAGTAACTGAGTCATATACAACGCTAGCCTTCTTCCATGAAGCCAGGTTGTAGTTGAAAAGATGGTACGTAGTTGACATTCTTTATTGTCACAGTGGTCCACTGATCTGCAGTGAGCTGGACGCTCATATGGACAGTGCCTGTCCCCTTAATCTGATGGTGTGTCTCACCAGCATCTACAACTATGCAGTAAGGCTCTGTAGCTAGCACAAATTCATGCATGATCTCTCTCATTCGAGTATTATGCTGTGTAGAGCCTGAGTCCATTCTCCATTCTGCTTTGCATGCAGAGTAATTGTCATGAGTGTTCATGCTTGAATGAGTACTAGCTGCCATGAAAGCACTGGTACCTCCTGGTTGTGCAGAATAGTAAGTGTTGGGTGGCACCTACTGATGGTGGAATTTCAGCAAGTCGAATTCGACACTCGGCTGCCCTATGACCTCCCTTTCTGCAATGCTCACAGAATAGTGCGGGTTCATAGTTCCGATGTATGCCAGTAGAGCATGGATTTTCTAGATATCCCAGCTATATACTTTAAGCAGAGACATCACATAGTGGTGGTTTTTTCTAGTCGTTTCATCCATTATCGTCTTTTCAGATACGTGTGATCAGTTTTTAGCGTACTAGATGCCCATAACCTGTGATCTGAATTCCTCTTTATTACACCCGACTGTAGGGTGTTAAGTAGTTTACAGAGAAGGACGAGATAACTTTGGTGAACAAGGTACTAGGAAATTGTCTTACTGGGGTTCAGACCTAATTATACCCTACAGAGTTCAGGTAATTCAGGTATAAGGCCTGACATATTACATGATAATTGATAACTGTAAATGAGAACACTTAACACCTAAATCAGGTAGACATCTAGTGCATTACGTTTAGACACCTACCTATCTACTTCATTCTCGTGTTATCACAAGTTGAAACACAATTGCCAAATGCCTGTCAAATAAACAGCCGTGTCTCAAAGATCATAAGCATGAAAATATGTCACTGCCCACCCTTGTGTGAAAAAACTGGTAACATTTGCATGTACTGCCCTGGGCTTGCCTCAGCCGACTTGGCCTTTTATGAGGTTCGCTATCAACATAGCTCTTTCCTACATTGTTTACAGGTAATGTCTGTTGTCAATAGTTGCTTATACTGCAAAGACTAACTATACTTTTCTTTCACCGCCACTTTATAGCTTTGCGGTTAAATTGACACACTCTTAAAATGCGTGTGATCTCCGCCTACTTGCTGGTAAGGTTTATACCCGAAGCATACATTTTTGAAGTTCAACAACCTTGCGTTCACCTTATAGGCCGTCTTGGGAGGAAACGCTAGCCCTTCAGAGGCAGATATTAAGAAGATCTTATCCTCAGGTATTTAGTGCGTGTGCAAACAATGTCCCTCATCGTCTTGTGCACGATTTTCTTGTAGGAATTTTTTCTCTGACACATACGTATGCTGCAATGTGCAGTTGGTGTTGAGGCCGAATCTGATCGTATCCAGAAGCTTCTCTCTGAACTGGAGGGGAAGGATATCCATGCCGTGATTGCTGAGGGCAAGAGCAAGCTGGCTGCCATGCCTGCAGTAAGCTCTGTTGCTGCTGGACCTGCAGCTGGCGCCGCTGCTGCTCCTGCAGCAAAGAAGGAGGAGAAGAAGGAGGAGAAGAAAGAGGAATCTGATGAGGTAAATGCTCAAAGGCTGAGCACAGAACCCCTAGAAATAAGTTCATGTCCAACTTCTGACTAGAAATTGTGGAGCTATATCGACTTGAATTCCTAGTTTCAATGATTGCTGATATGTAGGTTTGTGATAAGTACAGAGTAATTAAAGAGTATTGATGTTTCCTTTGCAGGACATGGGCTTCTCCTTGTTCGACTAAACTTGTACCACTTAATCGGGCTTTGATGTAATTCTCCTGTGCATCTCAAATTAAGTATGATATCAATAGATGTCTCATTCACACAGATAATAAAGACTGTTTTTACAAAAAAAAATATAAGAACGATTCCAAGCCTTAGAATATGTGCTCAGCTCGAATCTCGAGGATTTGTTGAATTATTGCTGTGTACCCATGCAATACACAGCATTGTTTTGAACAAGTTACAGGGTCAAGTTACGATATTTATGTAAAAATAACGATTATGCAGCAGCATAGTTCTTCTCAAATGGGTCAATAGTGTTACTGAAAGCGAAGTAGTTAACCATTTCAGGCTTGTCCTCATTTGAGAACTTTAACACAATAATTCTTGCCTCCTGCTCAGTGACTAATAGGTCCAGTTTGGTGCTCAGGACTTGCCTGCAAAATATGAAGACAAAATCAAGGTATAGAAGAGCAAGGAAACAATTATACTTAAACATTTCCGTGCATAAAGACAATCATTTTCTTAGACAAGGGATCTGGAAAATCCTCAATCACAAAAGAAAACCATGTGTGGAAAAGCTATCATAAATTAGTGCTGATATTACATGGTACATAAAAAAATTATACCTGAACTGTGGTATCGTGACGTGGCCAAACAGCTTGGAAGAGTGGTCATCTTGCGCAGCATCGTCAAAGAATGGTTTTACTGGTGTGCCTCTCTTGCTAATGATATGTCTGAGCCTTTGGATCACAGCTTGGAATACATTTTCCTGGTCTTCAGGGATCATTTTGCTTGATTTCTCATATCGTGTCTTGTCCAACAATTCAGAGGGCTCTGCTCTCACGTCAGCGAGAGGGGTTTTCTCTAAATGCTGCAAAAATAAAAATACGGCGGAAAGGGATGAGAGAAGATCAAGCGCAACATGTTGAAATGAAACTCAAACCTGCCCCTTATGCTAATGTTGGTCATCATAGTTGAAGCAAAAATAACTTACAGGTACAGTGAAAACAGTCTCCACATCGTCCAAAAATGTCCTGTAAACTGAGCAGGTAAGGAATGCAACCGGAAAAAGAACAAGAGATAATTGTTTACTTGTAATCCACCATGATCAGGCTAGGACTGCGAGGAACCGTATACGCGTCTGCAATGACTTGCAACTCTTGTGCTGAGAGCTCAGTATCAATTTTTGCCATGGATAATGCTGAGAGAAAATTGTTCGGATGAATAAATCCAGACCGCAATTTATCGAAATCTACCAAAAACTCCTTCACTCGAATGCGATGCTTGAACACAACTTTTTTCAACCGTGTAAGAGCGCTATCAAATGTGACATCAGCGGACGCCACAGTTGCCTTCACGTATGTACTCATCATCACAGAACTGTAACACCGCTACCTTCGTTGTATAAGATATTGCTGCTACTTGTACTGCAGAGTACAGCCTCAAAGCCCTTATTGCAGCGGGCAGTCCAAAATGTCCAGAACATTAAACAACATACATGTATATAATAGTTATGACATCGAAGGATTTGGAGGCTTATCAAAGGGCTACCTGTGTCTGTCAGGTCTATCCAATAGAATTTGAATGTTAAAACAAAATGCTCATAGGATGTAACTGATAGTTAGGTGATGAGTGTTTGACCCTACTCACGTTCCTTGTTGCTGAACAGACAAATTCCATGATCTTTGTCTGCACTCTGTCACTGGACCACTCATTCTAACCACTACTTTGCTTATTTCTGGTGCTAAAGATCTTTCCTAACAAGTTCGTGAAATCTCTTGGGATGATGAGTAGTAGGTACCACCTAGTGCTGTCATCATGCCCTAGACCAAAGTTGTTTCTTTGTAGTATTTCCACGCAAACCCCTGATACCAGCCTACATGACAAATACATCCAAATTTCCTCAAATATCTTTCACATCTGTTGGTTATGTGCAAAGTTGTGCGCAGACCTGTTACTACAAAATTCTCAGTACTACCTAACATACAACATTCACACCTTCCACTTAAAGGCATTTGCACCCATGCATCTTATCATCAGAGGTATGTGTTCTGAGCTGCATTCCAAATATTTCTGTATGGCCTGTTAGCATCTTCCACTACTTTCAATGCTTCACTCCATAACCTTAAGCCTCAAATCACCACAGAATGCACATTTTGTTGCAGCAATACCTACACTTATCATGTGCTGTGTATTGTGTATGTGCAGAGTATTTGATTACATGATCATGGGGATGACACATGTACACCTAGACATGCAGAGAGTAGGTACAGATGTGAGCTCTTTCTTGGTCTGGTGCTTTAATAGGCAGGCATTTACTTATTTTGGACAAGCAGGAGCGCATGATGGAGAGGTGTACAGTTTGGTCAAATACAGATCAAAAACCTCGGGGCGCAAACCCGCTAGCTCCTATGTCTCTGGATTTGCAATTTTTTAGCTTTTAGAGCTCTAGTTAACAAGTACTCTACCTTATCAAACAACAGAGTCGATTCGACAGGCCGTCATGATATTTCAGCCAACGGACCCACTGTTTGAACAAACTGTCCGTGACACTGCAGTCTTAATGAATGACGTGGAATATAGGAAAAATCACCTGACGCCAGATTTCATGAAATCTTGCACTAGTTGTATTCGTGAACTAACTATGTTGCTGTGAGTTACACTGCCTACCTGCACACTTTTCATTGTACTCCAGAGCTGTGTTTGGGGTGCAATGACAGAATTCTCTATTCTGATTTCTTCAGGGCAACTGCTCATGCAGCACAGGACAGCACACAAATTGCCTGCCTACTGCGTTCTCTCCTGATGCTGTTGCGCATGCTGAGAAACTGCCTGGGACTTGAGCCTGCAATTTGTGGTCGTGCCCTCACCACAACCAGGTTGTCAAATGTTCTCCCAACTCTTCTCCACACACTCACTTCAGAAGGTGAAGCTTTTATTCTTAATGAAGATCTTCAATGCAGTGTCAGAAGTTCCACTTCAGGGATTTACCTCACCTCTTTCAGGTGGTGAATGTATGGCTGTGCTGACAGGCCTCTCTCAATGTTTGTCAGCTCTGAGTCAGCTTCTTGGTAACTGGACAGCCAGTTGTTCAGAAGGGGCTGCTGCTGCATGGAGTTGTGTATTTCCGGATGGCGTGTCTCTGCTGTTACAAAACAAAGCAGGTAGGACTCATGTTGAGAATCATCTGCTGGTTATCATACAGGGAGGCACTAACATTCGATTGGGGTTGCGTTGAAGATTATGTGTTATTAGTAGTATAGATGGGCTTTAGGGTTCAGGGTATAGATGCACAGTTCAGATGACAACTGTAGCAACCGGCTGGTTTGGTTACTTAAAGAGGAATTCCTGCTGCCAATCTCCTTTGATCTTTAAGTCCCATAACTAAGGATATGTCCTGAATGATCCTTATATGTGTGTCTAAGATCAGAAGCAGAACTTGAATCTCCTGTTTTTAGGTGCTGTCTGGGTGCCAGCAACCATGGCTTTGTACCATTGCTGCCGGTGGGATGTGGACTGCAGTGTACAGTTGTGCAATAGAGACCAGGGACGTCGTCTGTGGGCTACTATGCTAGACAGATGCATGTTAGATCTTGATGGAGAAGATGAGTCTCAAGGGATGAAACCCCTCGAGTGGCTGCCCTTGCTGGTCAGTTGCGTGTGTTTGAAGCAAGGACTGCTTCTAGAGGTTTGCAACTGCCTGGCAGAGGAGGAGGGAAGGTATGTAGAGGCTGCAGGGAGAGCTTCAAGCAGCAGTCATACTGTGCGGGAGATGGCATGGAGTCCATACCATCCTATTTTATTGCACATATTAGCACAGGAGATCCAAGTCCTTAGGGACGCGAAAGCTGTGGGCTTTGGTGTGGAGTCTACTCAACAATGTAGCAAGTCCGAGAGCCATGACTCAAGAGCCCCAACGGGTGAAGAATACCTTCCTTCAAATGTGGGAGCCTCTCATCCTGACCTCACATCGACTCTCACGCAACCTTGGGTAAAGACTCTGAGAGGACTCATTCAGATTATGAATGCAGCAGCTCACACCATTGCAAGTGGAGACTCTTTTGAGGGCTATGGTGTGAATCTCCCCCTTCTCAGAACTGAAACTCAGCAACCCCAACGACCACCTCCCATCTGTTTGGCTGCACGTCATGTTTTGGAGTCTGCGTTCGAGGTAAGTCATGTGGGTCTCGCTCGAGGACATGTTTGTCAACAAAGCATTGAATTTCAAATAAGGGCTGTGCAATTGATTTTGATTGCCTTGCAAACAGCTATGAACGAGCTTTTTTTGTTATAGGTTATCCGACAGGTGCTGGCTTTGGAAGATCAAGGGTCACGCCTGTTCGGGACAGATCCTTTAATACACGTTCTTCCACCTTCAGCATCTACACCTCAAGGTCCACCTCCCACACCCTGTCTCCCGTCAGCGCCTAGTAGCAACGAAGATTCTGAGAAGCTGGAGACAAAGCAGTTATCTGTAACTCAAGGCTTGAGTCAGCAGAGTCGTACCGTTGATGAGGGAGGGAGTACCGCCTGGGAGACCGGTGCAGCTGATAATGCAGGTGGTGGTAATGTGATGGCCTCGGATGCTGGCTGTAGTGGGTGTGGGGATGTGTGGGGGGCTGTAGGCAGCGCCAGTGGGAGAGGAGAGGTAGTGAGTACTGCAGGGATGGATACAGGATGTGAAGATGTGGTTGGGTTGATGTTGGCCATGTTGCTCGCACTGGAACCCATCCACGCCCAGCGAGAAAAGAGGAAGCTCAGAGAGGCTGCGCAGCAGCAGGCTGTTTGCAGCTCCAAGGTCAATTCTACATATGACCAGACAGCAACTGAAGGCACATCTCTACCTCCATCTACATCTGCTGCTGTTATAATGCCTGTAATCCCTGTCCTGGATTCTCTGGTGAAGGGCCTGCCCCGGCTTTCTCCATACTTGGGATACCGTGCAGACATTCTGTCAGTCCTGTCAAACTGCACGTATCAGCGTCCGAACGTTGCACGGCACATAGCAAGCAGCTTTCCAGGAAGTGTGGAGCTGATCCTAGCCCAGGTAATCTGAAATGTGGAAACTTATATACAACCAGTGCATAACTTAGCCTTGGGAACGGTTTCAGATATGGGGAACATCATGAGGAGTGAAGTTGAGTTTTTCCAAGTTCGCTGTCCCTCTGTTGTAAACTGTTCACACTCTCTCTCTCTCCTGAACATATTTTACAGACACAACTAGATGAGAGCTCTCCTGTTGCACGGGAATGGGCTCTCTGGGCTGTGCGTAATCTCTGTGCTGGAAGCGAGGAAGCACAGAAAAGGATACAAGACCTTGAGGTATAAAACGTCTTTGATATTCACACCTGATTACTCTTTAACCAAATAACTCAATGCTACTCATTGGGAATGGTGTAACATCACAGGCATTTAAAATGAATGCCTCATAGGGAGAGTGGGGACATTGCTGTTGCAGTAGTACTGGTTTTAAACTGGTTTAGTTTTTCAGACACGATTCTTCACTACCCATTCATAACCTGTAAGGTGTTCATCGTCATCGCGTCCAATGCACACCTTAAGTCTCATAATTTAGTGCTGTATTGCTGACTCTCAGGTGGTCTCAGCAATTAATACTCCAGAAACGAGGCGCATGGGCATTCGGCTGGAGCGAGACCCAATAACTGGAAAAATGAAAGCTGTGAAAGAAACAGCGTGAAGTCGTTCTACTGCAGACTTTTTATCTTTATCTTCAGCGATTGAAGATAAAGATCGTCACGTTCTCTCTACAGAATTTAGAATGTCGAAAAATAACTTCTGAATTTATTTTATGCGAATCAGGAAAAGAATCAGAAGGTTAAAAAGTAAAACAGGAACTTGTCCTGAAGAGAAGAAGCTGCTAATGATTTTATCCTCATGTAATGCATAAACATGCTTGCGGCTTTTAGCACTATAAATTACAATGTGAGCATATGCATGACTATGTGACAACAACAATGGAGCTTTGGTTCACAAGCTGTGTTAGCTCTGTTTATTCTATTTATTCATTATGTTGAAGTCTACACTAAGTCTGCTGTACGCTTTGACGCGCTGTCATAGCCATGTACTACTACATGTACAAAACGTCTAATCCATGTAAATGAACGCATATGATTTTCACAAATTATATGCAATAAATAAAGCTACTAAAGCTGCAGGGCCATAATTCCATGCACATGGTAAGATATGATTTTTCTCACATATGCAAAGGTAGATGAGGGCCATATTAGCATCTCAATTTTTCTTTAAATGACACCTCTGACTCCTCAAATGCTGGTAATGCTGGGCACGCATGAACAGACATGACGATCCCACGTCGTATCATAAATTGCACGTGCAACAGAGCTTCAGATCACAAAGCTCTGTTTCATAATGTCTAGTCCACTTGCTCAACACTGAATCTTTAAGTCTAAGACATGCATTGCACAGTCATGGACATGTACTACATGTACAAACACCAGTTCCATGCAGATAGTCGCATATGAATTTTCAAACATGTAAGCAAGTGGGACATGCTGGTCTCTCAACTATTTTCTATTACACTATCACACAATGAGAATTTCAAAAGTGTAACTGATTCAGCCCAAAAGGAACTAAGGCCAGCGGTTACCCGGATTTGCTCACCAGGTGAAGGATATCCGCATATCCGTGATTTTTACCATATCCGTGACCGTGTTAGCATATCCGCCGGTTATGATGATCGTTCAGGCGATGAGGTGTGAGCCAGTTCACTATGATATTTTTTATTAATATCCGCTAACCGGGTATATCCGTTAACCGGGTATTTGCCTAAACAATTTCTCACATGGTGCCTTTCGTATATCCGTGTATCCGTGTATCCGTGTATCCGCCAAAATTTCAAAAAACTTTATCGCCTCCAGCCAATGAGCGAGATTATGTCTTAATTACAAAAAATAATAACGCAATGTCTTGCTCGCAATGCATTAACAACAACAGAAGAGATATGATCGGGAGATACTACAGTCGATACTGAAAGAATGGAGATCGAAACATATTTGTGTCACTGCTTTGGCTGCTGAGGCTGCAGTCCCAAGTCGTACCTAGCAGGCACTTCATATCTTAGACACCATGAGTAGCATGAGCTTCATATATCTATATTTTAAACACTTTTAACATGTCTTGCAAGTGATTCTAACTCATGACAGACCTGTTAAAAAATTTCACTGTTTTCCCTTGAAGACCACTTTTCAATGTGGACCTGATTGCATGTTAATGCAAATTTCTCAATCACCAGGCACCAGAATCATGAGCTTAGCATACCTGTATGTTCATGATACTTAA